>JAGDQO010000654.1:0-600000 GCA_018342035.1 Solanum appendiculatum | reverse complement strand
TTGGGGAGGCACGTAAGGTGGTAGAATTTATAGCCAAGGTAGAGGCAGACAAGGCCATTTCTATGTAACTCTGGCGAGGGCGGAGGCGGAGGCATCGGACGATGTGATCACATGTATGATTCTTTTATGCCATCAACCTGCCTCAACTTTATTTGATCCGGGCTCTACCTGTTGTTATGTGTCTCTGTACTATGCTTCTCGTATAGGTATGAGTTCTGAGCCTATGGCACCGCCGTTGCATGTGTTGACCCCCGTGGGTGAGTATTTAGTAGTGGATCAGGTGTTTCAATCATGCTCAGTTACTATTCAGGGGCGTAACACTCTGGCTGACCTTATATTGCTAGATCCGCTTGACTTTGATGTGATTATGGGCATGGACTGGTTTCTCCATATAGTGCAGTTTTAGATTATTTCTCTATGACCATTACCTTTGCCAAGCCTGGTATTCACTTGGTGTTGTGGCAGTGCTCCATTAGTAGCACACCAGTTGGAGTTATTTCCTTTATTCGGGCTCGAAGGCTAGTGGCTAGTGGGTGTTTGTCTTATTTAGCCTATGTGCACGATATGGATAGGGAGGTCCCTCCAGCTGAGTTAGTTCCAATGGTTCGTGATTTTGTAGATGTGTTAGCTACCGACCAACTTGAGCCAGGTACTCGACCCATTTCTATTCTACCATATCAGATGGCTCCTACAGACCTTAAGGAGCTTAGTGTCAAGCTTCAAAAGCTCTTGGGTAAAGTGTTCATTAGGCCTAGTGTATCACCTTGGGGCACTCCCGTTCTCTTCATGAAGAAGAAGGACGCATGCATATTGATTATATATAGCTGAATAAGGTGACGATGAAGAACCATTACCCCATGCCTAGGATTGATGATCTGTTTGACTAGTTTCAGGGTGTCGTAGTGTTCTCAAAGATTGATCTGAGGTCCCGTTACCATCAGCTGAGGATTAGGGTAGTGGACATCCCTAAGACAATATTTAGGACTCGATATGGCCTTTATGAGTTCCTGGTAATGTCTTTTGGGTTGACTTATTCCCCTACCACCTTCATGGACTTGATGACGTAGGTGTTAAGACCGTATCTCGATTTGTTCATCATTGTGTTCAAAGATGACATTACGGTATACTCGCGAAGTAGGAGCAATCATGAGTAGCATCTTAGGATTATGCTCCAGACTTTGAGAGATTAGAGGCTTTATGTCAAGTTCTCAAAGTATGAGTTCTTGCTTGAGTCTGTAGCATTCTTGGGGCATGTTGTGTCCAAGAATGTAATCAAGGTAGATTCAGTGAAAATTGAGGCTATTCACGATTTGGCTAGGCCCAGTTCGATTATTGAGGTTCAGAGATTCTTCAGATGAGCAGGCTACTACAAATGGTTTGTGGAGGGCTTCTCCATCATTGCAGCACCTCTGGCCCGGCTGACTCACCTTGATGTTCCTTTTGAATGGTTTCAAGAGTGTAAGTTGAGCTTTCAGAAGATCAAGGAGTTGTTGACTACTGCTCCCATATTAACTCTTCAAGCTGAGGGTGAGGGCTTCATGGTCTATTCGGATGCATCCGACATTGGTTTAGGTTGTGTTTTGATAGAGCGGGACTGGGTTATGCATATGCATTCAGGCAACTTAGGCTACATAAGTGCAACTACCCAACTCATGACTTGGAGTTGGCAGCGTTAGTTTTTGAGCTTAAGATCTAGAGGCACTCTTGTATGGAGTTTGTTATGAGATCTACACTTATCATCACAAGAGTCTTCATTACATCATGAGCTAGAGGGCCTTAATTTGAGGCAATGTCACTGGATTGATCTAGTCAAGGACTATGACATCTCTATTCTCTATCATCCTGGCAAGACGAATGTAGTAGCGGATGCCTAGCCTTCTTATATATTGTGGAGCGACCTTTAGCTTTGGATATTCAGTCCCTAGCTAATATATATTATGGAGCGACCTTTAACTTTGAACATTCAGTCCCTAGCTAATCAGATCATTCAGTTGGATGTTTTATATTCTAGGCGTATCTTAGCCTATGTGGGGGTTTAGTCCTTTTTGTTGGATCAAATTTGTAGCCATCAGTTTCAGGATAAGGCCTTGAATGCACTTCGAGATCAGGTTTTAGTGGGTAATGCATGTCACTCCACCTTATATTCAGATGGGGTTTTGTGGTTTACATGCCGTATTTGTGTTGCGATAGTTCAGGGTTTTGATCCAGCTGATACTTCGTGAGGCCTGTGATTCTAGATACTTTATCCACCTGAGCACCACAAATATGTATCGTGACTTGAGGCAGCTTTGATGGTGGAACGGCATGAGGAGAGGCATTGCAGACCACATGTCTCGTTGCCTGAGTTGCCAATAGGTGAATGTCGAGCATCTAAGACTTGGTGGTGAGTTTAAGAGATTACCCATTTCGGAGTGGAAGTTGGATCGCATCACTATGGACTTTGTGGCAGGTTTGCCTTGGACTTCTAGAGGTGTTGACAGTATTTGGGTCATCGTTGATCGATTGACCATGTTGGCACACTTCCTCCATGTTCACTCTTCATTCACCACCGAGAGGTTGGCCCGTATCTACATTCAAGAAGTGGTCCATCTTCATGGTTTTCTGATCTTTATTATATTAGATTGGGGTGCTTAGTTCACTTCTAGCTTTTGGAAGACCTCTCAAGAAGATGGTCAGTCAGAGCCTACTATTGAGCTTCTTAAGGATATATTGTGGGCTTGTGTCTTGAGTTTGGAGCTCAACGAGACCAATTCTTGTCGTTGTGGAGTTTGTATACAACAATACCTACCACTCTATCATCTTGATGGCCCCAATCAAGGCATTATATAGTTCTTCAGTTGGTTGGTTTGAGTCTACAGAGCTTAGACATCGAAGTACAAACTAGATTCATTAGGCTTTCGAGCAAGCGAAGGTGATACAAGACACACTTCAAATAGCTTAGAGCAACCACAAGAGTTATGCTAATCGTTGGAGACGGCCTTTGAGATTCTCAGTTGGTGATAGAGTCTTCCTTGGTGTGTCTCCCATGAAGAGCATGATGAGATTTTTGAGGCAAGGCAAGCTTAGCCCCTGGTATATTAGGCTTTTGAGATCCTCCGGACAGTTGGAGAGGTTGCATATGAATTAGTTTTATCTCTAGTGTTCTCCGCTATCCACCTAATTTTCCATTTGTTGATGCTACGTCGGTATGTTCCTTATAAGTCTCATGTGCTTCAGTATGATGCAATAAAGTTGGATGACCGCTTTACTTTTGTGGAGGAGCCAGTTGCTATTTCAACTAGAAATGTGCATTAGTAGCATTCAAGAGCCATTCATGTGGTTAAGGTCCATTGGAGGCATCATCCAATTAAGAAGGCTACCTGGGAGACTGAGCATGATATGCGGGAGCAGTTTCCAGGCTTGTTTAAGCCTTCGAGTACTTCTTGACTCTTACTTTCACAAACAAAAGTCATTTTTATTAGTGGATGTTATAATGGCATCCAGGTCATTTATGTTCTTATAACTCCTGTTTGTCATTTAGAGCATTCCTATAGCAACCCTAAGTCATTCATGACTTGTTGCGACTGATAGTTTAGTTACCTAGTCGTTTGTTTGGCTTTTATGCGAGTTTTAGTGTTTTGGAGCTTTTGAATCTTTAATGGTCATTTTTTATCAAAAGTTGAAGAAGATGACCTCAGAATCTAATTATAATGATTCCATCAGCTCCGAAAGGGTCATTTCAGGCTAGTAGCACAGTCGGCATGACTCCCGAGACTTTCAACGTGAGTCTATGCGATTAGGCGTTTTACCTTTCAAGTTAAGGCCTAAGTTTTACTTTAGTCAAAATTCTAAGTAAATGCTCGAATGAGAATTCTGTCAGCATTGTTAGCTTCGAAATGTTGAGTTTGGTCAGGAAGGACCCTTCGTTTGGATATCGAGGCTTCCGGGCTAATTCTGAGCCCCTTGTGTATTTTGGTTTATAATGGAGTTTGGAGGTAGGACCCACTTTTCACTGAGATTACCTTGTATGGGAATTTTAGTTGCTATTTTTAGTCTGAAATATCAAATTTGGTAGGGTTGCATATCTCGTTTGCACACATAGGGTTTCAAACAAATTTGGAACACCCCATCGGAGATTTTGGAACTTGCCAAACCAGCTGATATGCATCAGCTAGAGCAGGCCACTTTTCTTCTTTGCATTCACGGGCCCTTGGCCGCGATCACGAAAGTTAGGTAACCTAAGGGTCGCAATCACTAAGTCTGGCCGCGATAGTGGAGGTCGCATTCGTGGGGCCCCTACCATGATTGTGGGGATTCAGTTCTCTTTGGCTTCATTAGCAGGACCCTCACCTCGTTCGCTAGGCCTATGTTCACGGAGGCTCTCCACGTTCGCGAAGAGGAGTCGCACTAGTCTTTAAATAAGACTTGGACGCGTTAGCAGCTTAAGTGTCAAAATTAGAATTATGCTTTCTCTCTTGTTTAAGCTCGAATTTGAGTGATTCAAAGTTCCACGCATCCAGGATTGTCAAAGCTACGTGGTGGAGTAATCAGATTGCACTGTTAAACCTCCATTTGAGATGAATTTGAGCTCAAGGCTTCTTCCCCAATCCTTTTGTTTAGTTTTTTGTTGATAATTCTTGCATATGCTATATTTGCTATTTTTGGGCCTCAAATTGTGTCAAATTTTGGAACACAAGCTCGGGCATAGTTTGAGATCTCTTGATGGAGTCAATTCTGGCATGTGTCCCACAATTCTTGTTTAACTCTAAAATTGGTCCGTTTCTAATTTATGTGATTTTTGTGTCTAAATGACCGTACTAACGTTGTGATCCTATTGTTGATAGCGTGACAGCGTTCAGAGGTCATTCAAAAAGGAAAAGCTCTGGTCTTGTGATTTGGAGCGCTTGTGGTCGGTCTTCAAGTAGGCTGCAACTTCCTTTCTAATTAGATTGAGCCTGAATGTGTAAATTCATGATGATTAGTGTGAATTGGGAGCGAGTACCTAGGTATTCCTACTTTTCTTCTTAGAAATCATGTTTTAGGGTTGATCGGTGTTGTCTTGGGGGTAGTACCATGCTAGTTTGGGTTGTATGTGTGTTGTGCATGCTATTGAGAATTACTTGCATTGCTACCTATTATTTGAAGCATGTTCGGCCTTAGTATAGGATAGACTAGTGTTGACTTAGACTCGCGAGCCTTATAGCTTTGCTTTCATTGTCTGACGTCATTTTAGACAGACTAGATCCCTATAGACTCGAATAGAAGACTTGAGTCTGATAGTGTGAGCCTTACTCTAGGCGTTGGTGTAGCTTGTAGACCTTCTGCCTTCTCTCCCTATTTCTGCGGCTCCGATGTATAACCAAAGGTTGTGTGCTTTCTCGAGATTGGAGTGTTTTAGGCTTGGAGGCTTTTGTGATCCTTTGGGAATGGACATCGATCCATGGTGGCTTGGAACCTACTTGAGATCCTTTTAAGAGTGGACATGCCCCAATGTCCCTCTTATTAGCTGGGCGGCTTACGCCCCTAGTAGTGGACTGGCTGGCTGGGTGGCATTGATATCTAATATCCTCTTCAAAGTCGATACGCCTCTGGGTTACTCTTTCTAGCTGAGATGGGAGTGGATTGGCTGGCCTGGCAGCCTATATTGATTATCACTATTGCTAGCTGGGCTGGAAATTGACTGGATATGATGGATACTTGAGCTGGGAGCCCGGCTTTTGGTTCGTTGTACTCCTCTCTTGTAGACTTAGCTATTTTGTGTAACTGTCGGGCATATAGGGGTCCGTTTTGGTTTTTATTTAAACTTGCACACAAGTATACCTTCTGGTTTATGAGATCCAGTTATGTTTTGATTAGTTGTGCTTAGATTTACTTTTGGTATGCTCGTATGCTTTCTTTCATACCTGCTATAACCTTTGTTTGTGCCTAGATGCTATCTTTTCATATTGTATTTACCTTTCTTGCTCAGTTAACCTTTGATGCCTACGGAGTACCTTTTTTTTGGTACTAATACTACACTCTGCATCTTTTTCGTGATGCATGTCTTAGTACCAGCTAGCAGCGGTAATCGTTCGTGCCATCGTTTGCAGCTTTGGCATATGAGAGACAAGGATGAGCACTTGGCATCCTGGATCAACCTGTCTCCTTCTGTGCATATGATAGCTAGTCGTTTGCCTCTAAGACAGCTTGTTGTGGTCCACTTTTGGGACTTGTATTTGTTCATATCAGATCGCTCTGTATTTGTGACTTCCAGGTTCTGGGAGGGTTCCTTTTATATATAGTTTTTGGTTTGCTTCATTTCTGCATTTTTCTTATTATTAGTGTTATTTCTTTTTAGTTATGCCCTTATAATCATTACTTTTCATTATGGGTTATGGGTTGGCTTACCTACTGGTGGATTATAGTAGATGTCATAATGACTTGAGGAATTGGGTCATGATAGTATCAACCTAGTACGCCGATCTAGGCAGTTATACAAATTACAAATAGTAGCACGGCATGTGCTAGTGGTTAGATGGTTTAGGTGCTAGTGGTTAGATGGTTCAGACCTCTCAGGGTACAAATTTAGGGTATTTAGGTCATGGTGGCCAATGAGGTTCAACTGAGTCATCTCAGAGGGACAGTTCTGGTAGAGGTTGCTACGAGTTTGGTGTAGTGGGTCACTTTGCTTGAGAGTGTCCTATGATTAGTCATCGTAGGAAGCAGGGCCAGTCGGGTTAGCAAGGTCAGCAGGTTTAGGCCCCTAGGGCTCTAATTCAATCGGCTAGAGGTGGTCCCCAGGGTACTAGATGTGGTCCTCTGATAGGCAGGTCGGGTGCTCAAGGTGGACACAGACATAAGTATGCTTTTCTGGGGAAGCCAGAGGCAGAGAAATCGGATATTGTTATGAAAGGTGTAATCTCTGTCTCCCATCAGCCTGCTTAAACTTTATGTGATTCGGGGTCAACATTTTCGTATGTGTCTACTTATTATAATGCACGGTTGGATTTGTCTTGTGAGACTATGTATGTGCCTATGCATGTAGCTACCCCTGTAGGTTATTCTTTGGTAGTAGATCAGATTTATAGAGCTTGTGTGGTGACCATATTAGGTTATGATACTTGGGTAGACCTTATTGTGTTAGATATGGTGGATTTTGACATGATTTTAGGCATGGATTGCTTGTCTCCCTATCATGCAGTCTTGGATTATTTCTCCAAGACTGTTACTTTGTGCATGTTTGGCACTCCTCATCTTGTATGGACCCGTTCTGATAGTCATATGCCGAGGGGTTTCTGATAGCATGGTGGTTAGTAGAGAAGGGGTGTCTATCCTATCTATAGCTTATGTCCATGATACGTGCTGACACTCCTACTATTGAGCCAGTTCTTATAGTTAGAGAGTTTGATGATGTGTTTTTCTACCAATCTACTGGGTCTTCCTCCTGATCGTGATATTGATTTTTTGATTGATGTTGAGTCGGGTAGGCAGCCAATTTCCATTCCACCTTATCGGATGGCTCCAGCTAAGTTGAGGGAGCTTAAGGGGCAGCTTCAGGACCTCTTGGGCAATGGGTTTATTCGACCGAGTCTATCTCCTTGGGGTGCTCCTGTCCTGGTCATAAGGAAGAAGGATTATACCTTGCGTATGTCCATTGACTATATGCAGCTCAATAAGGTGACCATCAAGAACAACTATCCTATGCCATAGACTAATGATTTATTCGACCAACTTTACTGTTCAGCGGTGTTCTCTAAGATTGACATGAGATCAGGCTGCCACCAGTTGAGGTTTAAGGCAGCGGACATCCCAAGACTGCCTTTAGGACTCTATACAGCCACTACGAGTTCTTAGTCATGTCTTTTGGGTTGACTAATGCCTCAGCAGCATTTATAGAGATGATGAACCGTGTGTTTAGGCCTTATTTGAACTCATTTGTGATAGTGTTCATCTATGACATCTTGGTCTACTATGGGAGTAGGGAGCGGCATGAGCAGCGATTGTATGCCAAATTCACTATATGTGAGTTTTTGCTTAATTCTGTAGTATTCTTGGGGCATATGGTGTCCAAGAATGGCATTATGGTGGATCCGATGTAGATTGAGGCAGTTTATAGTTGGGCCAAGCCTACTTCTCCTATCGAGTTCGTAGTTTTGTCACATTAGGTGGATACTATAGGCGGTTCATGGAGGGGTTTTATTCCATTGCAGCACCTTTGACTAGATTGACTTAGAATGATGTTCCCTTCCAGTGGTCGAATGAGTGTGAGGCGAGCTTTTTGAAGTTCAAGGCCTTGTCGACTTAAATGTCGATTCTGACTCTTCTTGTTGAAGGCCATGGGTCTACAATCTACTATGATGCTTTCGAGGTTGTGTTTTGATGCAGCAAGGTAGAGTTATTGCTTATGCTTCCCGGCAGTAGAAGCTTCACAAGAAGAACTACCCTACTCACGACTTGGAGGTGGCAGCGCTAGTCTTCGCATTAAAGATTTGGCGGCATTATTTGAATGGAGTTCACCGTGAATATTCATCGACCATCGTAGTCTTCAGTATATTTTCAACCAGAGGGACCTTAATCCGAGACAGCACAGGTGGTTGGAGGTATTGAAGGACTATGATATTTCTATCATTTATCACCCTAGCAAGGATAATGTGGTAGCAGACGCCCTAAGCAAGAAGGTAGTGAGTATGGCGAGTTTGACTATCTTAGTCATGGAGGAGCGACCTATATCTTTGAACATTCAGTCCTTACAAACTAGATAGTTAGACTTGATATTTCTAAAATAGGAATAGTATTTGCATGTGTGGAGGCTAGATCAACCTTCATGGAAAAGATTCGGGCTCAACAGTTCGAGGATCCACATTTGAGGAAGATTCAAGAAAAGGTTCTGAGCAACGAGGCTAGGAAGGCAACCTTAGATCCAGAGGGCATTCTTAGGATTGAGGGTCGTATCTGTGTTGCTAGAGTTGGTGAGTTAGTTCGGTTGATTCTTCAGGATTCCCATTATTCCAGGTATTTTATTTATCTCGGTGTTGCAAAGATGTATCATGATCTAAGCAGCATTACTAGTAGTGTGGGATGAAGAGGGACATTGCATTGTTCGTGTCTAGGTTCTTGAACTGTCAGTAGGTGAAGTACGAGCACAAGACGTGGTGGTTTGACTCATCGGCTACCCATTTCAGAGTGTAAGTTGGAGCACATAGCCATGGACTATATGTTAGGCTTACCACGTACCTTCCAAGGTTTTTATTCTATTTGGGTCATCATTGATTGATTAACCAAGTCAGCTCATTTTCTTTCGGTTCAGACTGCCTATCAAAGAGATTGGCTCAGATCAATCTTAGAGAGATTCTTTGTTTGCATGGGGTGCTTGTTTCGATCATTTTAGACTTGGTACTCAGTTCACTTCACATTTTTGGAGGTCTATTTAGAGGGAGTGGGGTACCCGAGTTGAGCTCAGTACAACTTTTCATCGTCAGACCGATGGTAAGTCTAAGAGGACTATTCAGGTTATGAAGGACATGCTACATGCTTTTGTTATTGATTTTGGTGGCTAGTAGGATCAGTCTTTGGCTTTGGCAGAGTTTGCATATAATAATAGCTACCATTCGAGCATTCAGATGGCACCCTTCGATGCATTAGGTAGGAGAAGTCGTTCTCTGGTGGGCTGGTTTGATGCTTTTGAGGTTCGACCACGGGGCACCAACTTATTAAGAGATTCTATGGATAAGGTTTGAGTGATCCAAGAGCGACTCCGTACTGCCCAGAGTAGGCAGAAGAGCTATGCGGATCGGAGGTTATGGCCTTTGGAGTTCACGGCTGGTGATAGTGTGTTCCTATGTGTGTCACCCATGAAGGGTGTGATGAGATTTTGGAGAAGGGGTAAGCTTAACTCCATACTAAAAGTGCCATACTAATAATGATATTAGTTTGAGGAAAACTTGATCCATGATCATTGATGGCATTATCAGTTACCATACTAATCAAGACCTAATATAGGAAAATAAACCAAAAGCATTGATGGCAAATCTAGATGCCATTCATGTCATATGGCCAAGCTTTATAGAACATATAGATACCTTCATCTATAAGCTTACTTAAGTCATAAACATTGCTTTCATAAAACATGCATAATTTTCATAAAACATGTTCATAGATTCATAACTTCATCATGTATTCATAGTCAAAGCATCCTCAATTTCATTTACATCAATTTCATAAAAGAATCCATATCTTCTTAAATTCATAGTTCATAGTTCATGAGGTTCATCACAGGTTCATAGTCTAAAATCATGGATCATGCATGTGTTCATGTAAATTCAACTACAAATCATGTAATTACTTCAATTCATGCATTAGAAGATAGAAGGTAATAAATAAAATCACAATTGAAGGGAACCCATGAAGATTGAATAAATCCCTAACTTCTGAATTGAGAAATTAACTTGTAAAAAATTGGAAGATTTTGGGAACTCTATGGAGGAAAGAACTACATAGGTGAATACTAACATACCTCAATTATCAAAGCCCAAACGCTATTGTGAATTAGAGACTTAATCTTGAAACCCTAGCTTCTTCTTCCTTAGCCTTAAAGAGAATTTTGGGGGCTGATCTTGGAGAGAAATTAGGAATTACGTGAATGATTTAGAATGGGTAGTTTTAAGACTTAATTCACTTATATAGGTCTTGAAATAGGGATTAAAACAACATATCTTAGGTACCAAACACATAGGGGAAAGATCAAAATGACCTTGACTTAAAAACTGACGAAGTGATCTGTAAGGACCCCTAAATGGTTCGTACAGAGCTTCACGGCTCGTTTAGGGCCCTCAGCTTCTTGGCAGCCTTTAACTGCTGGGCCACCACCCTAAACGGCCAGTGGACCCCTTTCACAGACCGTTTAGGGTTCACTGAAGGGTCCTTGGCCTGTTTTAGGCTTGTGGTCCTATCCGTTAACCCACTTAAACCTTTTCAAAGCCCAAGGTGTTACAATATCTCCCCCTTGGGAACATTCGTCCTCGAATGGAAATCAAGCTAGAAAGAAGAGAGTAGGAGAGAAAATAACAACCAAACATGAATGCAACTTTATCTAAATGCACATAACCAAGGAGGAACATCGGCTCCAAGCTAAAACATACATTAAAACATCTTTTCATAAACATACAAGCAAACCATATGCAAATGCAATCATCATGAAGAAATCAATCAAGCTAAATCATATCTCAAAATCAAAATTTTCATGAGCATGCATCCATGAGGAAACATGAGAATGACTAAGAATACAAGGCTCCTAAAGCGTGAACATAAGGGACTAATGCCTCATGCTAGACCCTAAGATAGAAGGAAGATATAGGGATACTAAGACATCACATCACCTCCGGCTTTTCACATACCAAACCATAGCAAAGAACCCTTCTAACAACTTAAATAGTTCTACACACACCCACCATGAACCACATTATATCCCCCTTGGGAGGAAACCGCTCTAGTCTTTTTGAATCCATCTCCCTCAACCCAAGCATAGTACCAAAGCTTTAACAACCACGAATCTGTTGATAGAAGTAAACACTTAAGGGATTTCCACAAAGATTTCAAGGTCGACTTTAGACATAATAACCATACATTGAGTTGCACTGAAGCCAACGAAACACCCAATATCAAGCGATGCATGACCACTTGCTAAAAGACCGTAACTTACCAATTTCTGCATCAGGGGAACCCTTGTGATCTTGTTGAGATTGAAGTGCATAGAACCTATTTTGGTTTAGACCACCACTAGAACCTGAGGAAGGTTAAGGTTTAGCGCGTCGATGATTGCCTCTGTCATTCCTAGCAACCAAAGGACAATCTCTTATCTTATGATCCATCTTTCCATAGCCAAAACATGCATTAGGACCGGCTAGACACTTACCTCTATGGGTTTTTCCAGACCTCCGACACTAGACACCATTTGCTCACTAGAACCATTATCTTGAGAATGATTACCTCTACCAGACCTTGAATGTGAGAAATTGCCACTATCCTTTCTTGCCCTCTTTGAATCCCTAGTCTTCTCTTTAAGTTTTTCTTCTTCAATTTTTTGGGCATGAACCATCAAACAGGAGACATCCATCCCCTTAACAAACATGGCCATTAGGAATTCTTTGACCACCAAGTCGGAAGCACCCGACACAAACTTAGTCATCCTTGCCATTGGATTGGTAACCATAGTTGGAGCATATTTGGACAATTGAGTGAACTTCAAAGCATATTCCTTCACACTCATATTTCCTTGGTGAAGGTTAATAAATTTGAGTACTATTGCCTCCCTCATCTCAAGGGGAAAGAACCTATCAAGAAAAGCAACCTTAAACTTCTCCCAATCAATAGGAACCGCATCAACCACCCTCTCTTCCTTCCATTGGTCAAACCAAACTTGAGCAACACCCTTAAGTTGATAAGCGGCCAACTCCACCTTTTCAACTAAAGTCAGGCCCATAATTCCCACTATCTTGTGAACTTCATCAATGAACTATTGAGGATCTTCCTCAACTTTAGACCTATAAAATTTTGGAGGATTCATCCTAATAAAGTCCCTCACCCTTGTTGTCGCCGTACCAACTCGGGGGCTCATGGGAATCACAACCTCCCAATATGCTTGAGTTGTCATAGCTTGGGCCAATGCGTGAAATGTAGCTCAAAACTCACCATTAGTCCCTTGTTCAGCTAGAGGGTCGGCTTGAACTTGAAGAGATTCTTGTTCCACATTCTCATCTGCATTCCTTCTAATGTATGCTCTTCGAGGGGCCATATCCTAAAAAGCATCAGAAAAGGATTAGGAAAGAGAGAAATATAGAGTTACACTCTATCTCACGACTTTAGAATGATGAAAAAAGTAGAATTTCCTAAACATCTTATAGCCTCTTATTCATAAATGTGGTGCGTTTCACACTCATGAACAAAACTCTACTCGGTGTGGCTTGTGAGACATCCTAGGATATTTCTAAACATTTTCTCTGAATATCAAGTTTGTCACAACCCAAAGTATACCCTAGGTGTAACATGGCGTATAGAACCCTCAAAGGGCCTATACAAGCCACTTAGCATACATCATACAAGATAATAAAAATAAAGATTTCAAAAGTTATAGTCTTATATCATAAAAGAGTTTGACATAGCAGAAGTCTAACATAGTCTCATCAAGCCATCTAAAACATTGAAAGAAGTGATTGGGATGTAACCCATACATCACGTACTAATGTCTTAAAACTGAAATAAGGAAATCAATCACAATGTCATGGTCCTCGGAACATGAGGATTCACCAACTCTTGATCTTCGAATGGCCAATAAGATTAACTAGCCACAAGTATGAGAGGTAGGAGCGTCGAACGTTACATTATGAAAAAATGTAGGCACAAGTATGCATTAATATATGGAATGTACTAAGTATGATAGTAATGCATAAGAGTTATGAAATTATTCTAGAAATGGACTTTACATGACATGCAATGACCAAGCTTAATCATAATATTAAAAGGTTAGAAAACATAAGTCATAATCATGGTAAATGCAAGCTTAACATATTTAAAACACTTTGAAAGATACCTTGAAAGTAACCTTAGTTCATTATAGTGGGATGTTTACCACTAACCAACATAGACCATCTGAGCTAAAACATGGAATCTAGTGTACTACTCCCACACTGAAAAGAGAGTGTCCTACTTGCCAAGGTAAGGACCATGAGTCTGAGCTAAGGTGGATCCACTAGCTAATGTCTATCTGAGACAACATCCTATGGTAACACATAGTTCTGTGAATTTTCGAATTGCTACTAAAAGGTCCACATAAGCTCACAAAAACCTCCATCCCAAAAGCCCACTTGGTGATATGTAAAATCCCATGGAATAGTAATTAATCATATTCATATTATCATCCATGGAAAAGTACAATTAAGATACTAATCCAAGCTAAAATCATCATAAAGTAGCTCCTTGGATCATGCATGAGAAAACCTTTCACCGTCCACGATTTTTTCATAATTGCTTTATAAGGCCCATAGTCATTAACTCCATACTAAAAGTGTCATACTACTAATGATATATGTTTTAGGGAAACTTGATCCATGATCATTGATGGCATAACCAGCTACCATATTAATCATGACCTAATATGGGAAAATAAACCAAGAGCATTGATGGCAAATCTAGATGGCATTCATGTCATATGTCCACGCTTCATAGAACATATAGATACATTCATCTATAAGCTTACTTAAGTCATAAACATTGCTTTCATAAAACACGCATAATTTTCATAAAACATGTTTATAGATTCATAACTTCATCACGTATTCATAGTCAAAGCATCCTCAAATTCATTTACATCAATTTCATAAAAGCATGCATATCTTCTTAAATTCATAGTTCATAGTTCATAAGGTTCATCATGGGTTCATAGTCTAAAATCATGGATCATGCATGGGTTCATGTAATTCAACTCAAAATCATGTAATTACTTCAATTCATGCATTATCTAAATTCTGATTGAGAAACTAACTTGTACAATTGGAGGATTTTTGGAACCCTATGGAGGAAAGGACTCCATAGGTGAATACTAACATACCTCAATGATCAAAGCCCAAAAGCTATGGTGAATTGGAGACTTGATTTTGAAACCCTAGCTTCTTCTTCCTTAGCCTTGATAGGATTTTGGGGGGTAATTTTGGATGGAAATATAGGAATTAGGTGAATGATTAGAATGGGTAGTTTTAGGACATAATTCACTTATATAGGTCTTGAAATAGGAGCTAAAATGACATCGGTTAGGTACCAAACACATAGAGGAAAGACCAAAATGACCTTGACTTAAAAATTGACGAAGTGATCTATAAGGACCCCTAAACAGTTCATACAGAGCTTCACGGTTCGTTTAGGGAACCGTTTAGGGCCCTCATCTTCTTGGCATCCTTTAACGGCTAGGCCACCGCCCTAAACGGCCAGTGGACCCCTTTCACGGATCATTTAGGGTTCAGTGAAGGGTCCCTAACCTATTTTAGGCCTGTGATCTTACCCGTTAACCCACTTAAACCTTTTCAAAGCCCGAGGCTTTACAAGACACCCCCACAGTCAATATGTTGAATAGAAAAAAAAATTGTTACTTTCTTTCTGAACAGACAACACTTTTGTTGCTTTCTTTCTGAATAGACAAAACTTTTTGTTGTTCCCTTTTGCTTTAAGGATAGCTTTCTCACACAGGTTTTTATGGTAAACCTGAACTTATGAGTAAGGCACTCATAATTTCCTTCAAAGTTTGGTTTGTCCTTTTCTTAATTCCATAAGATTGAAGTGAGTATGGGAATTAGTTTCATGGATAATTCCATTTTCCAAATATATTTATGCAAAAAGAAATTCATAATCTCCATCCTTATCACTTCTTATCTTTTTTCCAACTGATTTTCAACCTCAATTTTATGTTTCCTAAATGTTTATATTGTTTCATCCTTACAATTCAACAAGTCGACATAACAGTAACTATTGCAATTGTCAATAAAAGTTATAAAATACTTTTTCCCACCACGAGATGATGTTGACTTCATATCACAAATGTTAGTGTGAATCTACTCTAAGAAATTAGAATTCCTTTCAACAAATTTATAAGAACTCTTAGCATACTTGAATTACATAACATTTTTATTTATTGCACTCAATGATAGGCAAAACTTCTAAGTTGTTCAGTTCTCGCAAGATTTTGTAATTGACATGCCCCGAGCGTTCATGTCCCAAACAGTTTGACTCAAGCAAGTAAGACCAAGCAGACCCTCTTTGAGGTAACTTTTTCTCACAAATATTTTTTTCTTACTTATTATAATTTTTTTAGATACAAACATTGTTTAGAATCTGCACCATGCCAGATGTCCTTTTCGAAAGGACCTTTCCATTACCTTCAATTTGGTTGTTATAGAATTACACATGAATATAGTCTCATTGGGTCCAATAAGGGCAATATGACCCAAATGACATATGACTTTCCACAAATATTCATGTCCACACAACTATTTTGAACAAGTATATATATAATTTGGTACTTCCATATTAGTCATATCATATACTAGTAAAAGAGAAACTCTACGACTACAATATCAAATATACTAAGTATTTGAAAAAAAAATTCAACATATTTTTTCCCATGCTTTCAAATTTATATTATCAAAATATTATTGGCAGCATCAAACCAATTTTGGAAATAATATTCTAAAAAAGAATTATAGAGCTTCAATTTCCTTTGACAATATTTACAAAATGTCAAAGTTCATTCCATAGAAGCACCTACTGCAGACACAAAAAATCACTGACTTTATGTCTCTAGATTTTTGTTCTTCTGTCTCAATTAGACACACCATTTAGTATTTAGAATACAAACAATAAAGACTGAAACTTTGTACAACTTGTTTATAGTTAACAATGAAGTTTTATATTCTTCAAATCATCAAGCAAATGAACTTTGAATCCTAATGAAGTTTTTATGACTTCAAATCTGTTTCAAATTCGGACAGAGTACAAAATCTGGACGATTTAATCTCCAGAATCCATAAGTACAATACTGATTTATTCAGTGAAATTTTTCATATTTTTCAAACTGAAGGAGTAGAAAAGTTAAGAGATTTTAATCTCCCAAAATCAGAATTAAAAAATCACAAAGATATGCTTTTCTTTTAAAAAAACTTTTTAACTAAAACATTTGGTATCACCTAAATGTTTCAATAATTTGACATAATATCTTATCAAACTAAAATATGTATATCTCATTCTGCAAACTAAAGAATTTTAAAGGAAACACTATTTGCCAAGGTAAATTCATTTTAAAAAAGCATATGATTTGCAGATCATTTTCAAAAGACACACATGATAAATATCGAAATAATTAATTTTTAGAAATAATTTTCCTCCTTAGATAAATAATAAGAAGATTACCTGGTGTAATCTTCAACCAGAATACCACAAATTCTTCTGGTATATTATCACTTTGGCCTTGCTAAACATGGTACCAAATTTCAGGAAAAGTAATGCAATAATTTTCTATTTCCATGATTTGTTTCCCTCAATAAGTAGAACACAAAAAAACCAACAGTATAATAATTTCCTTAAGATTGTTGTTAATCATGTATTCCTAAGATACTTGGAACAATAAGTTTGTAGAACTTGGTAAGAAACAACAAAGTTTAAAAAGTATTTTAAAAATTGGAAAATTAAAACCACTAAAGAAAACAGAATCTGAAAGAGATTAGAAATAATATACAAAATATTCTTCTCAAAGAAGAAAATCAAATCCATTAAATGCACAGTGTATTCTTAAGAAAATTATTCCCCTCAAGTACCCAAGATTAATGGAATATATCCTCTCATGATTGAATGATGTTACTCAGCGGTGTATTGGCACCTAAAACCATGGTGTCAGCAAATCACTCAACGACAGTAAAGTACACTTAGAATACTAGATGTAGTATTAGAAGAAGAAGTCTAGAAATTGGTAGTCTAAAAATAAGAGGAAAACACTCTATTTATAGACAACAAAGGGTAGTATGAACAAGTGGTTATTGTGCCTTACCGGAAAGGTCACAACCCTTTGGAAAAGTCACAATCCTTCGGAAAGGTCACAACCTTCCATAAAAGTTACAACTTTTCATAGAAGTCACAACTCTTCATAAAGTCACAACTATTCATAAAAGTCACAACTTTTCATAAGAAATTTTGTTAAATCATACTTACATCTGAGATTCTATACTTTCCTCGATAGGAACATAGACAGAAGGACACACAGATGTTCCATTCTTGGCAATAATGGCATACCATATATAGTTATGGCAAGAATAGTGTTGTTCAAGAGAAATTCTTGCACCACTGTTGTTGGCTTGACTGACTGTTTGTCACGACCCAAAGTATACCCTAGGCGTAACATGGCATATAAGACCCCGAGAGGCCCTACACAAGCCACATAGCATGCATCATACAAGATAAAAGAATTTAAAGAATTCAAAAGAGAGCATTTCAAACATCAAAGGAGTTTAAACAAAGCGAAAATCTACATACGTCTCAAAGCCATCTAATACATCGTAAGGAAAGTGATTGGGACGTAACTCAAACATCACATACAAAGTCTGAAATGGAAATGACAGAAAGCAATAAAGGAAGTCTCGGTCCTCAAAAAGTAAGGACTCACCAATTTTCAAAGTCTATAGAATCGACTAGCCACGAGTATGGGAGATAGGAGTGTCGGACCCTATATCATGATATAATGTAGGCACAAGTATGCGTTAGTACATGGAATGTACTAAGTATGTGGCAATATGCATAAATATAGGCATGATAGTATGAATGACCTAAAATGAGTAGGCATTATCATATTGAAACCATTTGAGAGCTTTAAGTAAGAAATGATATGAAAATCATGAAAACATGGTCAAGTATATTAACATAAAGGACAAAAGAAAATCTTTTAAGAAAACATAATCATTTTGTGGTATATTAGTTTTAAGCAACAATAAGACCATGAGAGCAATATCATGGAATCCGGTATATCCCTCATACCGAAAGAAGGGAAAACTACTTGCCAAGGTAGAATCCGTACATATCATCATTTGCTAAAGTAGATCAACTAGTTAGCTCATTTAAAACAATCCTATGGGGAAACGTAGTTTGGGACTAGAGGTTGCTACTAGATACTACCCTATTTGAGCCTCCACCTCAAAGCCCTCTCGGTGCTAAGTCTAAATCCCAACCGAATAGATAAAAGTCAAATATCATTTTAACATAGGGAAAGACAATGATCAATACCAATCCACACTTTTGAGATCAAAACATAGAATAGCTCCTTAAACATAATTCGACATAGATGAGAAAACCTTTCACCAATGTGAATTCATTTGTGAGAAATACCTTTCACAATCATATTCATCATAGTAAGTGAGAAATCTTTTCACAATAGCATTGGTACTTTCCTTTCAAAGAATCTCCAAATTATTTATAATCATTTCACAGAACATGCATATCTTCATCATTTCATAATTCATGGATTCATGGGTTCATCATAGGATAATAGTTGGAAAACATAATTTAGGCATGGGTCAATGCAATTTCAACTAAATATCGTAGATTTACATCAATTCATGCATTAGAAGACTTAATTAACCATAATCAACCATAATTACATGAAACTCACATTCATTGAATTGAAACCCTAATTTGATCAATTGAAAATTGAATTGGGAAATTGAATTCTTTAGGGACCCCATGGAGGAAAGGACTCCATGGGAGAATACACACATATCTTGATCCTTTAAGCCCAAGAAAATGGAGAATTTGGAAACTTGAGTGGAACCCTAGCTCTTCTTCATCTTCCTTAGGTTGGGAGAATTTAGAGAGGATGAATTTGGTCAAGTTTAGGGAATTTAGGAGAATGAGTTGTGAATGGGTAATTTGGGGGTTTAAAATGTTTATATAGGGCTTAGGGTAGAAGGTAAAATGACAGAGTATTGGTTTAAAATAATTAGGAAAAGACCCAAAAGCCCCTTTAAAATAACTATCGAGCCTCAGCTACAATTTGAACCTACGGTCCGTAGGTCTTTCTATGGACGGTACTGGTCAATCGTAGATTAAGTTCAGAAACTATTATGTGGACCAACCTTTGACGGAACCAATATATAGCTCGTAAGTCTTCTTACTGTCCATACATGCTAACCATAGAAACCAATTTTTCCCATTAAAATTTCAGCAAGTCTGGAAGTGATCTAGGAGACCTATCTAAATCTCATACAGAGGTTGACGACCGTCCTAGTGAACCGTAAAAAGGATACTGAGAGTTGATTTTTTAGAAAATTATTTCTCCACTTCCTACAATTGCCACTTATGGGTCGTAGATGGGACCTGTAAACTAGACTTCAGTTTAGAAATTTATTTTCTCCCTTTTTCCAAGTTTCGAATGTCATGACTCAGGGAAGCCCTTAGATGTAACACGGCGTACAAGACCCCGAGAGGCCTCATACAAGCCCTTAGCATACATAACATACGAGATATTAGAGAAATAAGAGTTCAAAAGAGCATTTTATATCAAAACTTTACTCAAAACAGCGAAAGTCTACAACTCATGTCTCAAAGCCTTCTAATATCATAGAATATGAATAAAAGTGATAGGGACACAGCCCAATACAATATCCAACACTGAAAAGAAACGACATGAAAATAAGAACAACTAGGCCATGTCCTCGGATGGATGAGGACTCACCAAGTCTTCTTCCCAACTCTAAGTCAATGCTCTAGCCACAAGTGGAAGGTGAATTGACACGTCCTACACCAAAGAAGTTAATGTAGGCAAGAGTATGCGTTAGCACAATTAAGTACTAAGTATGATAGCAATGCACATAAACACATAAATCATGCTAGAGAGAGACATAATCATGACATGTAATGGCCAAGCTAAAAACATGATAAACATGAGACACATGAAAACATAAAGCATATATCAAGGCCATAGCAAGCTAAATCATTTTTCCTTCTTTTCTTTACTTCATCATGAGAACACTTGTTCATTAACTTGTGGGGAAAAGCCTTAACCGACATGTAAGACCATGTGAGCTATCAGCACGGAATTCGGTGTCTACCCCACACCAAAAAGGGGTGTCCTACTTGCCAAGGTAAGACCATGAACTTCTTAGCTTATGTGGATCTACTAGCTAATGTCTACTTAAAGACAACATCCTATGGTGGCAACATAGTTTATGGGATAGAGATTGCCTTAGGAGACTCGGCCTCAACTAGCGGGACAGTTCCATCTAGAAAACCCAGCCTCTACTAATGGGAGAGCTTTCACTAGAAGACCAGGCCTCTACTAACGGGAGGGCTTCCATCTCAATATCCACTCGGTGCTAAGCATAATTCCCACGGATTAGTCATTAACATATTTATATCATTAAACATGAAAAGGTACAACTAGGGTTACCAATTCAAGCTAAAATCATGCTTATAGATATTCATCTTTCATGGACCTTGTCCAAACTTACATCATTAGAATAGCTCCTTAAGAACATGGGTAATCTCCTCTTTGTTCTTCTTTTATCATAATGGGAGAATTACGTGAGAAAACCTTTCACTACTCAACCATAACATCATCATATCATAACTTTGGTACTTTACTCTCAAAGCACCCATAATTCATCATGCTCATATTTCATAGTTCATAGAGTTCATATGGGTTCATGCAAGTTCAACTCATATCATGCAATTGAATGCAAGCTCATGCTTAGAAAGACATAATTAAGACAATTTACACATACTTGAAGGAACTCACATAATAGCGGAAAATCATGCTTTTGACTTGATCATGCTAAATTCATAAGATTATCCTCAATTCATTCATAATTCATGCTTGATTTCATAGAGAATTCATAAACTTCATCAAACCATAACTCAACACAACAATCAAAGCCTAGATTATCAAATTGGGGAGAATTAGCTTGGGATCATAGAGGTTCATGCAATCTTTACATCAAATCTTGTAATTCACGCTAATTCGTGCACTAAGTTGCTTTATCACGCTAAATCATGCACTAGGAATCATAAAATCAATAATTGGAATCACAATTGAAGAACCCACAGTGATTGATCACAAACCCTAATTCAATTAGGTTAGATTAAACCTTTGAAAATCATGAAGAAGAGGAAGGACCCATTGGAGGAAAGGACTCCTAATGGTGAATACTATCATACCTCAAAGCAATCCACAAGAAATTGGAGAAGATTGAAGGTCTTCAATGGAGGATTCAAGCTCCTTCTTCTTCCTTGAGAGTTGAGAGAGTTTCTTTGTAGAGAGAGAAATATTTGAGAGAGGAGAGTTTTGGAATGAATTAGAATGAAAGGAATTAGGCTTAGAAAGTATTTATAGGTCTAAGATTAAGGGTATAACCAACTTAGCTTGATAGGTAAACAATTAGGAAAAAGACCAAAAAGCCCTTAATTAAAAAATTGTCGGGGCCAATCGACGGACAGGATCTACGGTCCGTACATCAATTGACGGACCATCCTGTTCTTCCGTCAACTGATTCAGAAAGTTTATTTTTGGCTGAAAATTTGGCTAAGTTTGGAAGGCATCTACGGAACCCATCTACGGCACGTCAACTGGACTTCGAACCGTCCTGTTGTTTCGTAGGTCAAGGTTCAGAAACTTGGAAATCCTCAAATTTCACAGTGCCATTGACGGTTCCCACCTACGGCCCGTCAATCTATCTACGGTCCGTAGGTGGCCTCCGTAGGTCACTGTCTTCAGGTGAGTTCTGCATTTTAAAATCCCTTGGAAGCTTGGGGTGTTACACCGAGGTGTTACAATATCTCCTCCTTGGGAACATTAGTCCTCGAATGGGATTTAAGGCATCATAAGGAGGGTAGGGGAAGAGTCTAACATCCCAACAAGAATGAAACTTCATCAACAACAAATAACCAAGGAGGAACATCAACTCTAGGCTTAAACATATTCAAAACATCACTTCATATGGCATGCATGCAAATCATACTCAAATGCACATAGTCATGAGGAAATCAGTCAAAGCTAAATCAAAATCTCCAAGGTAAGTTTTTATTAGCATGCATGCATAAGGAAACATGAGAATGACTATGACATTAGGATGGACCATGAGGAACTAAATACCTCTAGCTAGAGGAAGATCAGAGGGAAAGAGATAGGGGTAACGAGACATCACATCAGCCTCGGCTTCCCAAGTAGCACCCTCGACTCTTTGATTCCTCCAAAAGACCTTTATGGATGCAACTTCTTTACTCCTTAACTTTTTAACTTGCCGGTCTAAAATCTCAACCGGAATCTCTTCATAAGAAAGACTCTCTTTTATACCAAGACTCTCCAATGGTACAATAGATGTCGGATCACCAACACATTTCTTCTACAAAGAGATATGGAAAATGGGATGTACTGATGCCAAGTCATTAGGCAAATCAAGCTCATAATTAACATTACTAATACGCCTCAAAATCTTATATGGTCCCACATAATGAGGACTAAGCTTCCCTTTCTTTCCAAACCTTATCACACCCTTCATGGGTGAAATTTTCAAGTAGACCCATTCATCAACATCAAATTCTAGACTCTCCTTCAAACATCGGCATAAGACTGTTGCTGACTTTGAGCCATTTTCAACCTTTCTCTAATAAGTCAAACTTTCTCCATAGCCTCATGTACCAACTCGGTACCTATCAAAGCAACTTCACCAATTTCAAACCAACCTATAGGAGATCTACACCTCGTACCATAAAGAGCCTCAAATAGAGCCATACCAATGCTCGAATGGTAGCTATTATTATAAGCAAACTCAATCAAAGGCAAATGATCATCCCAATTACCCTGATATCAATCACATAAGCTCTCAACATATCTTCTAAACTTTGGATAGTATGCTCTGCTTGCCCATCAATTTTGGGATGAAAGGTTGTACTAACCTTGACATGAGTACCAAGGCCCTTTTGTGAAGATGTCAAAAATTGAGAGGTAAATTGGGTACCACAATCAGATATAATGGATAGGGGCACTCTATGCAACCTAACCATCTCCCTTAGGTACAACTTAGCATAGTCCTCCGCCGAATAAGAAACCTTGACGGGAAAGAAATGAGCCGATTTCGTCATATGATCCACTATTACCCTAATCGAGTCATGTTGTCGCCGGGTGCAGGGTGAACCAACAATGAAGTCCATATTCAGATCTTCCCATTTCCAAGTAGGAATACTAATGTCTTGGGACAAACCTCTCGGCTTTTGATGCTCAACTTTCACTTGTTGATAGTTAGGACACTTAGCCATAAATTCCACAATGTCCTTCTTCATCCCATTCCACCAATAGACCTCCCGCAAGTCACAGTACATCTTGGTGGCTCCCGGGTGAATGGAATATCGAGAACTATGGGCTTCTGATGAAATTTACTCCCTCAAATCATCAACATCGGGGACATATAAATGACCTTGATACGGAAGCACACCATCTCCCCCTTGGGAAAAAGCCTCAACGAACTTTTTAACCACCGCTTCCTTCAACTCAACCAAAATTGAACCAAGACCTTGCTTAGCTTTCACATCCGACACAAATGACGATTCAGAACCATTAAGAACCATGACACCACCTTTAGTAGAATCAACCAACCGAACACCCAATCGGTCCAATCTATGAACATCTCAAACCAACTCCTTTTTATCATCCTCAACATGAGCAACACTGCCCATTAATAACCAACTAAGAGCATCCACCACAACATTCGCCTTGTCGGGGTGATAGAGGACACTCATGTCATAATCCTTTAGCAACTCAAGACACCTCCTTCGGTGAAGATTTAGATCCTTTTTCTTGAACACGTATTGCAAACTTTTGTGGTCAATAAACACATCAACATGGAAACTATATAAGTTATGCCTCCAAATCTTTAAGGCAAGAACAAATACTGCTAGCTCCAAATCGTGGGTAGTATAGTTCCTTTTGTGAATCTTAAGTTGCCTTGAGGCATAAGCAATAACTTTTTCATTTTGAATAAGAACACACCCTAGTCCAACCCTTGAAGCATCACAATAAACCACAAACTTATCGGACCCTTCCAATAAAGTCAACACAGGAGCGGAGGTAAGTCTATCTTTCAATTCTTGGAAACTCTTCTCACACACTTCAGACCATACGAACTTAACTTTCTTTTGGGTAAATGGCATCAATGGTGAGGCAATCGAAGAAAACCCTTCCACAAACCTTCTATAATAACCAGCCAAACCCAAGAAACTTCGAATATCCAAAGGGGATAGAGGTCTAGGCCAACTCTTAACCACATTCGTCTTCTTAGGATCTACCTCAATACCCTTACCGGAAATAATGTGACCAAGAAAAGCCACGGATCTCAACCAAAACTCGCATTTACTAAATTTTGCAAAGAGTTGCTTGTCCTTGAGGACTTGCAACACAATCCTCAAATGATCGGTGTGCTCATCCTCACTCTTTGAGTAAATCAAAATGTCATCGATAAACACAATGACAAACATGTCAAGGTATTGCCTAAAACTCTATTCATCAAGTTCATAAATGCGGCTGGAGCATTAGTCAAACCAAAATCCATTACCAAAAACTCATAATGACTGTACCGAGTTTGAAAAGCGGTGTTCGAAATATCACCTTCCTTCACCCTCAATTGGTGATAACCTGACCGAAGGTCAGTCTTAGAGAAGTAACTCACTCCATGGAGTTGATCAAACAAAACATCTATCCTTGGAAAAGGATACTTATTCTTAATGATGACCTTGTTTAATTGGCGATAGTCAATACACATGCGAAGTGAACCAACTTTCTTTCAAACAAACAAAACTAGAGCACCCCATGGAGATATACTCGGTCGGGTGAAACCTTTATCCAAAAAATCCTTCAATTGCTCTTTCTAATCCTTAAGTTCTTCCAGAGCTATACGGTAAGGAAAAATATAGATAGGTTGTGTATGGAGGAGAAGGTCAATACCAAAGTCTATTTCCCTTTAGGAAGGAACATCGGGTAAATCATTGGGAAACACTTTCGAAAAATCATTAACAATGGGGACCGACTCAAAGATAGGGTTTTAAAATCCATATCCCTAACCGAAACAAGATGATATATGCAACTCTTAGAAATCATCTTTCCAAATTTAAGACAAGAAACAAATTGACCCTTAGGCATAGAATCTCCCCCTTTCCACTCTAGGACAAGCTTATTTGGAAATTGGAACTTGACCACTCGGGTCCTACAATCAATAGAAGCATAACAAGAATGGAGACAATCCATACCAAGAATAACATCGATAACATATCAAGCTCTACAAGATCAACATGAGTGACCCTGTGGGATAAGGAGACGGGACAGTTTCTATAGACTCTCTTTGCCACAATAGATTCACCAATAGGAGTAGAGACAGAAAAAGGGTCTATTAACACATATGCAAGAATATCAAACCTCATAGCCACATATGGCGTCACAAAGGATAAGGTAGCACCGGGATCAAGCAAAGCATATACATCAAGATAAAAAACTTTCAACATACCGGTAACAACATCGGGAGAACCCACTTGCTCACGACGAGTTTGAAGTGCATAGAATTGGTTTTGCTTTTGAGCACTTGAACTCAAACCACTAGGCGGATCTTGCCTACCATATTTTCCCTTGTCAAGTTTAGATGGAAAATCACTCAAGTAGTGACAACTCTTGCCACAACCAAAGCAACTATCTGTACTCATCAAGCATTTTCCCGGATGATTCTTGCCACACTTTTGAAATGCGGGAACTGAAGAACCATTTCCACCACCATTTCCTCCTTGAGACTTAGGATTAGACACCCTTTCCTTGTTGAACTTTGGAGCCTGAGCATTGAAGGAACCTTGGCCAAAAAACCTTTGTCAGAACTTAGAACGACCATGTCCATCGGACCTTGAATGTGAAAAGCCACCATTACCAGTCTTCGCCCTCTTTGTCTCCCTAGCCCTTTCCTTAAGCTTTTCCTCCTCAATTTGATGAGCGTGAATCATTAAATGAGAAATATCCATCTCCTCAATGAGCATGGCGGTACGACATTCCTTAACCACCATTTCGAACACACCTGAAACAAACTTGCTCATCTTTGCCCTAGGATCGGCAGCCATAGTAGGAGCATACCTTGAAAATTGTGTGAAGTTCAAGTCATACTCCTTCACACTCATATTCCCTTGATGAAGGTTGATAAATTCAAGTACCTTTGCCTCTCTCATTTTAAGGGGAAAGAACATATCAAGGAAAGCAACCTTAAACGTTGCCCAATCAAGAGGACCTGCATCAACTTCCCTCTCTTCTTTCCATTGGTTGAACTTTATTTGAGGAACACCCTAAGTTGATAAGCGGCCAATTTCACCTTTTCCAGCGGTGTCATCCCCATGATCATTAACACCTTGTATACCTCATCAATGAACTCTTGAGGATCTTCCTCAACCCTAGAACCATGGAAATCTGAGTTATTCATCCTAGTGAAGTCCCTCACTCTAGTTGCCACCGTACCCACATTTGGGTTCACGGGGACCACATCTCCTTATTGGCTTGAGCCGTCAAAGCTTGGGCCAACACTTGAAAAGCAGCCCTAAACTCCGCATTAGTCACTTGTTCAGCTAAAGGTTCAGCCGAAACTTGGAGAGCTTCTTGAGGAGCTTCTTGTTCCACATTATCACCCGCATTCCTTCTAATGTATGGTTTTCGAGGGGCCATATCCTTAAAAGCATCGTATAAGGATTAGGAGAGAGACATATAGAGTTACACTCTATCGTACGACTTTAGAATAATGAAAGAAGTGAAAATTCCTAAATATCTTATAGCCTCTTATTCATAATTGTGGCGCGCTTCACACTCATGAACAACACTCTACTCGAAGAAGCTTATGAGACATCCTATGACCTTTCTAAACCTTGTGCTATGAATACCAAGTTTGTCACGACCCAAAGTATACCCTAGGCATAACATGGCATATAGGACCTCGAGAGGCCCTACACAAGCCACTTAGCATACATCATACAAGATAATAGAATTTAAAGAATTCAAAAGAGAGCATTTCAAACATCAAAGGAGTTTAAACAAAGCGAAATTCAACATACGTCTCAAAGCCATCTAATACATCATAAGGAAAGCGATTGGGACATAACCGATATATCACATACAAAGTCTAAAATGGAAATGACATAAAAGAATAAAAGAAGTCTTGATCCTCGAAACATGAGGACTCACTAATCTTCAAAGTCTATAGAACCGACTAGCCACAAGTATGGGAGGTAGGGTCATCGAACCCTACATCATGAGATAATGTAGGCACAAGTATGCGTTAGTACATGGAATGTACTAAGAATGTGGCAATATGCATAAACATAGGCATGATAGTATGAATGACCTAAAATGAGTAGGCATGATCATATTGAAACCATTTGAGACCTTTAAGGAAGAAATGATATGAAAATCATGAAAACATGGTCAAGTATATTAACATAAAGGACATAAGAAAAGCTTTAAAAATATAATCATTTTGTGGGATATTAGCTTTAATCGACAATAAGACCATGAGAGCTATATCATGGAATCTGGTATATCTCTCATACTAAAAGAAGGGGAAACTACTTGCCAAGGTAGAATCTGTACATATCATCATTTGCTAAAAGGGGTCCACTAGACAATCCTACGGGGGCACGTAGTTTGGGACTAGAGGTTGCTACTAGAGACTACCCTATTTGAGCCTCCACTTCCAAACCCTCTCGGTGCTACGTCTAAATCCCAACGGAATAGATAAAAGTCAAATATCACTTTAACATAGGCAAAGGAAAAGATCAATACCAATCCACACTTTTGAGATCAAAATATAAAATAGCTCCTTAAACATAATTCAACATAGATGAGAAAACCTTTCACCAATGTGAATTCATTTGTGAGAAATACCTTTCACAATCATGATCACCATAGTAAGTGAGAAATATTTTCACAATAGCATTGATACTTTCCTTTCAAAGCATCCCTAAATTATTTATAATCATTTCATAAAAAACATGCATATCTTCATTATTTCATAATTCATGGATTCATGGGCTCATCATAGGATCATAGTTGGAAAACATAATTTAGGCATGGTTTAATGCAATTTCAACTAAATATCATGGATTAACATGAATTCATGCATTAGAAGGATGAATTAACCATAATCAATCATAATTAGATGAACTCACATTCATTGAATTGAAACCCTAATTTGATCAATTGAAAATTGAATTGAGAAATTGAAATCTTTGGGCATCCCATGGAGGATAGGAGTTCATGGGTGAATACACACATACCTTAATCCTTTAGGCCCAAGAAAATGGAGAATTTGGAGACTTGACTGGAACCCTAGCTCTTCTTCTTCTTCCTTAGGTTGAGAGAATTTGGAGAGGATAAATTTTGTCAAGTTTAGGGAATTTAGGAGAATGAGTTGTGAATGGGTAATTTGGGGGTTTAAAACATTTATATAGGTCTTAGAGTAGAAGGTCAAACGATATGGTATTGGGTTAAAATAATTAGGAAAAGGCCCAAAAGCCCCTTTAAAATAATTGTCAAGCCTCACCTACGGTCCGTAGGTCTTTCTACAGACCGTACTGGTCCACCATATATAAAGTTCAGAAACTATTATTTGGACCAACTTTTGACAGAACCCATGTATGGCTCGTAGGTCTTTCTATGGTCGTACATGCCAACCGTAGAAACCAACTTTATCCCTTAAAATTTCACCAAGTCTGGAAGTGACCTACGAGACCTATCTACAACTCGTACAAAGGTTGACGTACCATCCTGGTGAATCGTGGAAAGGATACTGAGACTTCATTTTTTAGAAAATTATTTCCCCACTTCTTACGGTTGCCACCTACAGCCTTTAGAAGCTTCGACGATCCGTAGATGGGACCCGTAAACCAGACTTCAGTTCAGAAATTTATTTTCTCCCTTTTTCCAAGTTTCGAGGTGTTACACTGTTACAGGACCTGAAGGAACATTTCTACCAAATGGACCCAAATCATATTGTTCATCCAACACATGATCTCGATCACTTGTTCTTTTATGAGGATAAGATCTATCATTTTCCCCCATCAACCCTCGTTCTTTTAGTTTCCCTTTTAAGTTGGCTAGAATCAATATTTACTGATCTTGAAATAATAGGGTGAAACCTAACTTGCATACTCAAAGGTCTAGTTGGGATGTCAGAACCATAACTTGGCAAACATCCAGATACGTTAGAAACCAACATATGGTGATTATTTCAAGTTGTATATGTGCTCGTTGAGGCACCCTATGTTGGTCTCAAATGTATCTGGATGTTTTCTATCTTATGGTCCTAAGATCCCAGCTAGACCTTTGAGTATGCAAGACAGGTCTCACTCTATTATTTCAAGACCAGTAACTACTAATTCTACACAACTTAAATGGGAAGCTAAAAGATTGAGGATTGATGGGGCAAATGATAGTTCTTAGCCTCATAAAAGAACAAGCAGTCGAGGTCCTGTGTTGGATGAACAATATGGTTTGGGTCCATTTGGAAGCAATGTTCCTTCAGGTCCTGTTACAGTCAATCAAGAAGGGTCATGTTAAATCCCATTTTCAAGGAGGGTCCTGCTAATCCATTTTTCTACGAGGGTCCTGCTAATTCCATTTTTCAGGAGGATCCTTCCAATTCTCATTTTTCAGGAGGGTCCTGTTAATCCCATTTTTCCAGAGAGCCCTGCTAAATCCTATTTTACAGGAGGGTCCTTCTAAATTAAATCTCATTTTCCAAGAGGGTCCCTCTAACACAATTTTCCAGGAAGGTACTACTAAACTAAATCCTATTTTCCAAGAGGCCCTTGAGATATCTCATTTTCCAATAGGGTTCTACTAAACTAAATCCCATTTTTCAGGAGGGTCCTACTAAATCTCATTTTCTAAGAGAGTCTTGTTAATCCCATTTTTTCAAGAGGGTCATGCTAAACTAAATCTCATTTTCCAAGAGGGTCTTGGTAACTAAATCCCATTTTCTAGGAGGATTCTCCTATTTTCATTTTCAAGAGTGTCTTGTTAAACAAAACCCCATTTTCTAGGTGAGTCCTGTTAAATCCAGTTTCTACGAGGGTATTGCTAAACTAAATATCATTTTCCAAGAGGTCCTACTTATCCTATTTTCTAGCATAGTCTTGCTAAATTAAATCACATTTTCTAGAAGGATCCTGCTAAATTACGTCCTATTTTCCAGGTGGGTCCTGCTAAATCTCCTTTTCCAAGATAGTCCAACTAAATTAAATCTCATTTTCTAAGAAGGTCCGCTAAATCAAGTCCCATTTTCCATGAGGGTTCTGCTAATCTCATTTTTTGCTAGAGGGTACTGCTAAATGAAGTCCCATTTTCCAAGAGATTTTTGGTAAATTAAATATCATTTTTCAAGGGAAACTTGCTTAATTTCATTTTTCATGAGGGTCCTGCTAAATTCATTTTCCAGGAGGGTCTTGCTTAATTAAATCTCATTTTCCGTGAGGGTCTTCATAAAACCCTTTTCTAGGAGGCTCCTGCTAAATTAAGTCTCATATTCCACAAGAGTCGTACTAATCCCATTTTTCAGTAGGGCCTGTTTAGCTAAATCCCATTTAGAAGGGTCCTTCTAAATTAAGTCTCCTTTTCTAGGAGGGGCATGATAATACCATTTTTAGAAGGGTATTCTAAATTAGGTGTCATTTTTCAGGAGGGACATGTTAAATTAAATCATCAAATACAACCAACACAACATTTCGTTTGCGCTAGTTTACACCAAAATATATTTTTTGAGTTATTAGCATGAATGAGAAATACTTGTACCAAAAGAAAAATACAAGACACATATCCCATTAGGGTGTTTGTTCCCTAGAAAAAAAGATAATTAGGTGTTTTTCTCTAAAATGTCGGTAGGGTGTTTGTTCCCTAAGGTCAAAATGCAACTAGGATGTATTTGGAAAAAATAGTGATTTGTTTTAGGTAGCGGCTGACTTCTTTTGTTCTAGTAGCTTCTACTATTTTCTAGATGTTTTTTCATTGAGTTTAGGCGGTGCATCTGATCTCTAGGTCCTCCTCAGATTACGAGTATAGGTTTCTATTTATAGCTAGGTTCTACTAGGTCTGGGGTTTGGTGTCTATATTTTGTGTCAATCCTTCCATAAATGACCTTATGAATTTTGGATAAGATCAAGAAACATGGAAAGGAAGAATGGAACATTCTCCTCTTCCATGGAATATGCTCCTGATCAAGATTGGGATGAAATTTATCACGTGGCAACATGCCATTGGGTTTGATTTTTTTATGGATTTACATTTTTCTGAAAATAACCAAGAATAAAAGTACTACTATAATATTAAAAAAAATTAAAGAATATAGTTTTTGTAATTTTTCTATTTCCTTAAAAAAATATTATCCAAAAATGCCTATTTTTGTGGTTTTCAATTTTCTCAAGTAAAATCTACTTAAAAATAAAATAAAAAAAAATGAAATAAAGAATGGATTTAAAATGGATATTTAAAACTAAAATATGGGTTGAAACTCGAGAAAGGTCAAAAATCATATGTCTACATCTTGCCCCACTTTGAATGGAAACATGAAGAGTTTTCAAATAATGAAGTAGACAAGGAGACATGTTTTGACCTGACCATTATTTGAAAAGGTAAAAAAAGATGTGAGTGAGTCCTGATTTTTGACAGCCAATATATATCAGGTTATAAGAAAATCGAATCACGTGTAGATTAATAATATAGAATGATGAGATGAGTTTAAGGTAGAATGATTCCATCGATTCTCCGGTCCACGAGTCTGATTGTTACGTTAAAATGAAAGACAAAAAGCAAAGAGAAAATACAAGTACAAGATCCTATCTATGTAACTTCTCTTGAATCTTGACTTGCATCTTCATGTCTTCTCAAGTTGTGAGACGTGCATTTTGATCTAAAGTTGAACTTGAAAGTGAACCCTATTCTCCAAGCAGGTTCTTGCTACTTAAAATTGAAAGTTGACTTTGTTCTTCAGGTGAGCTCTTAAGCATGAAATGTGGATTGTCCTTATTATTTCCTAGAGAGGTTCCTAAGATCAAAGCAAACTACAAAAATAGAACTATATTTTTTTGCCCAGTTTAAGTAAGAAAAAAATTGTGAATATGAATCAAAGATGGTGCTTAGATTGTGTATTGAGAATTTGAACAACAATCGAGTTTTTTTGCAACGTATCCACATGGCTTTTGATTATTGAAAATAAACTCCATTTTCATGAAGTTATGTTAAACTAAATCCTTTTATTTAGGAGGGTCCTACTAAATTATATCCCATTTTAGAAGAGGGTCCAACTAGTCCCACTTTCCGAGAGGGTCATGCTAATCCCATTTTTCAGGAAGGTCTTGCCAATCCCATTTTCCAGAGGGTTCTACTAATCTCATTTTCCAAAAAGGTTCTGCTAATTCTATTTTATAGGAGAGCTCTGCTAAATTAAATCCCAATTTTTAGGACGGTCTTACTAAATTCCATTTTTAGGAGGGTCTTGCTAAATAAAATCTCATTTTGAGGAGGGTCCTGTTAAATTCAATTTACCAGGAGGGTTCCTCTTAAATCCAATTTTCCAGTAGGGTCCTGCTAAAATAAGACCCATTTTCTAGGAGGGGCCTACTAAATTAAGCCCCATTTTCTAGGTCTTGCTAATCTATTTTCAAGGAGGATCTTGCTAAATTAAGTCCCATTTTTCAGGTCATTAATTTTAATGTAACAATCAGAGCCGCATACTGGAGCCTCAATAGGACCTCATTCGACCTTAAACTCATCTAATCATTTTATCTCCTTGAACTACACATGACTTGATTTCCTTATAACCCAGAATATATAGGTCGTCCAAATCAGGACCTAGCCACATCTTTTCTTTCTCCTTTCAAATAATGTCCAGGTCAAAATATGTCTCATTGTCTACTTCTTTGTTTGAAAACTCTTCATGTATCAAGTCAAAGAGGGTCAAGTTATAGACACAAGATTTTTGACCTTTCTCAGTTTAAACCCATATTTTAGTTTAAATATCTATTTTAAATCTAAATTTTTTTTAAAATTTTATTTTATTTTTTCAGTAGATTTTACTTGAGAAAATTGAAAACCACAAAAATAGTTGCTTTTAGATAATACTTTTGTTTTTTATTTTTAAGGAAATAGAAAAATTACAAAAACTATGTTCTTTTATTTTTGTTATATTTAATATTATTGTAGGTTATTTTCAAAAAATGAAAATTCAAAAAAAAAATAAACCCAGTGGCATGTTGTCAAGTGAAAAGTTTCATCTCAATCTTAATCAGAACCATATTCCATATGAGAGAAGAATATTTCATTCTTTCTCTCTAAGATTTTTGAAGCAAGACCCTCCTACAAAATGATTTTAGCAAGACCCTCTCGAAAAATGAAATTCAGCAAGCTCCTCTTGAAAAATGATATTTAATTTACCAAGAATATCTTGGAAAATGGGACTTAATTTAGCAGTACCCTCTAGGACAAAATGGAATTAGAAGAATCCTCCCGGAAAAATGGATCTTAATTTAGCAGACCCTCGTAGAAAATGAGATTTAATTTAGTTGAACCCTCCTGAAAAAAGAGATTTAGTAGGACTCTCCTGGAAAATAGAATGTAATTTAGCACGACCCTTCTAAAAATGTGATTTAATTGCAAGACCATTCTAGAAAATAGGAAAAGTAGGACATCCTAGAAAAAAATGAGATTTAGTTTAGCAAAATCCTCATGGAAAATGAGATTTAGCAGGACTCTCCTGGAAAATGAGATTTAGTTTAACAGGACACTCCTTGAAAATGAAAATAGCAGAATCCTCCTAGAAAATGGGATTTAGGTTATCAGGACCCTTTTGGAAAATGAGATTTAGTTTAGCATGAACCTCATGAAAAATGGGATTAGCAGAACTCTCTTGGAAAATGAGATTTAGCAGGACCCTCCTGAAAAATGGGATTTAGTTTAGGACTAACTTCCTGGAAAATTTGATTAGCAGGGCCCTCTCCTTTTGGAAAATGGGATTAGAAGGAACCTCTTGAAAAATGAGATTTAATTTAGCAGAACCGTTCTGGAAAATGGAATTTTGCAAGACCCTCTTAGAAAATGGGATTAACAAGACCCTCTTGGAAAATGAGATTAGAAAGATCCTCCTGAAAAATGGAATTAGCGAGACCCTCCTAAAAAATTGGATTAGCAGGATGCTTCTTGAATATGGGATTTAACAAGACCCTCCTATAAAATGGGATTTTGGAAGACCCTCCTTAAAAATTTGATTAGCACGACCCTCTTAGAAAATGGGATTAGCAGAACCTTCCTAGAAAATGAAATTTAGTAGGACCCTCCTGGAAAATGGAATTAACAGGATCCTTATTTGAAAAATGGGATTAGCAAGACCCTCCTAGAAAATGGAACTTAATTTAGAAGGACCTTTTTTAAAAAATGGGATTAGCAGGACCCACCTAGAAAACGAGACTACCAGGACCCTTCTGGAAAATGAGATTTAATTTAGTAGGACACTCCTGAATAATAGGATTTAGTGTAACGTAACTTCACGAAGAATGGAGTTTATTTTTAATAATCTAAAGTAATGTGGATGCGTTGCAACAAAGCTTGACTGTTATTTAATGTCTTGAAACACAATCTAAGCACCATCTTTGATTCATATTCACAATTTTTTTCTTACTTAAACTAGGGAAAAACTTTGATCTCAGGAACCCTTCTAGAAAATATGGAAAATCCACATTTAAAGCTTAAAAGCTCACTTAAAGAACAAAGTCAACTTTCAATTCTAAGTAGAAGGAACCCGCTTGGAGAATAGGGTTCACTTTCAAGTTCAACTTAGATCAAAATGCCTATCTCAACACTTGAGAAGACATGAAGATTCAAGTTATGATTCAAGAGAAGTTACATAGATAGGATCTTGTACTTGTATATTTTTTTCGTTTTTTGTCTTTCATTTTAATGTAACAATCAGAACCGCAAACCGGATCCTCTACAGAACCTCATTCAACCTGAAACTCATTGTCACGATCCAAAGTATACCCTAGACGTGACATGGCATAGGACCCCGAAAGTTTATACACAAGCCACTTGACATACATATACACAATATAATAGACAAGGTAAGAAAAATCTCATACGACTAAAAGAGTTTGACATTTATGTGGAAAATTTTCATAGTCTTCACAAGCCATCTAGTACATCAAAGAAGTGGTCGAGAAGTAACCCGTACACCACGTACAACATCCGAAGAACTAAAACATAGGGAAATCAAAGTAAATATGCCTTTGTCCTTGGAACATGAGGATTCACCAACTCTATGAATTCCAAATGATCACCAACTAGCCACGAGCGGAGGGATAGGAAGCATCACACCCTACATTAGTGAAACAATGTAGACAAAAGTATGAATTAGTAAATGAAATGTACTAAGTATGAGTGATATGCATAAAATATGAATCATGATAATAAGGGGACATAATCGAAAACATGAAATGCATGACCAAGATAAACACAGAAACAACCTTTAAAGAAACATCATAAAACTTGAACATGGTCAATACATCTTAAATCGTAAGGAAAGCTCAATAAAACATTTGGAAAGTAACTTAGTTCATTTAGTGGAATATTTACTGTTAACCGACATAGACCACGTAAACTATAACATGGAATCTAGTGTCTTGCTCCCACACTAAAGAGAAATGTCCTTACTTGCCAAGGCAAGGACCTTAATTTCTAGCTTAGGTGGATCCAATAGATATGTCACTTAAGACAACCTATGGGGGCACGTAGTTAGGGACAAGAAGATTGCTACTAGAGATCCGGCCTCTACTAACGGGAGAGCCTCCATCTCAATATCATCTCAGTGCTAAGTAAAATCCCAATGGATTTAGTCATCATCATTCATGGAAAAGCACAAGTAAGTCACTAATCCATGCTAAAACATCATAGAATGGCTCCTTAAATCTTGAATCATGCATGTGTTAGAAAATCTTTCACCAAACCATGATCCCTTAATGTGAGAACACCTTTCACAATTTAGTTGATGCAAATCTTAGAGCAACCTAGATCATAAGACATTCCTTTTAATAAATCATACATATCTTTCATGAAAACATCAATCATAGCTTCATAACTTCTTCATAAATTCATACCCTTCTAAGATTCATAGTCAAAATCATGTATCATGCATGGGTTCATATGGGATTAATTGGAAAGCATGTAATTGAGTCTAAGCAATAATAAGATCAAAATCAAATAATTGAATCTATACAAATAGAACCCATGAGGAATTGAATAAGAAGTTAACCAATTTTAGGAAATTGAATTGGAGAATTGGAGTATCTCTGGGACTCAATGGGTGAATGGAACCCATTGATGAACTCTCTACATACCTTGACCTTGAAGCCCAAAAAATGGTGAAAAAGGAGACTTGATTTGGAAACCCTAGCTCCTCCTTACTTGATCTTGAGAGGATTTTGGGGATTTTGGGGAAGTGAAAGAGAATGGGTAGAACTTAGGAGTAAAATTAGTTATAGGGCCTCTTTTAGAGGTTAAAACGATGTAGTATAGGTATTAGGTGCATAGGAAAAGACCCAAATAACCTTAAAAATAATCGCTGGATAGGACTACGGGTTCGACCAACGATCCGTAGAACTTTCTACGGACCGTACTAGACAACAGTAGACCAAGTACTGGAAACTTAAAATTCATCCAACTTCAACGAGAGTTCGTGAACCCAAACCGTAGAACTCAACTTTAACCCGAAAATGTAACTAAATCTGGGACCCCTCTACGGGACCTTCCTACGATCCATAGTCCATTCGACGAATCGTCCTGGTCAATCGTAGAAGGAGTTATTGGGACTTGATTTTCAAAATTATTTTCCCATTTTCTATGAGACTGGTTTGCGACCCATAGAACATTCTACGAAGTATAGACTGGCCTCGTAGATAGAACCACTAGCCCATCTTTTGTCCTTCTTTCCTTTTTCCAAATTCTGAGGTGTTACAATATCTCTCCCTTGGGAACATTCATCCTCGAATAGAACTCAACATGGCATGAATAGAGTAGGAGAGAAACTAACAACCCAAGATGAATGCAAATTTCATCATAATGCACATAAACATGGAGAATCACTCCAAGCTAAATCATAACATCAAAAATCAAGTTTTCATGAACATGCATGCATATGAAAACATGGGAATTACTAAGACGCATGAATCCAAAAGAATGAACCATGAGAAACTAATACCTCAAGCTAAAATAGGAGCGGAAGGAAAGAGGTGAGGATATCGGGACATCATATCGGCTTCAGCCTCCCAAGTAGCACCCTCAACTAATTGATTCCTCCAAAGAACTTTCATGGAAGTAACTTCTTTAATTCTCAACTTCCGGACTTGCCAACCTAAAATCTCAATCGAAACCTCTTCATAAGAAAGATTCTCTTTAACTCCCAAACCTTCCAAAGGTACAATAGATGTAGGATCTCCAACACACCTCTTCAACAAAGAGACATGGAATACCAGATGTACCGATGCTAAATTATTAGGCAACTCAAGTTCATAAGAAACTTTGTCAATATGCCTCAAAATCTTATATGGACCTACATAGCGAGGACTAAGCTTCCCTTTCTTTCCAAATCTGATTACACTCTTTATGGGTGAAATTTTCAAGTAGACTCGATATTAACCTCAAACTCAATCTCTCCTCTTCTAACATTAGCATAAGAAATTTGTCTACTTTGAGCCATTTTCAACCTTTTGCGAATGAGTCGAACCTTTTCTATGGCCTCATGCACCAACTCGGGCCCTATCAACGTAACCTCACCAACTTCAAACCAACCAATAGGAGACCTAAACCTTCTACTATAGAGAGCCTCAAATGGTGCCATCCAATGCTAGAATGATAGATATTATTATAAGCAAACTCAATCAAAGGCAAATGATCATCCCAATTTTCCTTAAAATCAATCAGACAAGCTCTTACCATATCTTCCAAAGTCAGAATGGTACGCTCGGCTTGTCCATCGATTTGAGGATGAAAAGTCGTGCTAAGTTTCACTTGAGTACCAAGACCTTTCACAAATGACTTGCTAAATTAGGATGTAAACTGAGTACCATGATTAGAGATAATGGACAAGGGCACTCCATGCAACCTTACCATATCCCGAATATAAAGCTTGGCGTAATCTTCCAATGAGAATGAAATCTTAACGAGAAGAAAGTGAGCTAATTTTCTCATTCGGTCCATAATCACCCAAATCGAATCAAACTGTCGACGAGTGCGAGGTAAACCCGTAATGAAGTCCATATTCAAATCTTTCCACTTCCATGTAGGAATACTAATGTTTTGAGTCAAACCACCTGGTTTTTGATGCTCAACTTTCACTTATTGGCAATTCATACATTTAGCCAAAAACTTTGCAATATCCTTCTTCATCCCATTCCACCAATAGCTTCTTGCAAATCACGGTACATCTTGGTGGCTCCTAGGTGAAAAGAATACCGAGAACTGTGAGCTTCTGTCAAAATCTGATTTCTCAACTCATCAACATTCAGAACACATAACCGACCTTGATATCGAAAGACACCATCTCCCCCTTGGGAGAAAGCCTCAATGGATTTTTTAAAAACTGACTTTTTTAACTAAACTAGTACCAAATCAAGAACTTGCTTAGCCTTTACATCCCATACAGAAGATAATTTGGAACCATTTTGAACAACTATACCACCTTCATTAGAATCAACAAAGCGAACTCCCAATCGGGCCAACCTATGAACATCACGGACTAACTCCTTCTTATCATCCTCAACATGAGCAACACCTCCCATTGATAGCCGACTAAGAGCATCCACCACCACATTCACCTTATCGGAGTTATATAGGACACTCATGTCGTAATCTTTCAATAACTCAAGCCATCTTCTTTGGCGATGATTCAAATCCTTTTGAGTGAACACATATTTCAAACTCTTGTGGTTGGTAAACACATCTACGTGAACAACATTCAAGTAATGTCGCCAAATCTTTAGAGCAAACACTACCGCCGCTAAATCCAAATCATGAGTTGAGTAATTCTTTTCATGCACCTTCAATTGCCTTGAAGCATAAGCTATGACCTTTCCATGTTGCATCAATACACACCCAAAGATGAATTCGTGAAGCATCACAATAAACCACAAAACCATCTATTCCTTTCGGTAATGTTAAGATAAGGGCTGAAGTGAGTCTATCCTTCAACTCTTGGAAAATCTTCTCACAAGCTTCCGACCATAGGAATTTCACCTTATTTTGAGTCAAAGTTGTCAAAGGCGAAGCGATAGAGGAAAATCCTTCCACAAACCTTCTATAGTAACCGGCCAAATCCAAGAAACTCCATATATCTGAAGCAGAAAAAGGTATAGGCCAATTCTTAACCGCTTCGGTATTCTTAGGATCGAGTTGAATGTCTTCACCAGAGATAATATGGCCAAGGAAAGCAAAGGACCTCAACCAAAACTCACACTTGTTAAATTTTACATACAAATTTAAGATCCTTGAGAATTTACAACAACCTCAAATGCTCATCCTCACTCCGCGAGTAAATCAAGATATCGTCGATAAACACAATCACAAACATATTAAGATATTTCCTAAAGACCCTATTCATCAAATCCATAAACACGGTAGGGGCATTAGTTAAGCCAAAAGACATTACAAAAATTTCATAATGACCATAACGAGTTCGAAAAGCCGTTTTCGGATTGTCACTCTCCTTCAACCTCAATTGGTCATAACCCAACTGAAGGTCAATCTTAGAGAAGTAATTCGCTCCCTAGAGTTGATCAAATAAATCATCTATTCTTGGAATAGGATACTTATTATTAATGGTAACTTTATTCAATTGTCGATAGTCAATGCACATTCGGAGAGAACCATCCTTCTTTCTGACAAACAACACCGGAGCACCCCATGGAGAGATACTTGGTCTAATAAAAACCTTATCCAACAAATATTTCAATTGATCCTTTAAGTCCTTAAGTTCTACCAGGGCCATATGATAGGGAAGAATAAAGATAGGTTGCATATTTGGGAGAAGGTCAATATCGAAGTCTATTTCCCTTTCGGGAGGAATATCGGGAAGATCATCGAGAAACACTTCGGGAAACTCATTTACAACCGGGACTGACTCAACAGCAGGGGCTTCGGAATCTATATCTCTAAGCCGGACAATATGATAAATTCAACCCTTAGAAATCATTCTTCTAGCTTATAGACAAGAAATAAAATGGATGAAAATTCTGTTAGCGCAATTAGCTCTAGAATGTTGAGTTATGTCTAGAACGACCCTTCGTTCAAATCCCGAGGATTCCGAGCTAATTTTGAGTTCCTTTGTAGATTTTGACTTAAACATTGTTTGGGGTGGAACCCACTTTTTTTGTTGAGATGACCTCGTATGGAAATTTCGACAGCTCCATTAAGTCTAAAATATCGAATTTGTTAGGGTTGCATATCTCATTTGTGTGCACGGGGTTCTGAACATATTCGAAACACCCTGTCGGAGATTTGGACTTGCCAAAAACCAGCTTATATACATCAGCTGGTGCAGGCCAAAATGGCCTTAGCGTTTGTGAAGCCCAGGTAGCCTAGTGACCACATTCACAAGGGTCAGGCCACGCTTGCGGGGCTCACGTTCGTAAGGGTCAGGCTGCGATCGCGGGGCTCGCATTCGCGAGGGTTGTTGATACCAATTTTGATCTGATATTTTTCAAAATTAATATTTTTTAATATTTTATTCATTAAATAGTTCAAAATACATGTTTTGCAATTTTAATGCAATTTTTTGATAATTATCCTTATTTTTGAAAATGTTAGGATTTTTATCAGTTAATTTTGATTACATTATTTTATCACAATCGGTTGAATATGTTCAAATATTTATTTAGTTTGATTAAATCATTATTTTTGTTAAATTTCATTTTGTTACATGTCATTGGTTACATTTGTTACATTTTTTTTAATATTAATTTTATTCTTTATATTTGTTAATATTTATTTTGATATTTTTACACAGTCTAGAAATTCATTCAAATATGGATAAGATTTCATACACAAATATTTTATTAACCGATGGTTGTGGCCCACAGTTTTAAGATAATGGTATTTTACTATTGGTGGCTTTCAATATTCTATTTAAACAATAGTTTGGTCATTAAGTTAGTGATGGTTGATAATGGGTGTAATTTTGAGATTTTTTAATCCATAGAAATTTATTTTAGTGTTCATAATTTTCTGATGAGAAGCTCACCGGAGCTCCGCCGGAATCCGGCGAGTCCACCACCAAAAACCCATCTCCCTCTTTGCCAATTTTCAGCGAAACCTCGCCGGAACACCGTTCAAAACCACCACCACTCCGAGAAACTAGACCACCCATCGCCTCTCCATTTCCTCCTCACTGTTCTTCGAGAAACAACAATTTCAACCAGACCAGCGACACCATTTTCCACCAAATCCGACCAATGGCGAACCAGATCTACACCAGCCCAAAACCCCAACACTTTCATTCTCTTTCTACCACCTCACCTGAACCAGCAAACAACCACCTCCGAAACCCCAACCTTCAACAACAAAAATGACCTCCTCCACCACCTGGAACCACTACCAAAACAGCCACCCCGCCACCAGAAACCCATCACAAAATCATGAACCAGCCCTTCCCCTACCGCTTTACGATTTTGTTCATTTTGCAGGTGTTCCCGACCAAACTCTAAGGAACTCCCAACCCCAGCATCTAAGAACGGCCGTCGCTGCCACTCTAAGCTCCGACGAAATACAATCAGACCCACTCCATTATTATTTTCCGATGAGCTCTAGTCAACCCGCCCCCTCTTCCCTTTATTTCTTCGTTGTTTTAGATTTGACCAGAGACCCATCAAATGGGTGAACTCTTTTTGTCTCTACTTTCATCCATTTCATTTTGTAAATTTGTTGCTACATTTAGCTACTGTTTTTTCTATGTTCTAGCTAATTTTATGGTTATATTGTTTAGTTATTGTATATACACTTCTCAGTGATTGTTTTAGATCTGTTTGGGCATTTTCAGTGACTTAATTCATTTTTATTTTGATATCTTGCTTGTTGCTGATTATTCTATTCGTTTGCTTATTTGTTCAACGTGACTTATCTCATTTTTTATTGTTATTATTTATTGATTTACAATACATTGAAAATCTTTTATTGGGTGTGATGTCATTTGATATATATATTGTTGATGTTGCCATGGAATTATTCTCTTGGAGTTTGTTAGATTGTCTGTTTTGTCCATTTTATTATTTCATTGTTATTATTACGAGTATTAATCATTACAAGTTAAAATTGACCAATGAAAAAATCTCTCCGTCGGTTTTAGAGGCCTCCCCATATTAAAAGACGGAAATATAGTTTAGGTTGTATTATACATTATATATTGCATGTTAAAATTGCCCGATGAAGAAATTACCGTCGATTTTCAAGGTCTCCCATATTCATAAGACGGATTTTTATTTTTAAGTTATTATTTGATTCGTTCATTTTTTATTCATATTTATTTATTACTAAGTGTATTTACAGGTACCGGAGTTTCTTTCCAAGGAAGCTATTCGAATAAAGTTCGAACAATATTTTTTAATTCATTATTGTGTATATTATTGACGTTCGGCAAACTTAGGTTGTTTATCATATTACTGTTTAGTTTTATTATTTGTGTATATCGTATGTATATTATACTTGTACACCATATTTTGTCTCCTCAATTTCAAAAGATGAATTCAGTCGGGACCCTCAATTGTGGATTTCGAAGGATGCCTAACGCCTTACCTTCGAAATAACTTGAACACTTACCTAGAATTTATTGGCTTCGTTGATATTTTTTATTAATTAATTAATTGGTTTCCTAGTTTATCTTAAAATTAGGTGGCGACTCCCTATTTCCCTTTTAAAAGTTTTTTTTCTTTTAAATTCTTTTAAATTAAATTAAATTAATTATATTTTGAATCACCGCGATGTTGCGCCTTTAGGTGATGTCAACAAGGGTCAGGCCGCGATCGCAGGGCTCGCATTCGCGGGGTCTCTGTCGCGATCATGGGGACCCAGTTTCCTCTTGGTTATGATCGCGAGGCCTTCACCGCGTTCGGGAGGTCCGTGTTCATGAGGCCCCTCAGCGATCGCAAGAAGAGATCAGACTAGTCTTATTTAAAGACCAGTCGCAACTCAGCTTGGTTTAAAAAAATCAAAAGGCAATATCTTGCTCAATTTAGCTCGGAATTGGGTGATTCAAAGTTCTATGTGTCAGAATTGTCGAGGCTATGTTGTGGAGTTTTCGAAAGTCATTGAAGGCTAGTCGTTCGAGGTGAATTATTGTTTAAAGCTGTTGTCGTAGTTCCTAATTGAGCTTAATTGTTGTTTTTCTTGCATGTTGCTTGTTGTGGTTGTTTCGAGACCAGAATTGTGTTCCTTTTAGGAACATTAGTTCGGGGTATTGTTTAGAACTTTTTGAAAGAGTCAGTTCTGGAAATTTCGACGCAAATCCACAATTCCCCTTTGACTCCGAAAATGGTCCATATCCATTTTATGTGTTTTTTATGTTTAAACGACCGTGTTGATGTTGTGATCCTATTTTTGATAGAGTGACAGCGTTTGAAGGCTGTTCAGAAAGGAAAAGCTCTGGTCTTGTGTTCGGGAGCGCGCGGTCGGCCTACAGGCAAGCTACAACTTCCTTTCTATTTAGATTGATCTTGAATGCATAAATGCATGCTGATTAGAATGAATTGGGGGCAGGTACCTAGCTGTTGTTATTTTCTTTTCTTAGATGCCATGCTTAGGCTTGAGTGGCCGTATGTTTGAGTGTAGCACCATGCTAGTTGGGGATGTATGTGTTCTATGCTGTTGTGAATTTATTGTTGTTGTTACTTGTTAATTAATGGGTATGTTAGGCTTTAGTCTAGGATTATACTAGTGTTGCCTTAGACTTGCAATTCTCATGACTTGTTAGCCTTATTCCTTCTCCGATGTCATTTCAGACGAATTAGATCCTTGTATATGAGAGTTAGACTTGAGTCTGAGAGTATAAGCCTTAGTTTAGGCAATTTCATAGATTTATAGACCTTATGTTCTCTCCCCCTATTTCTACGGCTCTGGTGTGTTACCGGAGGTTTTGTGCTTGCGTGATGACTTGAGATTTGATTGTTCTAGGCTTGGAGCCTTCTAGTGATTTTTTGTGAGTGGATGTCATTCCACGGTGGCTTGGTATTGATATTTGAGATCCTCTTTGGAGTCAACACACCCCTGGGTCACTCTTTCTAGCTGGGCAGCTTACGCCCCTGGGAGTGGACTGTTTAGCTGGGCGGCCTTGATATATTGAAATCCTCTTCAGAGTCAACATGCCCCCGGGTCACTCTTGTTAATTGGGCTAGCAGTGGGGTGCATGGCTGGGTGGCCTAGATTGATTGTCACTCTTGCTAGTTGGGCTGGGAGTTGATTGGATTTTGTATATTGTGGTTACTTGGGCTGGGAGCCCAGCTTTCGCTTCTTGTGTTCGGATTCGTGGTACTTTTCTCTTAGTAGACTTAGTTATTCTATGTATCTGTCGGGCTTATGGAGGTCCATTAGTGTTTTATTTAAACCTGCGTACAAGTGTACCTTCTTGGCTTATGGGGTCTAGTTAGATTTAGTTTAGTTATACTTAGATTTACTTTCAGTATGCTCGTGTGCTTTCTTTCATATTTGCTTCGACCTCTGTTTGTGTCTAGTTTTTATCTTTTCATATTGTCTTTACCTTTCTTGCTCAGTCAGTCTATGATGCCTACTAAGTACCTTTGTTTTGGTGCTCATGCTACACTATGCATCTATTTCATGATTCAGGTCCTAGTGCCAACTACGGATGGTGATTGTTTGTGCTTTCTTTTGCAGCTTTTGGGATCGGAGATGTAGGTGAGCACTTAGCATCATGGATCGGCCTGTCTCCTTATATGCATATTTAGCTAGTTTTTTGCTTTTGAGACGACTTTTCTTACTGTCCACTTTTGGGACTTGTACGCTCATGAGAGGCAGCTCTGTACTTGTGACTTCCAGGTTTTGGAAGGGATTGTCTTGTACATAGTTTTTGGGCTACTTTCGCTTCTGTCTTGTTTTGTTGTTATAGTGTTATTTTTGTTAGTTCTACCCTTATACTCATTACTTGTCGTTCTGGGTTACGGGTTGGCTTACCTACTAGTGGATTATAGTAGGTGTCATCATGACCTGAGGAATCGGGTCGGACAAGTTGGTATCAGAGTCAGGTTCATCAGTCTCACTTAAACAGAGCTAATACCTAGTAGAGTAATATGGATATGTGCGAAGACGTTTGTATCCTATCTTTGGGAGGATACGTGGTGTCTTTAGGAATTTCCCCTTGTTTGTATCGCTTTTGTGCAGCATGTGTGATATTGGTTTCCTGAAATATAATTTGTTTCACTCTTTTCAGAGGATGGCTCATGTGTGTCGCGCGGTGGCTCGAGGTAGGGGTCGACCTCCCTTACCGGGTAGGGGAGCAGCACCACCCCCATATGGAGAGAGGGGCCCGGAGACAGCAGTGAACCCTCCAGTAGCTCGAGTTCCAGATCAATCGGTGGGGCAAGGGCCAGCTTTGCAGCCACCCCAACCAGCTATGGCATCGGAGCTTTAGGTGGCCATCACACCATTATTGACGATGCTAAGAGGTGTGTAGCAGTCCCTAGTTACAACTGCAGCACCAGCACCGACACCGGGTCAGTAGGGTCAGCGTGCAGTAGAGGCACCTCGGTCCGAAGTACCGCCTGGGGGTGCCCAGTCTGTGATTGCGGCTGGAGCTATGCCACTAGAGGATCATAAGATGCTCTGGGTGTTTCTCAAACTTTCACCTCTGAGGTTTTCTAGGGCTGTGGGTGAGGATGCCCGCGAGTTTCTGACTACTTTTCGTGAGCGGTTGTACACATTGGGACTAGTAGATTCGAGAGGATCTGACTCACTGCTTATCAGTTAGATGGGCCAACCAAGCAGTGGTGGCGTACCTTTATTTAGACCAGGTCAGTTGGGTCTCCTCCGATCAATTGGGCTGAGTTTTCTAAGGCCTTTTTGGCTAGGTTCTTCCCTTGCAGCATCAAATATCACCTCCAAGATATGTTCTCTTGGTTGGAGCAGGACTTCATGACCTGTCAGAGTATGAGGTGAGGTTTCACGAGCTCTCCCTCCACGCTACCATGATCTTGCTTACTGAGGAGGAGAGAGTTCGATGCTTTGTCTGTGGGCTGAGGCTCCAGCAATGGATAAGACTCAGTCTATGGTCTTCGCGGGTCATTTCTTTCTTTAAGTTGTTGATCATGCTCGCACTATTGAGCAGATATGTTGTGAGGCCCAAGGGGGCAGCGACAAGAGAGCTAGATATAAGGGCAACTACAATGGGTCCCGTTCTAGGCGTAGGGACACTTTTGATAGGACCTGACAACGGTATCAACTGGGTCAGTCCAGCCAGCCTGTTTAGGCCTCATTGTAGGCTTTAGAGGGTGACCGGTATAGCTGGAGTGAGGTTGGCTCCAGTCGAAGTTATGGGTCCCAGTCTTGTGCTTTAGGTCGTGGTGGCCATTCTTCTGGGATTCAATCATCTCTCGTTGTTTTGATTATGGAGAGTTGGATCACTAGGTCAGAGATGTCCCTTTGCATAGGCAGATTGCTTCCGCTCCATAGGCATCTAAACCAATAGCACCTCTAGCTAGGGGTTGAGGTTAGGGTCAAGACCGTCCCAATGGACATCAGGGTATTCAGGGTGGTCCCCGAGGAGATAGGCCAGGTGTTAGGACAGATGGCCAGGGCAGAGGCGGACAGGGCCATTCTATGCAACTCTTTCTAGGGTGGAGGCTGAGGCATCGTATGATGTGATCATAGGTACGATTCTCTTATGCCAGCAACCCGCCTCGGCTTTATTTGATCCGGGCTCTACTTATTATTATGTGTCTGTTTATTATGCTTCTCGTATGGGTTTGAGTTCTGATCCTATTGCAGCGCGGTTGCGTGGTGGGTGAGTCTTTAGTAGTGGATCAGGTGTTCTGATCTTGCTTAGTAACTACCCAAGGGTATGACACCCAAGCTTACCTTATACTACTTGATATGCTGGATTTGGCCATAATTTTTGGGTATGGACTGGTTATCCCCCTACCGCGCGGTCTTAGATTGCTTTTCTAAGATTTTTATCTTAGTCATGCCTGGTATTCCTACGGTGGTGTGGCAGGGCTCCCGTAGTAGCACACCGATTGGAGTTATCTCTTTTGTTCGGGCTCGGAGGCTAGTGTCTAGCGGATGTTTATCTGATTTGTCCTATATGCATGATGTGAGTAGGGAGGCCCCCCCTTCAGTTGAGCCAGTTCCAGTTTTCCGTGACTTTGTAGATGTGTTTCCTATTGACCTACCTAGCCTACCTCCTGAGCGTGATATTGATTTCCCTATTGAGCTTGAGCCGAGTACTTGGCCTATCTCTATTCCGTCATATCGGATGGCTCCTACAGAGCTCAAGGATCTCAGTGTTCATCTTCAGGATCTTTTGGGTAAAGGATTCATCAAGCCTAGTGTATCGCCTTAGAGCACTCCCATTCTGTTTGTGAAGAAGAAGGACGGTACAATGCGCATGTGTATTGATTCTAGACAGCTGAATAAAGTGTCGGTGAAGAACTGTTACCCCATGCCTAGGATTGATGATCTATTTGACCAGTTTCAGGGTGCCGTAGTGTTTTCGAAGATTGATCTGAGGTCCAGTTACCATCAGTTGAGGATTAGGGCAGTGGACATCCCTAAGACCGCATTCAGGACTCTATATGGCCACTACGAGTTCCTGGTGATGTCTTTTGGGTTGACTAATGCCCCTGCCGCCCACATTTTTCATAGTAAATGAAATGGGTATACTAGTTTACATATCAATTTCCACTATAAGATATATTTTTTTGTACAAGCTTTCACACCAATTACATACACTAAATGATCACTTTATACATGTTTCAGACACTTTAATGATGTGTCATCTAAATTGAAGTCAATTTAGTATCAAAATTGACATAAATCAAATAAAAACTACAAACATTGAGGTACCAAAAAATATTGTTATTTAATGTATAAAATTGGTATATGAACTGATTTCAATAGTATTAATTAAAGTTAATCATAAAAATCAGAATATACATTTATTACATACAATAAATGATACTTTTTTTGAATTTATTGTGTGAATTAATATATAAAAAGGTATATTCATTCCATTCAATAGGAAGATTATATACAAACTGGTAAACTTGATTTATTTTAACGATTTTATATATATATATGTGTGTGTGTGTATGTGTGTATGTGTGTGTGATGTAGTATTTTCAAACAGAAACTCATTATCCACTTCACGCAGATTCACACAAAAATATTATTCATCAAAAAAAAATTACAAAAAAATCATATTCCAAAAATAAAAGTGCTTATTTTTATGTTATTTTTGAAAAAAAAAATCAAATAAAAAACACCAAAAAAATGATATCAACAAAAACACTATTACGTGATAATTTTTTTAAAAAAAATTGGCAACTAGAAAGGAGGAGGAAAGAAGAACTAAAATAAGAGATTGATACTATTAATTAGGAGATTGATAACAATAGAAATAATGACCTATTAATTAGGAGGAAATTAGGGTATTGATATCTTACTAGTTTTAGAACACTATAATTAAGGAAAATATATTATAAATTAGTTGATTAAAAATTATTTTAATCTATTTTCCATTTGTTATTTGTTTTATTAATTTATTATTTGTTAGATATTATTAGAAATTTAATGTTATATATTGAAAACGAGAAAGTCATGTTAGAACTAATAATATTCACTCTTAAATATGATATTTATTAAATTTACTCAATCATAGTGTATTTTGAGGTGATACCGATATAATTGGGATGATTTTAAAAAATCTAATTTCGATAATACATTATACAATACCCGAAAAATTGAGATGGAATGATTTTTAAAAAATAGCCGATCAAACCCTCGCATTGGCAGCCCTAGTTATTAGTATTAGTTTTTCCATTTTGGGCGACATAACCGGAATGGCTCCCGTTAGACAATTTTATGGAAGTTGGGCCTGAATCAATGGGTAGGGTAGAAGTCCATTTATACGTACAAAATTCTCTTTGATGCAAGATATTAACCAATAGAGAATACACATTTTGTCACAAAAAAATCGACTGTGTATCTCCGTCAAACTTGACAATTTTAGGGTAATCGAACAGGAAGAAAGAAAATAAAAAAGACCATACTGGCCTAGGCAAATTCGAACCGGTAGGAGTGAAAAAGAAACCTCACCAGTATCAAGCATATTCTTGTTGCCCTCCCTAGCATGGTCACAATTTACTAACATTGAGTCTAACTCATCTACCCTTAATTAAACTGTCTACTGAAGAACTGGAACAAGACTAGATTGAGGCCTGCAAGAGGCAAACAAATTTCAGTTACAGAGCCAAATCTAGTCTTGATTACAAACTAATCCAAATTTTATTTGCAGAAGGCAAACAAATGACAAGCCATCCAGACATTATGCATTGATATTTAAGACAAGACCACATCAACAACTTATTGATAAGAGATCATACCCCTACCTTTGACCCTCGACTCAAAAAGGACCAAGTTATTTGAAGCAAGGTTGCAAGTAAAATTTGACACCTAAACATAAAACAAAATGAAGAAACAAATACTCCATCTGTCCCAATTTACGTGGGACTTTTTATTTTTCAAGAGTTAAACAATTTAAGTTTGATCGGAAATTTGCACATCGAATCTTCAAATTTTTTTAAATGAAATTAATATATTTGTAAACTATGTAAAAAATACTATAAGTCACAATAATTGACAATTCAAAATGTTTAAAAGATCTATAAAAAACTTACAATCAAAGATAGACTTGTTTGAATCTCGAAATCCGAAAAAAGTCACTTAAAATGGGACGGTAGTAAATCATAAGACCGGGAGATTAGCAAAGCCCAATTACCTCAGCCAAGCAGTATTTTAAAAAAAATTGGCACAGTTATATCCACATCATAAATGATGTGAACTTCATAAATCTTGATTTTCATCAATAAAGAAACCAACTGTTTCTTCATAAAAAACAAAAATAATCAAAAAGTATTTCACACTGCATTTGTAGATCCAGAGAGATGAGACAAGGTTCCAAAATTACTGACTGCTATTCATTAGTGTGCTTGATGGGATTTGTGCACACTTGCAAATCTAACCTCCCACATTGTCATACAGCAAGAACAATTGTACTAACGCATACAGAACTGAGATTTCTGCCTAGAAAGAGACGACAGTATCACAAAACTATAAGCACCAAAACTTCATAATTCTAGTGTCTTCACTCATCATCATCCTCATCATCGTTTCCAGCAGCTGAATTCAAAGCATTCAGTCTTTCAATCAACTTAGCCTTCCTTTCCTCATAAGTCAGCTTCTTCAGATTGTACCTGCAATAGAAGCCCAAAGAATTAGATGCGTGAGACAAGCATAAAATAAAGAGATAACATAGAGAGTGAATCAGTTGAAATGCTGATAATCAGCATTCTAATTTGTCTTTCCCGCTAACATTACATATAATTAGACACTAATAATCATAGAGCAGTTTAATTGGTCCAGTCAGTAAACATGATATATCGCACTACAGCATTAATAAGATTCACTAGACAATAGTTAAAAAGAAGTCCCGTGCTCATATATCATAAACAGGAAGTATAGATCCTTCAGGCTCACAGGAAACAAAACTAATGTGCTTAAGGAATGAGGACTTAAAAGCACCTGACATTTGTGCACTTCAATACATTTTTTACAAGTGCGACTTAAACTTCTTTTCACTAATATAAATAAAAAAATAATGGCTCATAAGGTTAAACAAAGTAAAAGTAAAATCAGACCTCTTGTGCTTCTTGGGCGGCTGCTTCTCAGATTTCTTTGGGCTTGGTTCAGCACGTATGGCAGCATGAACCTTCTTGTACATCTCTTCAAGATTATCAGCCTCAAGACCCCGGTTAATGTACTCACTAAAATGAGACTGATATTTCTCAGGTTCATCTTCTATCAAAGTCTGAAAACACACACCTTCAACATTTTAGAGATGGACAATAGGAAGACACCAGAACCCATCAAAGATGAACCTCACTAATCCAGATTAGCACAAAATATTGTCCATGGATTTTGTTACCAAAAAGCGATTCAAATATAATCCTTTTTGTCTCACCTTCATATATGTTGCAACATGGCCACCGTAGATATACTTGCGGTGAACATCAGCATCAAGTTGCTTGGAGTCTTTGCTGAATCCAGCAAACCTCTTCTCGCCATGAGGAATATCAAGTCCACCATCCAATGCACCCTGGACAGAAGCAGAGTATAGAAAATGTGTATAGAACGAATAATCAGTCAAATGGCAAGACAAATCCTTAAGAGACAGGCCCACTACAAGAGGAAAGAGGACTTGAGGTTGAAGGCCATCCGCACATCAAATGGACCAACTAAACCAGCAGTATTTAAATTGACAACCAAGAACTCTTTAATTTCCACAAACAATGGCAACCGCCAACCATTGTTTGTAATATCATTTCAGGGGTTTATGCCAAGTTGAAGGTCATACATTAAAGGTTGAAGGAGGTTGAAAGAAATAAACAAAAAGGCTGTTTCATCAAAAACTTCTCCAAGTCATAACTTAATGCAATATGGACTATAATAGAGTAAAAGCGAATGAACAGCAAAAGCAGTAGTTACCTTGAGAGCACCAAACACACGATTTCCAGTAGTAGTTCTAATAAGGCCAACATCCAAGAGAGCACGGAATGGCCTCCTGCTTTCAGCAGGTTCAACTGAGTAATCCTCCCCACTGGCCTGTAAAGATTTATAATACCCATTACTAAATAAAAGCTGGTACTGCAGACAACAAAACAGCATGCACCTTGATATTGCAGCTGCCACTTACCTCAGGGTTACCTTGATACTCCTCATCCATTTCGAGTTTTTTGAGAACTCGTCTTGCCAAGAGAAGTCCAGTACAGTATGCTAAATTAACATTGAATCAATTAGCACAGATCAGAGAAGAGGTACACAATTTCAGGTGAGATGACCCAACAAGAAGAGGTTATGTAAATACCAGCAGCATAATTTGTCAGTCCAACTTCAAGGCCAAATTGAGGCAGCTCACGAGCATATGCAGAGGCAAGAATCATGTCACCAGCTATGCTAGCAGACACAATTTGGGCAATTATGTCCTTATTAGTCTGAAAGAACGTTAAGGTCAATAAAGCAATACAGCACAGTAGATGTCAATTTTGACCATTACACACTAACAGGAAACAAACTAGCTGTAATAGTTCAGACATCTGAAATCTTTTCTTTTTATTGTTAAAACATGATCTCGAATTGGATAAACTGTCAAAAATAAATACAACATCCCATAGTAGGTCACTAAAGAGAGCGTAGAGGGATGTTTAGGATACAAATCGGACAACAAAACGATATTTTGGAGTGTTATACTTGTTTTTATCCTGATTTATCAAGTGATTCCTTGCTCTGTAGTCAGTTTTTCCCTCTGCACAATAGAAAATAGAAAAAATTCATGAGCTGCAGAGAAAAGAGGTCTGATAGTGAAAATATAATGGATAAAGATGAGGAATCTACAGACCTCTCCTTCTCTTGAATTTAACCTGGAAACGCTTAAAGTAAGCCCTAGTCTTCTGGACTTTGATGAATGCCTGCACATAATTTTAGTAAGCATCAACAAGAATATATGCATACTTAGATTAGAAGAAGTGAGAAAAATTTACAGCCAACATTATTGGGGATATGTATTACAGAGAGAATAAGATAGAGATCGAGATTGGATAAGGAAAATGAAACCTTCTAGTAGAGAAGAAGGCTGATTAATTTCTATAAACTTCAATTCCTAAGACGTTTAACTACATTATTTCTGCTTCTTTTTTTCCTACGCAGTGGACTAGACAACTTTAGAGAACAGAAGCATCGAAAGGGAAAGAGGAAATGGCGAAGCAGTGTATGTTACCATTGTTCCTCCTGGATTAGCCTCCGACGGCGGTAGGGAACTGAGGAGAAGCTGCTTGTGAAGAGAAAAAAATACTACTCCTCAAATACCTAATCCAAAACCCTACTACATCCATCCTAATAATATGTTTTGACCTTATTATCCTTCCACCATAGCCCTTCCACGAAATTATATTTTGGACTCTTCTACCTATTTGTCAACTGGAACTTTGAACTCAATGAAATTATATGTTTTAAGATCCTTCTGGTCGTTGACCAAGCTTATGTGACAATTTAATTATTGAGTTAGCATAAATGAGTTATGTACACGTGTAGAAATAGCATAAAAGATCAAATTTTAGATTAAAAATAATTTTTTTCTTTTTAAAAATATAATAAAAAGATCAAAAATAAGAAAATTAATTTTTTTTCACTTCTTTCTTCTTTTACCACCCCACGCCTCCCCATTTATTTTTTTCTTTCTATTCTCAAACCCCCATTTCTTTCTACTGTCAAAACTCCATTTCTCTTCTTTCTCCCCTTTCTAGCCCATTCCGATTTCTGGTTTCTCTCTTTTTTTTCTTTTCACATTTTATTCCTCCCGGGATTAGAAACAAAATTGTATTGTTGTTGTAGATCTATATTTTCCTTTAATTTTTGGGGTAATTTATAACTCATAAAGTGATAAAGATTCAATAGTCTTGAAAGATGAAAAGTGATTGTTGAATGTCTTTGTGAAATTATGTGAAATGTGTTAGGTAAAACTCTATACAAATATTAGAGTATATTGATGTATTTTAATGGCTATTCGTTAACATCAATGGGGAAAAGAGATTTATGACAGTTCAAGTGGTAGATGTAAATGTTGGTAAAAGAAATATGATTAAAAGTTGTGAATGAACGAAATTTCGAAAAAAAAAAAATCAAATGATAATTGTTAGTTATTTAGGAAAGTAATGATACTAGTGAGAATGGAAGGTTGTGGTGGTATCTCGAATGTAAAAAAAAATGGAGAGAGGTGAAGGGATGAAGGAGGATTGAAGTGAAAAAAAAAAAGAAAACATAGATTTTTTTATAAAAAATAATAATAAGTAATGTGTCATTTAAAATGTGACGTGGATGATGATATGTTATTTTTGTCAAGTGTTTGAAGTTCACACACAGTGAAAGGTGTTTAAAATGCTTAGTTTCATTAAGTTTAAGGTTCAATTGACAAATGATCAAGTAGAATGGTTCAGAATACAAATTCATACAAGTACAAGGGTCTATCAGACCATTTCGCCTTATTTTAAAACTAAACCAAAAAATAATACTTATTTAAATATTTCATTATATATTCAGGACACATGTCTTTACCATCTAACTTTTGAGGTATATATATTCTTTGGTTTGATAGAGGGATATTTGTCACGATCTTAACAATCTACCTAACATTTATTTAATTTTTAACCATAATTAAAAAATCACCGGAATAATTAAAGATTCACTCGAATATATCACTACTTTTATCATTTTGATTATTTTCATCATCCATATATCCTTCAAAGGTTGTAGAAAATTCGTCATTTTCGACATCACTTCTTCAAACCATTTAGCGGCTTTATCCTTAGGAATTAACTGCACCAACATTTTGAGTATTCAATTCAAAAAAAATCATACAATATAAACAAAAGAACTCAAAGAATTTCAGTGGATTTAAATGGCTCCTACACCTTCATCAAAGAATCAGACAACTCTGGCTTCCTCATCAAAATTGCACCAGACTCATGTGACTTCAAGAACTCACGATCGAAACATCATCTAAATTTCAACTTAGCAAAACCCTCCCCAAACCTTAATTCTACAGCAATGAAAGAATGGGGTCCACCTCTAAAGCACCTGATTGAGGTTATTGGTCGGATTCATGATTATTCGGTGGTCACTAAAGTATATACTAGTATATGTACCAGTGCGATGCACGATTTATATTTTTTTTAAATAGTTAGATAAAATTATTTTATTGAAGGATATTATTATTTTTGGAAAAAAAAAGCGAAGTATAAAGACCCTCACATTATATTTATTTTAATTACCTTTTTATTTTATTGTCACGACCCGATTTCTCAAGTCCTGATGGCACCTACTACAACCCGTCAGTAGGCAAACCAGCCCAAATCCCGGAACCAACTAGTAATGGGATTGAGGGCAGAAAACCAACCCTAACCACGCGAAAGCATAAATAATAGAATAAACAAAAGGAGAGCGAAAGTAAGCCAAACACTATATACAATAAAAGATCCCTCCCAAAACCTGAAAGTCACAAGTACAGAGCTACTACAAAACGAGTACAAGTCCCAAATGTGGACCACAGAAACAAGACTGCCTCAAAAAGTAAAAAGGCAAGTCAACATATATACAGAAGGAGACGGGTAACCCCAAGACGATGTGTGCTCACCCTCGTCTCCGAATACGACTGCAGCAGGCTCGATCTCAATGCTGATAGCTAGTGCTCGGACCTGCATCACGAAAACAGATGCAGAGTGTAGCATGAGTACCAAAACAGCAGGTACCCATAAGGCATCATGGTCGACTGAGCAGGAAAGGTAAAAGCAATCCGAAAGGATAAAATCTAGACTAGAGAAGAAGCCCAAGCGGATAAAAAGAAACACACGAGCGCACGAAAGAAATAAAAGAACTGCTAAACTAAACCTTACTGGGACCCCATAAGCCCAGAAGGTGCACTCGTGCTCAAGTAAAATAAAACTCGAACGAACCCCCATAAGCCCGACAGGTACACAGAATAGCTAAAACTACATAAACGAATGGTAACCCAGAACAACTCCAAACCAGACAACTCCAACCCAGTCAACAAGTCTCACTTCCAAATTGAGCCGCCCAGCCAGCCAGCAACTCCCAGGGGCATCAGCAGCCCAGCTAGTAAGAGTGCCCGGGGGCATAACAACTCCACCAAAGGCCCAAATATCCGATCCACCCAGCCAGTTAGCCACTCCTGGGGGCACCGGCCCAGCCAGTAGAGTGCGCGGGGGCATATCAACTCCGAGGAGGATCTCATAGTAACACAAATACCAATCCGCCCAGCTAGCTAGCCACTCCCGGGGACACCGGCCCAGCCAGTAGAGTGTGCGGGGGCATAACAACTCAAATACCAATCCGCCCAACCAGCTAGCCACTCCCGGGGGCACCGGCCCAGCCAGTAGAGTGCGCGGGGGCATATCAACTACGAAGAGGATCTAAAGTCCAAGTCATCGTGGATCGACGTCCACTCCCAATCAATACCACCACTAACACCAAGCCAGAAACACTTCAAACCCTAGAAAACACACCCCCTCTGGTAATGCAAGGGATTCTTTCTTGAGTTTTGAAGAGTTGTTTCACAAGCTCACAGATCATGAGCTTTTTCTCAAGCACCAGGATCTTGAGAAGTCATCTTCCATAATCACAGCTGCTGTCACACAGAAAATAAACATGCCACCCCAATCTAATAGGAACAATCGTCGCTTCAACAATTAACAATGGAAACCACATGTAACTCAACAGTCCAGCTCTAACAGTCAGCAAAACTGGAGGTCGAATTCGAGACCATCTGTCCGCTACCAACTGTGCCATAAATTTGGTCACACTGCAGATGTATGTTGTTCCAAATCACACAACCATTTTGAGGCTAAGGCCAACTTTGCCTCTGGTTCTTGGGTTTTGGATTCTAGTGCAACTCATCATGTCACCACTGAACCTCACAATCTTGAGGAGTATACAGGCAATGAGGGCATATCCATGGGTGATGCTAAAACCATTCCTATTACTCATACTGGTTCAACTCTTATACAAGCATCTGATTCTACTTTTCGGCTTTCTAACACTCTTTGTGCTCCATCAATAAAAAAGAACTTGATTTATGACGCCAATTTTTGTCAAGACAATCTAACATCTGTTGAGTTTTTTCCTTTTACTTTTCTTGTGAAGGACCTGCATTCCCAGAAGTCGCTAGTACAAGGTCGGAATAAGAATGGACTCTATGAGTGGCCACATCAAGCAACCAAACCACCATCCATCAATCTAGGTTCCGCAAGAGTCCCCTTTTCAACAATGACAATGTCGATTGGGTCATCCTCATTCAACGATTTTAAATTTTGTTTTGAATATGTTTTCCTTACCTGTTGCTACTAAGGACAAATTTGAATTTTGTAATGCTTTTTCTTCTGATAAAGCACATCGTTTTCCATTCCAACACCTAAGTTTATCAAGCAATAGTCCCTTTCAGATTCTGTTTAGCAATTTATGGGGACCATCACCTGTTTTATCACTCGACAAAAAGTTATATTACTATATTTTTGTTGACCATTACACCAAGTATACTTGGCTGTATACTATCAAAAATAAATGTGAGGTCGCATCTTTATTCCAAAAATTTCGTCCTTTAGTAGAAAATTTTTCAAAACAAAAGTTCAATCTCTCTATACTGATAAAGGGGGTGAATACACAAGTCTTCAATCCTATCTTCAGCAAAATGGCATTGAACATTTAGTTTCACCTCCCTACACACCACAACATGTAGAGCCATAGCTGAACGTCATCATCGTCATATTGTTGAAACAGCCAAAACCCATCTCCATGAAACATCCCTTCCACCAGATCTATGGGCTTTTGCTTGCCATCATGCTATTTATCTCATTAATTAACTACCCACGCCCATCTTAAATAATGAGTCACCCAACCAAATATTATTTGGTAAACCACCCACCTATGCCACTCTTAAAATTTTTGGCTGTCTTTGTTATCCATGGCTTAAATCGTATGCCAAAAATAAGTTGGAGCCTAAGTCCACCCCTTGTGTGTATCTAGGTGTTTCTCTGAGCCATCATGCACACCTCTGCTTTGACCCAGTCAAGTCCAAAATATTCATCAGTCGTGATGTTCGTTTTTTCAAAAATATTTTTCCTTTTAAAACTCTATTTTTAGATGTAAGGAACAAATTTTTTCAACTGATCTGGGAAGAAGTTGACTCCAAAGGAGAGACTCAAACATCAGTTTGCACTCCGACTCCATCGCCCGATATACTACCACTTGTACCACTCTCCTTGGAATCCAATTTGCCCGGACCACCAATAAATGATACTTGCTCCTTCAATTCCGACCAGGTACCATCAGCTACTAATCCAGGTAATTATCCACTTTCTTCTCCTTCTTCCCGGCATCACACAACTTCCCACACACAACCTATTCCTTTGATAACACATAAATGACGTAAATCCAACACCCAAACTCTACACCAAACCCTGACAACTCTATCTCCAGCCATCAATTCACCATTGTTGACTTCTTCACTTCCTGGCAGAGAAAATCCCTCGACCCTATTATCTCCTAACCCCTCCCAGAACAACCTCCCATGCCAACTCTAGAGCCTACACCAAACCGAATAACCACTAGGTCCCAAAATAATATTATCCAGCCTAAAAGACAATTTAGTTTTCTCACCCATTTTACTCCTACACCAGCAACGTTCAAACAAGCTACCATCCATGACACATGGAGACAAGCTATGAAAGTAGAATATGATGCTTTGATGAAGAATTAAACTTGGGAATTGGTACCAAAAGACTCAAGACAGAATGTTGTGAATTGCAAATGGTTGTACCGCATTAAAAGAAAAACAAATGGCTCTATAGATCGATACAAAGCTTGCCTTGTTGCAAAGGGCTTCACATAATGCCCTAGCTTAGATTTTCATCAAACCTTCAGTCCTGTTATCAAGCCCACAACAATGCGCTTTGTCTTATCCATAGCAGTGTAGCACAATTGACACATTTATCAACTCGATGTCAACAATGCTTTCCTACAGGGCCAGTTGACTAAAGAGGTTTTTATGTCTCAGCCTTAAGGCTATGTTAATTCCCAATTCTCTTCTCATGTTTGAAGATTACAAAAGGCCATTTATTGTCTTAAACAAGCCCTGCAGGCTTGGTATACTGCATTGCGCAATCATCTACAGAAAATGGGATTTATCAAGTCTGAATCTGATGCTTCTCTATTTATTTTGAAGAATTTGGCTGCAACCGTTTATATACTCGTCTATATTGATGACATTTTGATTGCAGAAAGGCATCCCAGCTTGATTAGACATGTTATTGATTCCTTGGGTTCTCGGTTTTCTTTGAAAGATCTTGGTTACTTAGACTACTTTCTGGGTGCCGAAGTTAAAAAAGTGCCAGATGGTCTTATTCTCTCTCAATCCAAATACATTCATGACATCTTGTCTGAATTGGATATGCAAGATTGTAAAGGAGTCTTGACTCTAATGTGCTCCGGTAGACTACCTCGGGCAACTGATGGTTCTCCGCGTGCTCATGCTACACCCTATAGGCGCACCCTTGGTAAGTTACAATATTTATCATTCACACGGCCTGATATTTCTTATGCTGTCAACAAACTGTCACAGTTTATGCATGAACATATTGATGAACACTGGAAGGCGGTTAAGAGGATACTACGGTATCTTAAAGCCACAACAATTTCAGGTCTTCGAATTCTTCTCAACTCAGACAATAATCTTTACATGTACGCTGATGCCAATTGGGCTGAAAACCCGAATGACAGAATATCCACATCAGTTAATGTTCTTTTCTTTGGGCCTAATCCAGTGAGTTGGCCATCCAAAAAGCAACAAGCTGTAGCTCGCTCATCCACTGAACCAGAGTACAAAGCAGTTGCAAATGCGCTTGCCGAACTCATATGGATGCGCAACTTGCTCAATGAATTGCATATCATCATTCCAAATACACCCACAATCATTTGTGACAATGTTGGCATCACTTATCTCTGTCATAATCCTGTTTCATAGCCGTATGAAACATATTGTTGTGGACTTTTGTTATGTAAGGAACCAAGTTCAAGCTCACCGGGTTCTTGTCACACACACTCACGCTTGTGATCAACTTGCTGATACATTTACCAAGCCCTTGCCAAAACCAGCCTTTGAACGATGTCGTTCCAAGTTAGGCATTGTTGCACTACGCCTAACTTGAGGGGGTGTATTAAGCATTAGTTACTGTAGTTGTTAGTTACGGTAAGAGTTACTGTTTTAGAGTATCAATAAAAGACTCCCCCTATTGTTTAGGAGTACAGATTGTAGTTAGTTTCCTTAAGTTTAGCTATAGGTTATTCTTATATGTTGTATTTAAAGTTTGGGTACTGAATGAATAAGATTATCTTTTCGACTACTTTTCTCTATCTGATTTTATACTCCTCCCTTTTTAAAAAAAATAAATCTGACAAAATATTTTTGACGTACAGAGATACATAATCAATGATAATTATGCAATCAATAATTTTGATTCTTGGTCATGGCCATAGTCTTACATGCAAGAACTATTTCTATCTTTTGACCCTTTGGTAATTTATAGTAAAACATACCACAATATTTGTGATGTACTAAAAGTACTTTTATCAATGACCATTTATATCAAAATAATTTTTTTTATTTCTCTCAAACCTCCTGTATAGGTCAGTAGTGATATTTATCCAATCATATATAAACACATTATTATTCTTAATTTTCATCATATCTTGACACATTCACTTTCAAGAATAGTCAAGTATTCACGATATTTACCACAAGTCGCATTCTCTTCAAGGAACTCATGACTATAATCATATATACGTGCTTCATAATTTTTCGTTATAAGCTTGTTGTCATATCTTGACATTTATCATACTTATATGACACATTTCAACATCACTTTTTGAAAGTCAAGGTACCACCCCTTTTTCTTTCTTTCTTTTGATGGACGATTTATAAACTTATCAAATTATTAGATCGCACAATAACCATGAGTCTAATGACCTTTCATACTATTTTGATGACAAAAATTTACCTTCACTCTTTGAAGGACCATTTTGAGAACTCATAATGTTTTTTCTTTAATAATTATTAGGATGATGACTATTATTATTTTGTTCCTTCATGTCCATATTCATATTTTGAACCATAAAATTATCTTGTCATCTTTTAGATTTTTAATCTATTGCTATCACATTCATTTCAAAGAATGAAACATATTCAATGGGATTGGCTTCACTTTTTTTTATCAAGAGCATATCGATTTGCTCAGTCATTATTATATCACCAATATATTGCACTGGAACTTTAACCCATTCTCTTATCCATATAAAGGCATGTTAGACCAAAATATGATGGGATTTGAACCCAAAATATTATCATCATGGTGCATCAAGACTTTAATCTATGTCTTACCCTTTTGGTGCGATGAAACTTGAATCCACCGTCTTATCCTCAATCAATAGCTTAATAGAACAAATTGTACAATCACCCTTGAACTTTTAATTTAAAACTTATCACTTTATAATTATATGCTATTGGAAATGGTACAAAACTACCCTCCATCCACCTATTGGCTCCCAAATACTCATGTCTTCCACCTATTGGCTCCCAAAATCCCCGTCATCCACATTTGGGTCCAAAATTAACCAATTTTATAACAAATTATCATTTAAATACTTTTTAAAAATACGTGACGACCACCTATTGGTTACAATTTAATTACTTAAATTAATTTAAAAACCCACATATTACTAATTGTACCAGACCCGTATTAACTACACTCGACCCAAAGTAACTACACGCGCCCTCAATTACATTTACCCCACCGATTAAACAAATGCACCCTTCATTTCCAACATTTCACTTCATCTTCCAACTTTCTTCCCCAATATATTTGCCTACAATCTCGAAAAACACTACCTAAATACACACATGTATCACCATAAAAATCACCAAAACACTCATGATTTTTTATGGTGATATATGAGTGTATTTAGGTAGTGTTTTCCAAGATTGTAGACGAATATATTTGGAAAGGAGGTTGGAAGAGGAAGTGAAATGTTGGAAATGAAATGTGTATTTGTTTTAATCAGTGGGGTAAATGTAATTTGAGGCGGATATAGTTAATTTGGGTCGGGTGTAGTTAATTTGAGTCGAGTGTAGTTAATTTGGGTCGGGTATAATTAGTAATGGGTGAGTTTGTAAATTAATTTAAATAATTAAATTGTAAACAATAGATGGTCACCACGTATTTTAAAAATATTATTTAAATTATAATCCACTATAAAAATGGTCAATATTGGACCAAAATATGGATGAAGGGATATTTGAGAGTCAATAGGTGGATGCCAAGGGTATTTGGGAGCCAATAGGTGGATGAACGGTAGTTTTGTACCATTTCCAATAATTTGAGCATATTTTAGGTCCTTTTCCGTTTATAAATTAACTATCAAAATATACAAACTTTTCCTTTCAGTACTCTATGAAATTTGTAGCTAAGTTGTGATTCTTGGTGATCGAGAAATTGGGCATCTCAAATAATTTTTTCTTGAGAACAATTACATGCTTTTAAGCAATATTTTAAACCAAAAAAAATGATAACTTTAAATTTCTCTAGTATTTATGTGATGATTTTCGATTCAAAAGTTTCATCCAAGTAATAAATTTTTTGAGACTTCATTCTTTCAACGAGAAACAATAGGTAAAATAACTTAAAGCAAAGTGAAACATTTTAAATGAATTTTAGTAGCCCCTAAAAAGGAAAAAGAATAAATAGGAGCTAGTGCGTTATTATTATTATTATTATAGTACTTTTCTTTTCGCCTTTCTTTTCACCCTTCTGATAAGCTTCATAATATAGCTATTTTATAAGCCTTGAAAACTGATAGACAAATCTTATTACAGTGTCAATTCTTAGACAAATCTTATTACAATGTCAATTCTTGGACATCAATTTTACAGTGTATGAGTCATTTAAAATATTTATCACTCTTGGTGAAAGTAGACTTTATAAGTTAATAATAGCAAAATACAAGATTCTCATTTCACTATCGAAAATTTTAAAGTTGAAATACTAAATAAAACTTGAGAGTTATAAAAATATTTGTGATAAAAAATTAACTTTGCCTTTTTTTTGTTACTTTTTAAAAGGTACCCTTTCAAATGAATATGATTTGAAAGAAAATAAAATACAGGTTATTATCGATTTTGTTTACTCTTGAAAGAAAATGGAAAATGAACAATCAAAATTAAAAGGAAAAGAAAATGCAAATATTGTTGGGTTATCAAGTGAAGTACTACATAAGCTTGTAGATTGTTATGTCAAAATTCTCTATTTGTTTCAGCCAGTCAATAACAGGATCAAGACATATTCACCAGTTAGATCTTCTTGCATAATCTTTGCTATTTTGCAACACAATTTTTTTAGTTAGTTCATACCTTCTTTTTTTCATTTTATTGGGAAGGAACATAATTGCAAACTATCCCTGTCAATCATTAATGAGCATTCTTATTTTGTATTCTTGCAAGTGCATTAAAATTAACCCATTTTTGCTAAGATAGAGCGAAGAAAATAATTTTGCTCACCTTAGCCAACACAGATGTCTTTATCAAGTAAGAAAATAGTAGAATTAAAGGAAAAACTTACCTGATTCTTCTGATTCAATCACAAAAGAAGTAAAGACAACGAATATAATTAATATCCAATAACTAGGAAAATCTTGATAGAAAAGTTTCAAGAAAAAAATAGAAAGAGTAATATCAAGAAATTGAAGAATTTAAACTTTTATTTTTCAGTCGTTTCCAAGTTTTAGCTATTTGGGTTTTTGTATATCAATCCTGATAGAATGAATTTAGTAGAGCTTCGTGCTGATAACGTGTTAAAAAAATAAAGACAAAACTAAAATCAAATCAAAAGAGAAAGAAAGAGGAAAACATATAGCAGTAATAAGAATAAGAATAGTAATTCTTATTTGAGTGTATCTTTCATTTACATTTGCAGTGTCTTTTATAGACACCGAAGGTTAACATATTACTTGGGCAAGAGAATTTGCTACAGTGGAGTGGCCCCACATGGACATCCACTTGACTACATTATTTATAACAGAATGAAAATTCTTATCCATTTTCATTTTAAAGGAGCAAATATTGATATACATATTTCTTTAAATTTTAATACCAAAATTATGCATATATTATATATATTAACTCAAATTTAGAGAAATAAAATTACTTGCATATACAACATATGGTAGAGTGTGATATAAAAACTTATGTGCTAATCAATAAAGTAGTAAGAAAATTAATTATGTAAATGATTATGAAGAAAACACCTTAAATAGGTCAATAGATGATAAATAAGAAAACTTTACATCTAAGCAAAAGCTATTGAGTTACTAGTTCCTTAATCTTCTTATCTTCATCCAAAATTCTTTCAACATCATATTAAATAAATAGATCATCATGAAAAAATATATAAATATTATGAGCAATTATTTTAATAAAATAATAATATAAACATGATAACAAAAGTGAACATTACTTTACATCTAAGCAAAAGCTATTGAGTTACTAGTTCCTTAATCTTCTTATCTTCATCCAAAATTCTTTCAACATCATATTAAATAAATAGATCATCATGAAAAAATATATAAATATTATGAGCAATTATTTTAATAAAATAATAATATAAACATGATAACAAAAGTGAACATTTTAAAAAATAAAATGATTGACTAAAATTCTCAATAAAATGTGATTTTTTTGTATTTTTAATTTATGTAATCGAGTGTATTTATTTTTACCAGAATAAACAAACAAACGAATAAAATTAGAATGAAAAGTATTACTTACTTCAATTTAATGTTGTATATACTGGCAAAAAACTTAGCATGTAATACGATCATCACTCATCTGCATATAAAAAGATAAAAATATTAAAGCAAAAGGAGTTTCTAGAAATTGAAGAATATGAAAAATGCAGTAAATAAATTCATCAATAAAACTACTGATCAATAAAAAAAGAAGAGAGAAGTAAGCTTAACATTTTTTATCATTATAGGAGTATATATAAGAGAGGTTTAGAAGCTAGAACTCTAGTCCAATTCAAATTTTATTTAATTCGAATTCAAATTATTATCCATTTGTAAAAGATGATCTTATAATCATTCTTTCTTATCTGTGATTTTTAAAATTCAATGCATATTTTTCTTATAAGTTATATATTTGAAAATTTTGAGAAATATTTGAAATCAATGAGATATTTTATTTTAGTTTTACATTTTTTTCTTCTCTTTTCTTGTTTAATTTTTTCTTTTTCTTTTTTGTTGTTGTTGTTGCTGCTGCTTAACCATCTAGGTGGGCGAACTTACCAATCCAAACCCCAACATACACTAGTTGTTCAACTTACGAAATACAATAATAATGCAAATACTCAAATCTTAATAAAGTAAGAATTAAAAAAATCCACTAGAGTCAATAACATATCGTTTCCCAAAATCTGAAAGTCATCACATCAAGGACATTTAATCCCAAAATACCAAGTCTATGTCACGATCCAAAGTACACCCTAGACGTGACATAGCGTATAAGACCCCGAGAGGCCCTACACAAGCCACTTAGCATGCATCATACAAGTTAATAGAATTTAAAGAACTCAAAAGACAGTTTTTCATACTTAAAAAAGAGTTTGACAAAAAATAGCGGAAGTTTAACACAAGTCTTATAGCCATCTATTACATCAAATGAGTGATTGGGACGTAACCTATACATCACATACAACATCCGAAATGAAAAGACATAAAGCTATAAAAGTGACATCGTCCTCAAAGTATGACGACTCACCAAGTCTTCAAAGCTCAATAGGATCAACTAGCCACGAGTGGAGGGAGATGAATCGTCAAGCCCTACATTAGTGAAACAATGTAGGCACAAGTATGCATTAGTATATGGAATGTACTAAGTATGATAGCTGTAGCAACTCTCTTGGAAGGATGCTACTTCTTAAAAAGAAAGCTAGTATACTACGTATGACATTTGAAAGACATTAACATATGACATATTAACTATAATATAACAGAGGAATTAGGCCCAAAAAGAAAATAGTTAAAGATATGAAGGCTTGTCATTTAGAAATTTATTTGATCTCAAATTTAAACAAGGTAAGAGTGCCAATTTATAGCGGAAGAATCTTTCAAAATAATTTAAACAAATATGCTAAGAGATTTTCATGTACTATCCATACTACTACGAAACACGTTATAAATTATTACCAACTTTGGAGTACCAAAATTAACCAGTTCATGCTTCATACAAACATTTATAACAAACAGTAAACTTCATATATTACAAGACTGGGGTTTACACGCCCCAAAACAACAAAACATGTCGCCAAACTTATGTTACAACCCATTGTATCATGATCAAACTAGCCTCCAAAATTACATGTAAGTGTACAACACATGGCTCATACACAAGTCTCAAGATTTCTACAAAATCTAGATGCCTATATGCAAATGTGATCTTCCTTAAAGCTCTCAAAAACTCCATCTCCAATGGCCAACTTCATGCATCCTCTCGAACATTCCCTACGATAGAAACAACTATCGCTAAGCATAAAGCGTAGTGGTGTAAAAACTATAGGTTTGGAGCCATCAGATTTTCCAAGTTACCTTTCTCAAGTATGAGTAGCACAATTGAAACATAATAAATAAATGAGTATCAAGTTCGATATTTAAAGATCTATGTATCAAGAGCGCTGATAGCACCATCTCACAAGACGTCAAATAACAAGGATCGCTCAATATATACGTCATGCCGTCACACAATGCATAATCCAGTATCAAGAAGGATTGAAGCCCTGCATCAAGAAGGGTCAAAGCCCAATAATCAAGAGAGCCAAGAACCATATTAAAAATGGCTTTCTAGTTCGTACTTAAAATGGAGAACTTCCATACATAAGATGAACCAAAAATCCAGATTCAAGATGGCAAAAGATCTGAATCAAGAGGCATGCCAATATTGACAAAGTCACAGCCACAAGAAGGACAAAGTCCCAAAAAGAATGTCAAGTGATCAAGCAATCCAAACAAGTGGGCGAGTTATACAAGTGTCTTGAAAGTCTCCAAGGATACCAGCACATCAAGACAAAGGGACAAGGAGTAACCAAGGTACCAAGATAAACTTCCAAATATACCAGTAGGTAACAAGAGTACAAGTATGATTTTATACATAAACCTCAATCTTTTAGCATATAAATCGTCCAACACAACATCAAAAGTTCAAACTGTAGACCAACCAAGGTATCAAGGTCCTCAACTTGTACACGAGCATAAACTGTTATCTCCTGTATTCATCAGATTAGCAAACTAGAAACAATAAAATATGAAAAGAAAAGAACTATCCGAGTCCACAGAACCCACTGTGTATCCTTAAAAAATTTAATCCCCTCTAGTACCCAAGGTTGTAGATTAATTCCTCCCAAGATAAAACAGATTAACCATTAAAGAAGTAGTGGTACCTCAAACTTCGATAATTTCAACGAACTCAAAAAGACAACAACAAATCACACATAGACTCTATTTTGTTTTGTAAGAAAATATATGCAAAAGAAGGAAAATCTTCATTCCAGAAAATGATAGAAAGCTTCTCTATTTATAGCCAACAAAGGGTAGTATGAAAATGTGTTAATTGCGCCTTATCGGAAAGGCCACAACTCTTTGGAAAAGGACAACCTTTCATGAAAGATCACAACCATTTGGAAAAAGCACAACCTTTCAAACAGTCACAATCCTTTAGAAAAGACACAACCTTTCATAAAAGTCGCAACCCTTCAGGAGAGTCACAACTCTTCATTTCCTATTCACACCTTTAAAACCCAACAATCCCCCATATGAATAGGGAATGACTATTGTTAAAACATATGCATGAAAAAACTGTGTGATTCGTATGTAAGGTTTAATTGCATCCGGATAAGTTGGTTTCCCTTTGAACTTTCCATAGTGAACATATATCGGATATACTCGGTCAATCGGTAGATTTGATATCCTTGAACCATCGAGCTTTGGTGTATACCTAGACAACATAAGTCACACAATCAACCCTTGAACTGTTTTTGGTTCTCATTGTTTTGTTCGTTTCAGTCATGAACAGTCTTGGTTTATAAGTGCGTAGAGAACTGGCCTTACCGGATTCTCCTTGAAGCGGCTTACACTTCACACTTACATAGGTGATTTCTAAATGTGTTATCCCGTAGATACAACATTTGATATACCATGTATCAAACTTAGAAACCATTAAAAAATTCTAATTCCTTTATCCTTGTTACTGAAATTGTCTTATCATGAGAATGGACCATAAAAAAATATCTTGACAATGTTGAACCGTCATCAATGACTTTGTTTGATCTCCTTGAACCTAGATCTTGGGATCTCCAGTCTTCTAGGTAGAGTTACCGCCACAAGGACTTGTCCTCGGCCATAGTCCCATTCCCTTTGATAATCTATCAACTCCCTCTCTAGTTAGGCCTTTTAAAGTGGATCCGACACATTATCCTTTGACTTTACATAGTCAATTGTGATAATTCCACTAGAGAGTAGTTCTCTAACGATATTATGTCTACATCATATATGATGAGACTTTCGTTATACATCGTGCTCCATGCCCTACCTATAGCAACTTAACTTTCACAGTGTATGCATACCGGTGCTAAAGGTTTGGGCAAAAAATAATATCTTTCAAGAAATTCCGGAATCATTCAACTTCTTCACCGACCTCATTAAGAGTGACAAACTCAGATTTATAGAGCAAGTGATACATTTCTATTTGGAAGATTTCCAAGAACTGCTCCTCCACCAAGAGTAAGTACATATCCACCCGTGGATTTTACTTAATTTGACCTAGTGGTTCAATTTGCAACACTATATTCTTCCAATACTGTTGAATATTAGCTATAATGCAAATCATAGTTTTTTTAAGTATGTTTCAAATACTCTAAAACTCTTTTCATTGTCATCTAATAAGTTTGAGTGAGATTACTTGTGAACCGACTCAGTTTACTAATAGCAAATGCTATATCTGATCGCGTACACTTCATGATATATATCTTACTTCTCAATACTCTAGCATAATTCAATTGTGAGTCACTTTCTCCTTAATTCTTTTGAAGTACAAAGCTCACATTTATTGGAGTCCTGACAATATTGAAATCCAAATACTTGAAGTTGTCAAGTACCTTTTCAATCGCATCAGCAACTTCAATGTCTTTCATATTGAAGTTACTTTCTAGCATATGCTAAGTAGCATTTATGTCAGAAATGTCTCTTTTGATGACCAACATGTCATCAACATAAAAACAAACAATTACCTTGTGATTTGGAGTGTCTTTAATGTAAAACCATTTATCACATTCATTAATCTTGAACCCATTTGCTAACATGGATTGGTCAAATTTCTCATGTCATTGTTTGGCTACTTGTTTTTAGTCCATAAAGTGATTTAACAAGTTTACACACTTTCTTTTCTTTACCAGGAACTACAAAGCCCTCGGGTTGTTCCATGTAAATTTCTTCCTCCAATTCTCCATTTCAGAAAGTTGTTTTAACATTCATTTGACGAATTTGAAGGCCATATACCACAACTAGCACTATTAACATCTGAATTGATGTAATCCTAGTTAATGGCTATTATGAGTCAAAATAATCAATGCCTTCCTATTGTCTAAAGCCTATGACAACAAGTCTTGCTTTGTAATTGTCAATAGTTCCATCAACTTTCTTTTTCTTTTGTAGATCCACTTTGAACCCAAATATCTATTTCCTGGAGGAAGATCAACCAACTCCTAAGTATGATTGCTCAAGATTGGGACTCATTTTCAAGAAGAAATGTTACAAAATCAAACCCAAAGGGAATCGATGTCCTTTGACATTTACTATGCCTCTGAATCTCTCTATTAAGTACATTCTCCTTTGGTTCTTTTCAAGGTCGTTTAGACACTTCACTTGACTATCCAACGGTTCAGACTTATGAACCATAAATCGACATGCTTTACTATTTGTAGCATATCCAATGAACATACAATCCACAGTCTTAGGTCCTATTTTGACCCTTTGAGAATAGGAACTTGAATTTTTCCTGGACACCCCCACATTATGAAATATTTCAAGTTGGATTTCCCTCATTTCCATTTCTCATATGGAATAGACTGTATTGGAAATTATTAGATCACTATCTTTCAAGAGTTATTGCTTGTATATACTTTAATGGGCGACAAACAATTCTCTATCAGGATACAACAAAGCCTGGACAAACAAAAAAATTTGTTGTTCCCTTTCTTAACAAACAAAAGCTTTTTGTTGCTCCCTTTCTGCTCCCTTTCTTAACAAACAAAACTTTTTGTTTCTCTCTTTCTGAACATATAAACTTTTTGTTGTTCTCTTTTGCTATAATGATAGCTTCCACCCACAATTTTTGTTGTAAACCCGAACTTATAAGTAGGACATTCAACATTTCCTTCAAAGTTTGGTTTTTTCCTTTCAGCAATTTCATTGGATTAAGGTGAGTATGTGCAGTAATTTGATGGATGATTCCATTTTTCAAATATATTTCTGCAAAAGAAGATTCATATTCTCCACATCTACCACTTCTAATCATGACAATTTTTTTATTCAACTGATTTTCAACTTCAGTTTAATATTGCCTAGATGTTTCTATTGCTTCATCCTTACCATTCAGCAAATAAACATATAGTACGTAGTGCAATTGTCAATAAAAGTTATAAAATATTTTTTTCCCACCACGAGATGGTGTTGACTTCATATCACAAATGTCAGCGTGAATCAATACTAAGAAATTAAAATTCCTTTCATCAAATTATAAGAATTTTTAGCATACTTAGATTCAACATAAACTTGACATTTTTATTTATTGCACTCAAAGTTAGGCAAAACTTCTAAGTTGATCAGTTTTCGAAGGTTTTGTACTTGATATGTCTCAAGCGTTCATGTCATATACAGTTTGACTCAAGCAAGTAAGAACAAGCAGAAATATTGAGTTTGAAAAGACCTTTCATGAGGTAACTTTTTCCCACAAATATTTTGTTCTTTACTTTTTATAACTTTGTCACATACAAACATTGTTTAGAGTCAGCACCTTGCTAGAAGAACCTTTTCATAACTTTCAATTTGGTTATTGCATAGTTACCCATGAACATAGTCTCATTGGGTCCAAAACATACGACTCAAACGCTTCTTTTACAACACGAACATGACAGTTCACCTTTCACCAATTTTCATACTTTTTCATTAAAGAACACAATCTTTTGAGCAAGTATATATATAATTTGGTGGTTTTATACTAGTCATATCATATACTAGTAAAGAGAGACTAAATGACCACAATATCAAATATACTCCAAGAATTTTGTGGGTCTAACATAATACAAGAATGTCATTGAATTTCATATCTTGTACTTTCAAATTTAAATTGGACACTAAGTCTAATTTTGTCTTTATCACAAGTAAAGAATCCCCCACATTTTTAATATGATCTCAAAAATAATTTTCACATATTTTTTTCCCTGCTTTCAATTGTATACCATCAAAATACACATTGGCAACATAAAACATTCTTGTGGAGATTTAATCCATAGAAACATCCATTGCATGCACAAAAATACTAATTTTATGTCACTAGTATTTTTTTTCCTTTCTGTCACAATTAGACAGACCACTTAGTATTTAGAATACTAACAATAAAGATTCAATCTTTATACAACTTATTTCTAGTTTAACAATGAGGTTTTATATTCTTCTAATCGCTCAGCCTTAATATTCCTAACGAAGTTTTTAAACTCTTCAAGTCGAAAATGTTCATTCAAACATAGTGTTTTAATAAATTGGTGAATATTCTTCAAACCAAATGCACAGTCTGATTTATTCGATGAAGTTCTTATATTCTTCAAACCAAAGGAGAAAAAAATAAAATCAGAAGATTTAGTCTCCAAAAATCGGACACAATCGAATTTCACATGGAGTAAAAAACTACAAAAGTTTTTTTTCTCCCCCAAATAGAATACATATTAATAATAATAAATATATATTCTGAGATCATCACATAATGAACATCTATCCTAATATTTATGAAATAAATCTCATAACTTTTAAATGATAGAAAAAGAAATAATCAAGGAAAATAAAGATAGAACCTGATTTTTACTCTCATTGAATCATATTCTATTTGTCAGCAATGATTCCACATAAGTCACTTTTCTTGCTAATTTTTTTCCTTTTCCAGTTTCCATCATATTCTAATTTTTCTCAGAAAGCATTAAATTCAACAAGAAATTCAACTCATGTCCAAATATTGTTAGGAGACAACATCTGTTCATTTACTTCTTCTCATAGTTATATAAAACCAAAAATACAAAAAAAAAATTAAAGTGCACATCTTGGCCTTTATGCACAAAATAACTTTTCTCATTGAAAAGAAAAGTGAAGGGGTGCAATGCTTGAATACACTTACATATTAAAGTAGTACCAGTTCATCCCAAATCTCTTTTATCATATGATAAAATAATTTTTCTTTCTCTTCTTTTTTTTTTCCAACACAAAGAACACAGAAAATAAAAGTAATTTTCTTACCACAGAAAATACCAACAATAATTAAATTTCTTAAGCTTGTTATCTCCTGTATTCATCAGATTAGCAAACTAGAAATAATAAAATATGAAAAGAAAAAAGAAAAGAACTATCCGAGTCCACAGAACCCACTGTGTGTCCTTAAGAAATTTAATCCCCTCAAGTACCCGAGGTTGTAGATTAATTCCTCCCAAGATAAAACAGATTAACCATTAAAGAAGTAGCGGTATCTCAAACTTCGATAATTTCAACGAACTCAAAAAGACAACAATGAATCACACATAGACTCTATTTTGTTTTGTAAGAAAATATATGCAAAAGAAGGAAAATCTTCATTCCGGAAAATGATAGAAAGCCTCTCTATTTATAGCCAACAAAGGATAGTATGAAAATGTGTTAATTGTGACTTATCGGAAAGGTCACAACTCTTTGGAAAAAGGGACAGCCTTTCATGAAAGGTCAAAAGGCACAACCTTTCAAACGGTCACAATCCTTTAGAAAAGACACAACCTTTCGTAAAAGTCGCAACCCTTCAGGAGAGTCACAACTCTTCATTTCCTATTCACACCTTTAAAACCCAACATAAACAACCTTAAAAATACAATTAAATAACATCTAAAATTTCTAGTAGCTCAATAACATTGACGTAGAACAAGATTATCATAAGAAGTAAGCCTAGCCTATACAAATGTGACTATGCTCCCAAAACAGTAAATCTGGCCAGCCTGGTACCTCATCTAATAAATTGGTTTTGAAAAGGAAAACAACAAAACTAGACTTTATATCCTTCATGAAAGATGTAGGTATATCTCTTAACTTTTCAAATAATCAAGAATCACCAAAAATACGTTTTGTAAAAATATATATAATCAAATCACTAACAGTTGAACATACAGGATTTCTAAATCAGAAATCTGGACAGAATTGTCCTATATTGCGTCCCATATTTCGAATCCGTAACAGCAAAATTAGATTTCCACACAAACATAAGAGTTATAGGTATATGTATTAGCTTTCCAAATCATATTTATTCACTGATAACAAAGTTCTACAACACGAGATATGCTCAAAATAGTAAACACTACCCTGCTCAAAATCAGATTTGATCACTTACCACAAAGTAGGGTGTCTTCAGTTTTCAGCCAAATGAAACAAGTTTTCCTTTGTGATTTTTTTAATAATATGGTCAGAGAAATTTCTTAAGGTTTCTTAAAGTTGAGGAAAACAAATTTCTATAGAGGAGGTGTGAAAATATACGTTACAAAAGATATGTTTAGCACTTAATAAATAGAGCAGCCCAAAAAGTTAAAAAAAAGTTGGCTGCCCAAAAAGTAAAATAAGATTGGCTGCCCAAAATGTATACATATATATATATATATATATATATATATATATATATATACATATAAGGTTAGAAACCATAAGCCATAATCAAGGTCAATGCAATGCAAGCTTTACATCTTTAAAACATATTTGAGATACTTTAAAAGTAACCTTAGTTCATTATTGTGGGAAGTTTACCATTAACCGACATAGACCATGCGAGCTATAACATGGAATCCATTGTACAACTCCCACACCGAAAAGAGAGTGTCCTACTTGCCAAGGTAATGACCATGAACTTCTAGCTTACGTGGATCCACTAGCTAATATCTATCTAAGACCATAATCCTATGGTGACACATAGTATATGGGACATGGGTAATCGCCGATGGTCTGCTCGGTGTTAAGCATAAATCCCACGGAATAGTCATTAATCTTAACTTGTCTTATTATCCATGGAAGGGCACAATTAAGCAACCAATCCAAGCTAGAAAATCATAGAGTAGCTCTTTAGACCATGCGTGAGAAAACCTTTCACCGTCCATGATCTTTTCATAATAGCTTTATAAGGCCCATAGTCATTAACTTCATACTATAGATGCCCTACTACTAATGGAAATAGTTTTAAAAGAATGATCTATGATCATTGATGACATATCCTGATACCATACTAATCAAGACCTAATTTAGAAAAATAGCCCAAAAGCATTGAGGGCAAACCTAGATGTCATTCATGTCATGTGGCCAAGTTTCATAGAACATATAGATACCTTCATCTATCAGCTTACTTGAGTCATAAACATACTTTCATAAAACATGCATTTTTCAATAATTCCTAAGCTTCATCAAGTGTTTAAAGTCAAATTATCCTCAAATTCATTTATATCAATTTCATAAAAAAAAGACATGCATATCTACATAAATTCATGTTTCATGGTTCATAATCAAATCATGGATCATGCATGTATTCATGAGAATTCAACTTAAAAACATGTAATTACTTCAATTCAAGCATAAAAAGACATAAATCAATCAATAGGATCATAATTGAAAGGAACCTATGGAAATTGAATAAAACCCTAATTTGATTGGGGAATCTAGCTTTACAAAATTGGAGAATTTAGGAACCCTATGGAGGAAAGGAATCCATAGGTGAATACTATCATACCATGATGTCAAAAGCCCATAATCAATGTTGAATTTGGAGACTTGATCTTGAAACCCTAGACTTCTTCTTTAAGCTTTAGAGAGAGAAATTTGGGGGAAGAACTTGGAGGGACTTGGGGAAATTTGTAGAGTGATTAGAATAGTTAGATTTTAGGCTTAAAAGACTTATATAGGGTCTAGGATTAGGATCAAAATGACTTAGTTTAAGCATTAATCAATTAGGAAAAAGACCAAAAAAACCCTTAAAAATAACTGCCGACCACTATCTATGGTTGGACCTAGGGTCTGTCCTGGTCAACCGTATATGGGTTTCAGGAACTAAATTTTAGACCCCCCAAACGATAGGACCTACGTACGGTCCGTAGGTCCACTTACCGACCGTACATGCCAACCGTAGGTCACAACTTTGACCCTCAAAATTTAACTAAGTCTGGGATTCACCTATGAGACCTACCTATGACTCATACATTGAATGACAGACCGTCCTGGTGAACCGTAAAAAGGGTACTGGGACTTATTCTTAAAGATAAATTTCCTTCTCACCTACGGATGCCACCTACGGTCCGTAAATGCTCTTACCAATCGTAGGTGGGAGCCGTAGGTCACACCTGCAACTCAAAAATTACATTTTCCATTCTTTTCAAATCCGAGGTGTTACAATATCTCCCCCCTGGGAACATTTGTCCTCGAATGGGACTCAAGACATCATAAGGAGGGTAGGGAGAAGATCTAACAGTCCAACATGAATGCAATCACATAAATGCACTTATCTTAGGAGGAAGCATCAGCTCCAAGCTAGAACATATCCAAAACATCATTTCATAAGACATGTATGCAAATCATACACAAATGGACATAATCATGAAGAAATCAATCAAAGCTAAATCAAGATCTCAAAACAAGTTTTCATGAGCATGCATGCATGAGGAAACATGAGAATGACTACGACATACGAATCCTAAAGAATGAACATGAGGGGCTAATGCCTCAAGCTAGACCCTAAGATAAAGGAATGGGATAGGGATACTGAGAGATCACATCACCTCCAAACTTTCACATATCAACCCAAAGCAAGGAACCTTTACGACAATTTAAATAGTCCCACACACACACCAATTATGAAACACACTATCTCCCCCTTGGGAGCAAACCTCTCTAGTCTTTTTGAATCCATCTCCCTCAGCCCAAACATAGTACCAAAGTCTTAATAACCACAGAACCATTGGTACAAGTAAACACTTAAGAAGTTTCCACAATGATTTCAAGGACTACTCCAAACACAATCACCATACATGGAGTCTTACCATAGCAAATGAAACACTCAATATCAAGCAATGCAAAACCACAAGCTAAAAGACCATAACTTACAAATTACCGCATCCGGGGAGCCCTCATGATCTTATCGAGTCTGAAGAGCATAAAACCTACTTTGTTTCTGACCACCACTAGGACTTGAGAAAGGATAGGATTGAGCCCGTCGATGATTATCTCCCTCATTCCTAGAAATTGAAGGACAATCTCTTATCTTATGATCCATCTTTCCACAACCAAAACACGTATTTGAACTGGCTAGACACTCACTCTTATGTCTATTTCCACACTCCCCACACTCGGACACCATTTACTCACTAGAACCCTTACCTTAAGAATGATTACCTCCACCGAACCTTGAATATGAGAAATCATCATTATCCCTTCTAGCCCTCTTTGAATCCCTAGTCTTCTCCTTAAGCTTTTCCTCTTCAATTTGTAGTGCATGAACCATCAAAAGGAAGATGTCCATCTCCTTAACAAGTATGGCAGTTAGGCATTCTTTGACCACCAAGTCGGAAGCACCCGACACAAATTTACTCATCCTTGCCCTTGAATCGATGACCATAGTTGGAGCATACTTGGACAATTGCGTGAATTTCAAAGCATACTCCTTCACACTTATATCCCCTTGACGAAGGTTAATGAACTCAAGTACTTTTGCCTCCCTCATCTCAAGGGGAAAGAACCTATCAAGGAAAGCGACCTTAAACTTTTCCCAATCAAGAGGACCTGCATCAACCGCCCTCTCTTCCTTCCATTGGTTGAACCAAACTTGAGAAACACCCTTAAGTTAATAAGCGGCTAATTTTGCCTTTTCCACCGGCGTCTCTCCTATGATCATCAACACCTTATACATTTCATCAATGAAATCTTGAGGATCTTCCTCAACTTTAGACCCATGAAATTACGGAGGATTCATCCTAATAAAGTCCCTCACTCTTGTTGCTGCTGTACCCACCCTTGGGTTCAGGGGAGCCACAACCTCTCTATTTGCTTGAGCCATCATAGCTTAGGCCAATGCATGTAATGTGGCTCTGAACTCAACATTAGTCACTTGCTCAGCAAAGGGTCTACCAGCACTTGGGGAACCTCTTGTCTCACATTTTCACGAACATTCCTTCTCACGGGATTCCTTCGTGGAGGCATATTTTTAAAAGCATAAACAGGGGTTAGGAGAGGAGGACCTTTATAGAGTTAAACTCTATGTCACGAATTTATAGTAATGAAAGAAGTGGAGTTTCCTAAACATCTTGTAGCCTCTCATTAATAAGTGTGGCACGCTTCACACTCATGAAGACTCTACTCGACGTAGCTTATGAGACTTCCTAGAACCTTTCTAAACCTTGTGCTCTGAATACCAAGTTTGTCACGATCCAAAGTACACCATAGACGTGACTTGGTGTATAAGACCCCGAGAGACCCTACACAAGCCACTTAGCATAAATCATACAAGATAATGGAATTTAAAGAACTCAAAAGATTGTTTTTCATACTTCAAAAGAGTTTGACAAAAAGTGGCAGAAGTCTAACATAAGTCTCAAAGCCATTTATTACATCAAAAGAGTGATTAGGACGTAACCCATACATCACATACAACATCCAAAATGAAAAGACATAAAGCTATAAAAGTGACATCATTCTCGAAGTATGAGGACTCACCAAGTCTTCAAAGCTCAATAGGATCAACTAGCCACGAGTGGAGGGAGAAGAATCGTCAAGCCCTACATTAGTTAAACAGTGTAGACATAAGTATGCATTAGTACATGGAATATACTAAGTATGATAGCAATGCATTAGAATTATGAAATCATGCTAAAAAGGACTTTATATGACATGCAATGACTAAGCTAAATCATAAGATAAAAGGTTAGAAACCATAAGTCATAATCATGGTCAATGCAATGCAAGCTTTATATATTTAAAACATATTTGAGATTCAATAAAAGTAACCTTAGTTCATTATTGTGGGAAGTTTACCATTAACTCACATAGACCATGCGAGCTATAACATGGAATCCAGTGTACTACTCCCACACCGAAAAGAGAGTGTCCTACTTTCCAAGGTAAGGACCATGAACTTCTAGCTTACGTGGATCCACTAGCTAATATCTATCTAAGACCATAATCCTATGGCGACACATAGTCTATGGGACATGGGTAATCGCCGCTTGTTTGCTCGGTGTTAAGCATAAATCCCACGGAATAGTCATTAATCTTAACTTGTCTTATTATCCATGGAAGGGCACAATTAAGCAACCAATCCAAGCTAGAAAATCATAGAGTAGCTCTTTAGACCATGCGTGAGAAAACCTTTCACCGTCCATGATCTTTTCATAATAGCTTTATAAGGCCCATAGTCATTAACTTCATACTAAAGATGCCCTACTACTAATGGAAATAGTTTTAAAAGCATGATCTATGATCATTGATGGCATATCCTGATACCATACAAATCAAGACCTAATTTAGGAAAATAGCCCAAAAGCATTGAGGGCAAATCTAGATGTCATTAATGTCATGTGACCAAGCTTCATAGAACATATAGATACCTTCATCTATAAGCTTACTTGAGACATAAATATACTTTCATAAAACATGCATTTTTCAGTAATTCATAAGCTTCATCATGTGTTCAAAGTCAAAGCATCCTCAAATTCATTTACATCAATTTCATAAAGAAAAGACATGCATATCTTCATAAATTCATGTTTTATGGTTCATAATCAAATCATGGATCATGCATGGGTTCATGAGAATTCAACTTGAAAAGATGTAATTACATCAATTCATGCATAAAAAGACATAAATCAATCAATAGGATCATAATTTAAAGGAACCCACGGCAATTGAATAAAACCCTAATTTGATTGGGGATGGAGGAAAGGACTCCATAGGTTAATACTATCATACCTTGATGTCAAAAACCCACAATCAATGGTTAATTTGGAGACTTGATCTTGAAACCCTAGACTTCTTCTTCACGCTTTAGAGAGAGAAACTTAGGGGAATAACTTGGAGGGATTTGGGGAAAATTGAAGAGTGATTTAGAATGGTTAGATTTTAGGCTTAAAAGACTTATATAGGGTCTAGTATTAGGATCAAAATGACCTAATTTTAGACATTAATCAATTAGGGAAAAACCAAAAAGCTCTTAAAAATAACTGCCAACCACCATCTACGGTTGGACCTACGGTCCATAGGTTCTACTATGGACCGTCTTGTTCGATCGTAGGTGGAGTTCAGGAACTAAATTTTGGACCCCCAAATGATGGGACCCATGTACGGTCCGTAGGTCCACTTACAGACCGTACATGCCAACCGTAGGTCCCTACTTTGACCCTCAAAATTTTACTAAGTTTGGGACTCACCTACGAGACCTACCCCCGACTCATACATTGAATGAAGGACCATTCTGGTGAACTGTAAAAAGAGTACTGGGACTTGTTTTGAAGGATAAGTTTTCCTTCTCACCTACGGATGCCACCTACGGTCCGTAAATGTGCTTACCAACCGTAGGTCACATGTGCAACTCAAAAACTGCATTTTCCATTCTTTTCAAATCCAAGGTGTTTTAGTATGAGAGTATGAAAACACCCGAATAGATAAATAAAATAGTTTGTACCTGAAAACTAAGGACATCATGACATGACTGTGAGAATCCAACATGATCTAGAAGGAATAACTCACCCTAGAATTTGATATGCTTGAGACTAGCTAGAGCTAAGGGCGAGGCGAAGCCACTGGTACACTTGTTGCACTCCACAAAAGGAAAACAAAGAAAAATACAAGTAGAGATCAGTACAAGGCAATATGTACTGAGTAGATATCATCGGCCGACTCAAAATAGAAATCAATATGCATAAAGTACTAATAGGAAATCAACTATAGCATTTAGAAGGTGGCAAACAACAAGCAACATGTATAAGTGATGACAACAATAAAGTACATAATTAGTCAATAATATCAAGAATACAAATGAGGACTCTGGCCTCCACACAACGCTCTTTTGGGAAATGGGTTCTTTGAGATTGAGCATATTAAGTTAATTTAATATGTTTTTCTTTAATGTTACCGTGCTGGAACGTGATACCTGATCCAATATATTGTGCCGGCTTGTGGCACCTGATCCAAATATATTGTGTCAGCTCGTGGCACCCAATCCAACAATATAGTTAATTCATCATTCTTTATCATCTCTTTCCACTTCATTAACAATATTTTATCAAGCCTTGTTTATTCAAGGCATCACTTTGATAGACCAAGTTCAATATTATGAATTTCGTGGCGTTGAGATTATAGACCAATCACAATAACATATAAATCATCCAAACCACAACAGTTAAGTACATATAAAATTTCACAATCATTACTCAATGACTATCAATCACTATTAAGAGTCTCTCTATAACAAAGAACAAACAATAACCTACGTCAACCGAAGAACCAAAGTCAACCAAGCTAATTCATCAATTCTTTTCCTTTCTTCAATACCTCAGAATGTTTCTAATCTATCAAGTACACATAATTTGTAAGTAAACGCGTTCAATTCTATAAGTAAGTTCCTAATCTTGGTGTCAATAAACATGTCAAGACTCATATTCACTAAATTTCAAGCCTAGGGTTAAGTTTCAATTCCTCCAAATATTAAAACTTTAATGGTATTCATATAATATAATACACCTAATATTTAATTACATATTTCAATATATCAAAACTTACTTTATAATATGATAACAAAATAATACTAATTATAATTGAAGCAAACTGATTACGAAACCAGTAACGACAACCATGAAGCCACAACACCAATTGATTCTTACCTTTAAATTTAACCCCATTTATATTTTGATCATCTCTCAATCCTAAACTAGTCATTCACTACTAATTTTCTCAAAAACTTAAGAATCTATGTGGTCGTAGCAACTACTTCTTTCAATTTTCTTCATACACTCCCTATCCTCCGAGTAACAAAAATTATAAAATAATAATAAAGATTAATGCCCACCCAAATATAAATGCTTATGAAACAAAATTGGAACTGGATTAAGTGTTACCTGTAGCCTTTTCTGTCAATCTTGTTGACGGCGTGAGAACCAAAAATAAGAGTCGCAAGCGGTTTGTGGTATAACAAAATAATATTAACCCTTCTTTCTTTAATTTATTTTTTATATATGGGTCAAGTGATATATGCTAATAATTAAATTATTGATTTGACTCATTAACCATCAACTAAATTAATTAATTAAAATTACCCATCAATTATATAACCATAGTTAATCAATAATTTAAAATAACCCATTTAGAATCTACCGAAAGAGTTTTTTATGGAATAAGAAGCTCCAGTACTCGAAACAACCTAATGGGTCGTTACATCAAATACAAATTTACCCATCATTCGTCCCCAAACGGTCAAAAGAAAAGTGAGGGTAAGAAGGTTACCTAAATCGACAAAAAAATGGGGATATCTTCTATGCAAATCATCCTGAGTTTCCCAAGTAGACTCCTCAACCGAACGATTCTTCCACTGGACCTTCATCGATGCAATCTCCTTTGACCTCAACTTGCAGACCTCCCTGTCTAGAATAGCTATAGGCTCCTCTTCATCAGACATATTCTCATCAAGTAGGACTGAATCCAACAAATAATGTAGTTCTCATCACCGTGATATTTCTTCAGTATAGACACATGAAATACCGGGTGCACTCCTAACAACCGTGGAGGCAAAGACAATTCATAGGCCACCTCTCCCACATGCTTGAGAACTTCAAACGATCCAATATACCTCAGACTGAGCTTACCTCGCTTGTCAAACCTCACTACACCCTTCATGGGTGAAACCTTTAGCAACACTTGCTCTCCTTTCCCTCCATAAACTCCAAGTTCCTGACCTTTCAATCTGCATACTCTTTCTGTTTGCTCTGAGCTACTAGAAGCTTCTCCGGGATGACTTTCACCTTCTCTAATGATTCCCTCAAAAGATCAGCACCTTGAGGTCTCATCTCAAATGCATCAAACCAACCAATGAGAGTCCTACATTTCCTCCCATACAATGCCTCAAATGGGGCCATATCAATACTCGAGTGATAGTTATTGTTGTATGAAAACTCTATCGAAGGTAAGAAGTGATCCCAATGACAACTAAAATCTATCACGCACGCACAAATAATATCCTCTAACACTTGAATTTTCCGCCAGACTGCCCATCGATCTAAGGGTGAAATCCGATACTAAGATCCAATATAGTACCTAACTCAACCTGCAAGGTCCTCCTGAAGTTAGAAGTAAACTGCGTACCTCTATCTGATATGATGGAAAATGAAACTCCATGCAATCAAACAATCTTGCAGATATAAAGTTTGGCTAACTTCTCTGCATTATAAGTCACCTTGATTGGAATAAAGTGTGAAGACTTAGTTAACCTGTCAATAATCACCCATATCAAATCAAACTTACCCATTGTCTTTGGAAGACCAACCACAAAGTCCATTGCAATCCTTTCCCACTTCCATTCAGGAATGGGCATTCTCTAAAGCATCCCTCCATTTCCTATGGTGCTCATACTTTACCTGCTGACAATTCGGACATTGGGCAACATAATCAACAATGTCATGCTTCATTCTACTCCACCAATAATTCTGTCTTAGATCACGATATATCTTGGTTGCACCAGGATATTTAGAATACTTCGAATTGTGAGCCTCTGCAAGAATATTATGAGTCAAATTATCAACATGGGGCACACATACCCACCCCTTAATCCTCAAGATGCCTTCCTCATCAATCACAACCTTCTTGGCCTCTCCTTGCAAGACCATATCACGAATCCGGCTCAACTTCTCATCATCAAACTGCTTTCCTTTAATCTTGTCAAGAAAAGAAGATCTAACGTCCACACAAGCCAAGAGTCCTCCTTTATCAGTTATTTCTAGCCTCATAAGGTCATTAGCTAGAGTTTGAACCTCTCTAGCCAATGGGCGTCTAGAAGCCTGCAAATGATCTAAACTCCGCTTGCTCCCTACTTTTCTACTCAGGGCATCAGTCACAACATTAGCTTTTCTTGGATGATAAAGAATAGTAACTTCATAGTCTTTCAACAATTCCATCCACCTCCTTTTCCTCAACTTCAAGTCTTTCTAGGTGAACACATACTGTAAACTGCGATGATCTGTATATAATTCACACTTGACCCCATATTGATAATGGCTCCACTGCTTCACTGAAAATACAACCGCAACCAACTCCAAATCATAAGTGGGATAGTTACGTTCATGCACTTTCAATTACCTTGAAGCATAGGCAATTACATTCCTCTCCTGCATTAGCACTGCACCTAAACTGGAATAGGATGCATCACAATAAACAATGAAATTCTTACCTTCCATAGGCAAGGCAAAAATCAGTGCAGTAGTTCACAAGGTCTTGAGTTTCAAAAAACTCTCTTCACACTCATCCGACCATACAAATGGAAAATTCTACTTGGTCAAATTGGTCAGTTTGGAAGCAATGGAAGAAAATCGCTTGATGAATCGATGGTAGTAGCTAGCTAAACCAACAAAGCTCCTTACCTCTGAAACATTAGTGGGCCTTGCCCAACTCTTCACTGTTTCAATCTTCTGGGGATCCACCATCACTCCATCTTAATTAGAAACCACGAGCTCCAAAAAGGACACAGAATCGAGCTAGAACTCACGCTTGGAGAATTTGGCATAAAACCTCTTCTCTCTTAACAATTCAGTATAATTCTCAGATGCTCTTCATGTTGTTTTCTGCTCTTTGAGTAGATCAATATATCATCAATAAATACAATAACAAAGAGATCCAGATATGACTTAAAAATGCATTCATCAGGCTAATAAAAGCAGAAAGGGGCATTCGTAAGCCCGAAAGACATTACCGAGAAGTCATAGTGTCCATACCTTGTTCGAAAAGCAGTCTTTGGCACATCCGCTTCCAGCATTAGCAATTGAAGATAACCGGACCTCAAATCAATTTTGGAGAAGACAAAAGCACCCTATAACTAATTGAAAAAGTCATCAATAGGAGGAATAGGGTACTTGTTCTTAATAGTCACCCTTTCCAGCTGCCTATAGTCTATGCACATCCAAAAACTATTGTCCTTCTTCTTCACAAATAAAATTGGAGCATCCAAGGAGATGCACTCGGTCTAATAAAACTTTTACGTAACAACTTGTGAAGTTGGGCATTCAACTCCCTCAACTCAATTGGGGCCATTCTATAAGGTGGAATGGAAATAGGGAGAGTCCTCGGCTCCAAGTCAATACAAAAATCAATATCCCTGTCTAGTGGCATAATAGGAAGGTTTGCAGGGAAACATCAACAAAATGCACTATCGAAACAGACTCAATCGAAGGCACTTTGGAACTATCATCCTTGATATGTGTTAAGAAAGCTGAACAACCCTTACTCACTAACCTCTTAGCATGAAGAAAAGAGATAATTCAAAGTGAGGTGGGAATATAGTCACTCTCCCACACCAGTGGATCTATCACAGGCTTGGCCAAGGTCACAATCTTAGCATTGCAATCTAAGATAGCAAAATTTGGAGAAATCCAAGTCATACCCAAAATTACATCAAAGTCAACCATCTCCAGAATAATCAGAGTTACATAAATTTTCTCCCCACAAAAATCACAAGGCAAGACCTATACACCTTCTCAACTAGAACAGATTTACCAATAGGAGTAGAAACACGAATAGGCATGTCAAGTAAGTAACAATGCAAATCAAGTCCATTAGCTAATATGGAAGATACATAAGAAAAAGTGGATCCAGAATTTAAAAATACGGAAGCCGTACGATCTTAGACCAGAAGAGTACATGTGATCACAACATCGGATGCCTCTACCTCTGGCCTCCCGGGGAACGCATAACAATGAGCTCTATCACCTATCTAACCATTGCCCCTGTTGAGCTACACTCCAGTAGTTCCAACTTGCTTGCCACCCCGGCCAGACTAGTAACCACCACGACCTTGGCCACCACGTCTTCTAGACTAAAACAAAGTCGGGTAGCATATTTGGATAAAGCATGAAACTTGGCCTCATTGGCTGCAATAAACATCTTCCCTTGCTCTATACTCAGGAATTCATCTCTCCTCTTTTCCCTAAAAATTCGAGGGATATACTTCTCTATGAAGAAGATAGAAAATGTTGCCCAAATTATAGGTAATGTCTTTGCTGGTCGGCACTTGATATGAGACCACCACCACATTTTGGCGTCTCCCTAGAACTTGTATGTCACAAAGGCAACACCAAATCGCTCTACTATACCATTTTTATGAAGCAGCTCATGGCAATCAACAAGGAAATCATAAGCATCTTTAGATTCAATACCTCTGAAGACCGGCGGTTTCAACTTTAAGAACCTAATAAAGAGATCATGCTGGTCACTGGTCATTATAGGCCCTGTAGTCAATTAGGGAAACATGCATGTTCCCAACGACACATCTATGTGGGGAGCCTGTTGACACCAAATTTTAACTGACCTATAAGCCTTTTCTGAATTGCTATTTGATTAAACATGTATTACAAAAACCTTTTCTCTTATTACGAATTGAAAAATTATAAGTAATTTTATGTAAATAAGTATATATTTAAATATTCATAATTTACAAAATTTATTGTAATTATCTTTTCTTATCAAATTATTATTTTTTAAATTATATTTATCGATTGTCAAATTTTGAAATAATTATTTCACTTATCGGTTTAAGGTTAAAAATACTTAAGTGTGCTTATTTTATATAAAAATCATTTATTATGTGTAGTACATTATTAATTAAGTAGCAATTCAATTAATCTTCCCATAAATCATTTAAATCATACCCTCTCCTCTCCAAGTTATTTAAGTCATTGCCCTTTTCCTATCAAGTTTCCTTTCAATTCTAGCGTATTTAATTCAATTCTTATTTCAATTGTAGCCACTCTAATCCAAATTTTAAAACCCCTCCTCTTAATCCCAGCCGTCTCTCTTATCAGATCAACCTCGAAATTGAATCCTGACCATCCATCTCACTCAAAACCAAGGGCTGAATCGAATCCCCATCCTTTCCTATTTTAAACTAAAAAATTCTCCCAACTCTAAACATTTCTCATTCCCCTTCCCATCTCCTCACCAGCACCACTCCCTCCTCTTAGTTTTCCTCCAATCGGCAAACACCGACAGCCACCAGACGGTGGATACACCCTCGTCGTCCTTTTTCTTCTTCTCCTCGTCTCTCTATCCAAGATGAACCCCTCGCTTCTCCGACCACCAAACGCTCCAGCCGGTAATAACAACATCGACAAGGCTGGAGATCCGGCAAAGCGAGCTAGCAACAACTCCGAGACTGCCGCGAGGACGACCAGTCAATCCCTTGCTTGCGGCTGCTATGACAAGCAAACTTCGCAGACCACCATGCAGTCACCGGTGAAAACCAGTCATTCATCTCCACTCCTCTCGCTTCTGATGAAATAGACGTATAACAACATCAAGCACACCCTAGAACAAGAAGTTAGCTTAAGGCTTTGAGATTTTGATTGTTTGAAAACAGATCTAAACAGATCTGTACGGGTTCGTTCTGGTTTAATTTAAAATATGCTCTTAACAAATTTCTTAATCTCTATGAAAATTATGATTCTATTGTAGGCCTGCTCTATTGGAATTCAAGAATCACTGAAAGCATGAGTTCTCTGCGATTTTCTGATTTCCTGAACTTGTGCCTTGTTAAAATGTCATCGTGTGCTAAATTTGATATTCTACTTAGATCCTTAATGTATATCAATGCTTGCTTGATTGTAATCTGCCTTCTCATATTTTAGGTGTTAGTAGGCCTGTGAGGTTTTTACTGTGAAATTGTTATTTTTTTTATATAATGCCCAATCTTATTTGATTGATTTCTAAAATATTTACTTCCCTTAAAATCAAAAAGTCCTCTCATGCTTGTTTTCTTCCCTTGTCGTAATTCTTGAAGAGGATTTAATGGAATTTTATTCATTGATTTTATTCTTTCCTTAATTAACTTGATTAGTCGCTCATTTACTGAATATGCTAATGCTAATTGTACGCCCTAATAACCAACATGGATTTAACGGCCGACCTCAATTATTTTTTTTATTTTTTTTCCTTTTTTCTTTGCCATGGTTAAGACTTGTTAAGTAAATTATTTGTCCAGTTATAGTAAATTTAGTATATATGAATGTTAATATAGGATTTCAAGCTGTATAACTATTTTCTTTCCATTAACACCATTATTCTTTCCTTACCTGATTTTACATAGTATTAGTGACTTGTGTTAATTGATTTTTTTGACCTTATTAGACAGATGTTGTTTGTTTAATTTTGGGTAAAACCCTTAGTCAATCAAGGTAAAAGAATTTTCGGCTGATTTTAATTTTTACTCTTCCTGGTAAGGAAATGAACTTGTCATAATTGATTTCGAATTGATTCTTTCCTTTAATGTTGTGCCTCTTATTTACTATAAATTAAGGCTCCTTTTCTCATATAAGGCTCACCGTTGAACGCTTTTAACAATTATAATACTCTCTCAAAAAAAAACTTGTAACAAGTAAAGTTACTCTTTCACACTTGAGTTCTTAAACAACTAGAAAGTAAGAGATTTCTGGAAAATTAAAAGAAAGGTGCTTCTCTGCTTGGTTGTTTGCTGTGTTCGGGCCGAAATTTTGGATCGAACTTGTCGTCATTGCTGATTTATTAATCTGCTTAACCGGTTAGTAATCCACTAGTATTACTTTATTTAGCGCATTCGGTATTTTATTTGTTTAAGTTATGAAAGGGAGGCATCCAGATCAGTTCTAATCTCTCATTATGTGATATTTATTGCTTTGTGATTGTGTGTCTTTCTTTGTGGCTAGCTGGTAGCATCTTAATTTGTGTTTAGCCTTTTAAATAAAATTGTATGTCTTCGCATAATTAAAATTGTGCCCAACTGATGTATTGTCTATTTGTGCTTTATGTATTATTTAACTTCTATTTTGGTCTTGTACTAATTTTTGTATAACTCTAACTCTCTATATATGAAATAACTGTGGGAACCGTCTAAGGGGGGAGGGGACTTATGTGCTACCTAATTTATTTTATTTTTAAAACCTATGTGTGAGTGCTAGACAAAGATGCCTATAGCTATTTTAAAATCATTGGTCACCATGCTTAGATTTAATTCAAAGTGGTAATTTGAAAGATGCTACTATAGATTTGATTATTCTCAGAAGGGTTGGCTTAATATGAGTATGTTAATAACTTAACCAAATCACTGCCCAACTCTCCATCAACCTTTATATGCATTGAATGGGTAGTTATGGATAGTTAATAATATGTTCTTTATAATCTGTTATTCACGTCTTAATATTTGTATGATATTGTACATGTTGTCAACTCCAAAAATCACGCATAGAACTTAATAAATAAGTCTTGATCGGCTAAATCAATTAATTGAGTCTTGGCCTATAGTACTTTATTCCCGGCATGCCAAATGAATATTTAGGACCTTTAATTCTTAGTATCTTAACTCACATAGCTATCATGCCTATTGGATCTGTAATAAGGTTTGTATAGCTAATTGATTAAACATTTTGTCCATTTTATGTGTTTCTATTGATAACATTTCAGCATATGTTTAACTTAGAAATCATGTTTATAGGCGTTGTGATATTTTCAATGTGACAAAGGATTAGATACATGTAATGACCCTCTAGGTCATTTGTGTATTAATGCCTTCTTCCCATCGTTTAGAGCGTTCTTGTAGCAACCCCAAATCATTTATGACTTGCTGACACTGACTGTTCGGTCGCCTGGCCGTTCATTTGGGTTTTATGCCCATCTCCCTATTTTTGAGCTTTTGAAACTTGAAAAGTTGTTTTCAGTCATAACCTCAGGTAAATGACCACAAAATAAGATTCTGACGGTTCCATCAGCTCTGAAGCGGCCAAATTAGGCTAGAGGCATGGTTGGTCCGAGTTCTGAGTCTTTCGGTGTAACTTTAGGGGCCATTAGATGCTTTAGCCATTGAATTTTAGCTCAAGGTTGACTTTGGTCAACATTCTTGGAAAACGTACTCGGATGAGAATTTTGTCAGCGCGGTTAGTTTCGAAATGCCGAGTTTGGTCTAGAATGACCCTTCGTGCGCTTCTCGAGGCTTCCGATCTAATTCTGAGGCCCTTGGTTGAAGTTGACTAAATTGGCGATTGGGAAGTGGGACCCACTTTTAGTTGAAATGACCTCGTATGGGAATTTTGACTGCCATTGAGTTCGAAACGTCAAATTTGATGGGGTAGCATATCCCGTTTACATGCGCGGGGTTCCGAACGAATTTCGAGCATCCCGTCGGAGTTTTTGGGAAAGCCAAGTTCAGCTGGTGCAGCAGCTGATGTTGCAGACCAATTCCTTCTCCGCGTTCGCGGAAGTCTAAGGGTTTCTTCTCTGCTATCGCGGATATGGCTCCGCGGTCGCGGAGGTCTGGGGAATCTTTCTCTCCGCGTTCGCGGATAGGCCTCCGCGTTCACGGAGGCTTGTGTTCTCTCCCTCCGCATTCGTGGGCCTCTGGGCGCGTTCTTGGAGGTCAGCGGTCTGGCAGTTAGTTTAAAAGGGGCAATCGGGTTCATTTCTTTTCAAAGGTTTAATAATTGATATCTTCTTCATTTTAAGTTAGTTTTTGGTGATTCAAAGTCCCAGGTGTTCGTAATTGCGTATGCTTGGTGGATGTTGGTTTGGATAGCATTGGGTGACCTCCAATTTACGTGAATTTGAGGCGTAAGTGGCTGCCTTAAGCTAATTTTGTAAAGTTTTGCATGTTTTCTTTTCTTTTGTTATCGGCTATTTCGAACCCTGAATTGTGTTCTTCTTTGGAACATAAGTTCGGGGGAGGGCTTAGGACCTTTTCATGGAGTCAATTCCAGGATTTCTAGAGCAGGTCCCATATTTTTCTGATTTAGACTCCTAATTTGGTCCGTCTCTAATTTTGATGTTTTTAGTGTCTAAACGACTCTTATGATGCTGTGATTCTATTTTTGATAGCGTGGCAGCAGTCTGAGGCCGTTCGAAAGGGAAAAACTCCGGTGGAGTGATTCAGAGCGCACGCGGTCAGCCTTGTGGTAGGTTACGGCTTCCCTTCTTTTTAGATTGAGCTGTATTGTGTGAATGCATGTTGATTTGTGTGAATCTAGGGTGGGGTACTAGTATTTCTTCTCTTCTTCTCAGAAATCATGTTTTAGGCTTGTTTTTGGGCTGTTTTGGGGGCTGTATCATGTTCTCGGGGAAATTTGTTATGTGTTGATGCATGTGGCTTATCTTTTTGGTTGTTTACTTGTGTTAGAGCATGTTGTGGCTTAAATCTAGGATAGTCTAGTATTGCCTTAGACCCATGCACCTGTTTGACTTTGGTATGTATCCGACGTTGATTCGAATGAACTAGGTCCTTTTAGACTGAAATAGCAGACTTGGGTTTGATAGTATGAACCTAGCTTTCACTTTGTATTGTTGTTATCTTCTGGCTTCTCTTCCCATTTTTGTGGTGCCGACGTGTCATCGGAGGCCCGGCGTTTTCCTAAGATTTCGGGTGATTTGAGATCGGTTATGTGGTGATGTGGTTGGTAGTGGACGGCGATATATATTGGTATGGTATTCAAGATCCTCTACGGAGTTGATATGCCCCACACACTCATCTGGCTGGGACAGAGCCCCTGGAGTGTTAGCTGGCTCACTCGTCTGGTTGGGACAGGACCCTGGAGTGTTAGTCGGCTGGACAATTGAATATGAGTTTTGAGGTCTTCTTTGGAGTTGACACGCCCAGCGCACTCGTCTGGCTGGGACAGGGCCCCCGGAGTGTTAGCTGATTGGGCGATTGGATATTAGGGCCTTTGGGGGAGTCATTATGCCCATTGGCACTCTGCTGGCTAGGATAGGGCCCCCGGGAGTTTCCATTATGATGGGTGGTTCTATTTTGAAGTCAGACTTCTGACTGGGTTGGAGTTGGCTGATTGTTTCGGCTGAGTTAGTTGGGGGTTTCGGTTCGCAGTTGGGTTTTTCCCTTCGGTCTCGTAGATTTAGCTTATCCATGTACCTGTCGGGCTTATGGGGGTTCGTTCGGGTTTTGTTTGTCTGTGATTGAGTTAGCTTCTGGGTCTTATGGGGGGGCATCTAGGTTTAGTTAGGTATTCTTAGATTTGCTGTCAGTTAGTTCTGCTTGTTTCTTCGACCTCTGTGATTGTAGATTCTATCCTTTCAGTCTGTTTTTACCTTTCTTGCTCAATCGTCCTATGATGCCTACTGGGTACTATTGTATTGGTACTCATGCTACACTCTGCATCTGTTTTCGTGATGCAGGTCCGAGCACCAGTTATCAGCATTGAGTTCGAGCCTGCTGCAGTCTGTACTGGAGCCGTGGGTGAGCACATGGCATCCTGAGAATACCTGCCTCCTTCTGTACTTATATTTTGTATTGTCTTTTGCTTCTGAGACAATCTTGTTTCGGTGGTCTACTTTTGGGACATGTACTCATTTTGTAGTAGCTCTGTACATGCGACTTCCAGGTTCTGGGAGGTATCGTCTGTTGTATATAGTTTGGGTTCGCTTCCGCCTTTCCCTTATGTGTTCCTTATTTATGCTTCCGTTTAGTTGAGGTTAGTTTCCACCCTCAGTCTCATTACAGTTAAGTTCCGGGATAGGGTTTGGCTTGCCTACTGGCGGGTTGGTAGGCGCCATCATGACTCAACGAATCGGGTGGTGACAATACCATGTCTAGGACCTGATAATAATTTGAGCATGTTCATTAATTATATATCATACTTCGAAGTCTGTAATTAATCAATTATTATCTTTGGGCGCCTATTCAATAATTGTGTAATACGTTTAGCGCGTTTAAATCCTGATACCATATTTAGGTTGAATAATTTTGACATGTTGAGCAATTTAACTAATTAGATTTTATAACCTAATGTGTCAATAATTTCAGAATGTTTCAATCAAGTAGAAATCCTGCCTATAGGAATTTATTACTTTCAGCATGCCTAGAATTTACTCCCTCGCCTGTTTAATAATTAAATCAGTATATTGGTAACTGATCAAAATCTTAATTGTTCTTGATTATCTATCTGCTTTAATAGTTTATGAAATATGTTAAATCAATTCTTAAATGGGTTCATTTATTTATAATTTTCTGACAATTAAACTTAATTAAATAGCTAATTCTTTGTATGTTGCTTTAAAATTTGCTCTATATCAGATTGATTACTCAATAAAATCAATCTCTGCCCCCTTGATAATTTAATTAATCTGTCTGTTATAATGTCATCCATATTCATATTTGTGCACACACATCTTGCATGATCCTTTCACTACTATTTGTGTTTTCAAGCATGTTAATTAAAATCTAGAGGCTAATATGAGATTTTATGTGTTAAATGCTCGTCCAAATTGTTTTGCTTGATGCTTAGAGAGTCTAACTAGGCAACCTATATTTTAATGAAGTCTAAAACCTACCACTTAGTAAGTCCAATGCCTCTTGGACCATAAGATGGGACGTTAGACACCTTTTAGGACGCTAGTTTTATAATTTTCTTTAGCTCGCTTTAGGCTTTTAAAATAATAAATGAACCTTAGAAAAAGGGAGGGTAGGGGCATTTAGGCATTAGGAAATGATAGAGGGTGACTCGAGGAAAAAGTCGATAAACCATGATTTGTCTTGACACACCGAATAAGCCGAGTGCTGATCCAAAAGGGAATAATCTAATTTAGGTTTTCACTTTTCCTTTTCCTTTTTTTATTTGTTTGTACTTATTTGGGGTAGTTAATTAATTAAAAAAATGTTTTTCCTATATCTATTTTTGTATTTTTCTGTCTCCTCGCTTATCTTTTTTAAATTGTTTATGTTAATTATTTGTTGAATGTCTTAATGTTTATTTATCTTATCACTTAGTTTAATTAATGATTAATACAAATCAGACCTTATTTGATGATTTGTAACCCCCACATAAAATATGAGATACAGTCGAGACCCACCTTTTGTGGACCTCGAGGGGTGCTTAACACCTTCCCCTTGAGATAATTTAAACCCTTACTCGAATCTTGGTTTCGCAGACCTTTTAATTAGATAATTGTTTAGGTTAGATAAGTGCCCTAACACGCCTTTAAGTTGTTAGGTGGCGACTCTTCTTTTAAAATAAACCCAAAAGAGTCGTTAGGTCGTTGCATAAGCCGTTTTGTGAAAAAATGGGGCACGACAGAATGACGACTCCGTTGGGGATATAGGTTCTTACCATTACGTGTTTCATGCTTTATGTGGGGTTTATCTATTTTTTGTCATATTTATTTATTTCCTTGTTTGCTTCTTATTTGTTTTTCTTATTTATTATGTGCTTTCCTTTATTTTGTTTGTTATTTCTATGCTTAATCCCTTCTTCTTTTCCTTATTTGTTTACTTTCATGTTTAATCCTTTTCCTTTTCCCTTATTTGTTACTTCCATGCTTAATCCTATACCCCCTTACCTTATTTGTTTGATTCTCTTATGTGTTTATTTCCTTTTATTTATTTTGTATTTATTTATTGGTTTATTGCTTTCCTTAAACTACGTATGTGTTACTGCTTTCCAACTTAAATGCTAAATGTTATTGCTTTGATAACTGTCATTCCGTTCATACTTCCCCCAATTGGGATCCTCCTTTATTTTATTTTTTCTCGTGATGTTGTGTCTCTGCACATCTCACAAAGTCCTCTTCAAACACCCTATATTAGAGAGATGGCTGATACATGACAGAAGCGGATAGTCCTACTACCGTGAAACCATGTGCCTTCTCGCATAGAATCTCTTCAGTCCGTGTCTACCCAATTCTTAGAAAACTTAAGATAGAGCTATCCACCCTTGATTTAGTCATGCATTCATAAAACCTAGGTGGGTTGACCCTTGGTGTCGACTCACATTATTAGTAGCCACCCTACCGTCTAAAGGGCCCCAACGCCCTTTAGACAAATTGCATATTATGTGTCAATGTGATCATAATAATTAATTTAAGCCAAGTTATGCCAAAATGGAGTTTAGAATTAGTTAGTTGTTTTATTTGCAGAACCATGGCCTTCCCTAGTTTTGCCAATACGCAAATGATGGTAGATGTGAATCCCAAATTGAGAGATTGGTGAAATGATATTAAGAGGGATCGTGAATGAGAGGTTCACCAACTTTTGGGTGGCTTGACATTCCTCCTATTTGTTGTGCCAAACCCTCACTTGATCATAACTTTACTGAATTTTTGGAACCCTGCAAGAATGGTTTTCAAGTTTATTGATTTTGAACTAGCCCCAACAATTGAAGAAATTAGTGGTTTCACCGACTTGCCTTACCACGAGTGTGAAATGATTGTACCCTATAAGCAATCAGTAAGGGAGTTTTTAGAAGGTCTGGGAATGAAGTACAATCCAACATTAACCTGTATGGATCTTGGGTGGATCTCTTTCGACTTTTTGTATTCACGCTTCAGCCATGAAGGTAGTTATTGGTTTTTCTATGGAGAATTTGATTGCTCTGTCGAGAGGTGGGAAACATATTGCCTGAATGCCTTTACCATCGCACTATTAGGATATCTAGTTTGTCCCAAGGATAGAGGAAAGATCGACACACGTTTGGGTTACATGGTTCATGACTTGACTCAAAGAGTGAATGAGCTAAGGAAGACTATAGTGCCCATGATACTGGCAGAAATGATGAGAAGTTTGTCTGCATGCGTCGATGGTAGAATGTTCTTTGAAGAATGCAACCTTTTGCAACAATTGTGGGCTATCGAACACCTCTATATGCGACGCGACACGATAGATCTCCTCCTTGGTTATGGCAACAAGATTCGTAATCATCCGAGAAGAATGGAACATTTTATCGCACCCATGGGAGTCGAAAATTGGCTCATATTTTTTAGAAGACTCAACAACCGTCATATTCAGTGAAAACTCTTTTGGTTGTCCACCCGTCGTGCAATTGTAAGAGGCGATAAACGCTATTTCATTGAGCTTATTGGTTTAAAAGACGTTCAACCATATGTTTCTCTTCGAGTGCTCCGCCAGTTTGGACGGGTTCAAGGGATACCACTGCGGTCCACATGGATCACTTTAAGTATGACTTTGAATAAAATAATATGCAAGTCCACAACATACTTCGAAGATAGGAGCGGGTATTGACCATTGACATAGGTGCACGACAATCCGTCTGTACACTTGAGTATTACATGTGGATCCTGAAAAAGGGTCAAGGGAGAGAATTAAGTGGAGAAGGATACTATGGGCTCACCGATGAAAGAGAAATATATGGGCACGTAATTTGTTGAATCGCGGATATGAAGTCACTCCAAGCATAAGAGAGTAGATGGTGCGAAGCTCTTGGGATCGATATTTTCGAGATGCCAATTTTTTAGGATGATTTCCCCAATGTTACCCCATTTTCCCTTAGTTTATTTTTGTTGCTATTCTCATTATGATCTAATGGTTCAAATTTCATTCAATAAATAATAGTCTGTTCTCCTTATTTATTCTAACTCTAAACTCCAAATTGGCAAATACGGCTTGAATTAATCATTGTGCATCACTTATTTGTCGTATTAGGCCTACCTCTGGCTCAACGAGGCTCCTTGCATTTTAGGGCGTTTATTTTGCAAAAAAAAGTGTTTATTATCTCAATTTATGCAATGACTAACTTGATATCCTTTTGCTTTTGTTTTTATTTATCCCTTCCCCAACGGTTGATCTGTAGACGATGGTTTACCACACACGATCAAAAGGTGCTTTTCCTTCTCCTCCTAGCTTGAATCACAAGGGAAAGAGAAAATTGAGCGTTAACAAAGTTGCCATGAAAATGGGTGAAATGGTAGAAAAAGAATACCCTTCGAGTAAGTTGGTCTCAATGTTGGAGTAGAAAATAAGGGAATTGGAAGAAGAGGTAGCTGATATGCGAGAATGGGCTAAGCTGTTGCTCTCTATCGATCCTTCTTTGGAGACAAACATGGATAGCCATCTTGTCACAAATCAGTCCACTTTCCAAAATAATCCTCCACCACCTCATCCTACCTCCCATCTTCAAAATCAATCAAGTTCCATTCATATTCCTTCAACACACACTCAAATTTCAAATCACCCATATCCTCCCCAACCTCATATATATGCCCAGAACTACATATCTCACCCTACACCCACAAATTTCCATTATACAACCTCTCCAATATCAAACACCTTCGTACCAAACTATTTGGTATCGTGTACTGTTCGTACCATATCAAATGCCTCCATATCAGCTACCACATCCTTCATATCAACAACCTACATATCCCATCCACAATGCAAAAACCTCCACTCAACGACATATTCACAAAAATCTCTTCAATGTTGAAAAGAAGCCCGTCAAAATTTACACAATCCATGCATATGTGAGAAAACCTTTCACAATTTTATTGATGCTTTTCTTAAAGCAACCTTAGATCATAAAACATATTTTTCATAAATCATCATTCATAAGTTCATAGATTTCTTCATAAACTCATATCTTCATAAATTCATAGTCAAAATCATGAATAATGCATGGGTCTATATGAAATCATTTGGAAAATATGTAATTGAATCAAATCATTCATAATAAGATTAAAATCAAACAATTGAATCATAACAATTAGGATCCATGGAGAATTGGATGAAAGGCTAATCAATTTTGATGAAACTGAATTGGAGAATTGAAATCTTTTGGGACCCAATGGATGAATGGAATCTATCGGTGAATTCCCACATACCTTGATGATCAAAGCCCAAAATAAATGGAGGAAAAAGGAGACTTGAAGCTTTAACCCTAGATTTTTTCCTTGAAGTTTGAGAGAATTTTGAGGGAATGAATGTGGATGTGAATTGGGGTTTTTAGTGAATGAGAGAGTTGGGTTAGTTTTAGGAATAGAAAGGTAGTTATAGGACTTATAAATAGGAGTAAAACGACATATTATAGGTATTAAATGTATAGGAAAAGATCCAAATACCTTTTAGAAATAACTGTCGGAAGTGATCTACGGTTGGGGCCTATGGTCCGTAGAACTTTCTATGGCCCGTATTGGTCAACCGTAGAACCAACTTCAGAAACCCAAAGTTCACCTTACTGTCCATGAAACCATTCCATGACTCGTCGTTCAGTCTACGGTCTGTAGACACCTTCCGTAGAACCCAAGTTCAAGTAAAAAATTTCACTAAGTTTGGATCCCTGCTACGAGACCCCTTCTACGACCTATAGAACAAACAACGATCCGTCAAATCCTTCCGTAGGTCTGAGGTCCAAATCTCTAAATCTCTAAATCCTTCCTACGAAATCCATGTATGGCCTGTCCAAATTCCCATGGTTCGTCCTATCAAGTCGTAGGTCAAACTTACGAAACTTGAAATTTCCAAAAACTTAACTCTACTCTACGATGTCCCTTCTATGGCCCGTAGGACTTCCTAAGGTCCGTAGATAGGACTCATAATCACTGCCTCAATTTTAAAAATCTGAACTTTTCCTTTCCAACTTGACTTTTCAATTTCCGAGGTGTTACAATATCTCTCCCTTGGGAACATTCATCCTCGAATGGGACTCAAGCTAGCATGAATAGAGTAGGAGAGAAACTAAAAATCCAACATGACTGCAAATTTCATCAAATGTACATAAGCATGGAGAATCACTCCAAGCTAAATCATAACATAAAAATCAAGTTTTTCATGAACATGCATGCATATGGAAACTTGAGAATCACTAAAATGCATGAATCCGACAGAATGAATCATGAGGAGCTAATACCTCAAGCTAGAGTATGAGCGGAGGGAAAAAGATGAGGATACCGGGACATCATATCTGCTTTTGCTTCCCAAGTAGCACCCTCAACCAATTGATTCCTCCAAAGAACCTTCACGGAAGCAACTTCTTTGTTTCTCAACTTTCCAACTTGTCGTTCTAAAATCTCAACCAAAACCTCTTAAGAAGAAAGATATTTCTTTAACTCTCAAACCTTCCAAAGGTACAATGGATATCGGATCTCCAACACACTTCTTCAACAAAGAGACATGGGATACCGGATGTACCGATGCTAAATCATTAGGCAACTCAAGTTCATAAGAAACCTTACCAATACACCTCAAAATCTGATATGGGGAGTAATCTTCCCTTTCTATCCAAACCTCATCACACCCTTCATGGATGTAATTTTCAAATAGACCCAATCATTAACATTAAATTAATGCCGTTTTCAACCTCTCACAAATAAGTCAAACCTTTTCCATAGCCTCATGCACCAACTCAAGCCCTATCAAAGCTACCTCACCAACTTCAAACCAACCACTAGGAGACCTATACCTCCTTCCTTAGAGAGCCTCAACCAAAGCCATCGCAATGCTAGAGTAATAGCCATTATTATAAGCAAACTCAATCAAAGGCAATTGATCATCGCAATTGTTGCTTCCAATTGCACACGCAAGTGTACGTGGTCGCAGAAGTAATAAGTGGCTCTTTAAGAACCGGAATATCGAACCCACAGGGACTTGTCAATTAACTATTTACTAAATTATACTAGTCTAATTATTTATTTAAGAGTATCAAAAGAAATAAAAGAATGCAAGAATTAAATACTAAGATTAACTTACAGTGATTGGGACAATTCTAGGGCTGCAGCATGCATTGGGTTTCATGTATCACATCTCATGTAATGAATTAACTAAGGTTATCAAATTACTGATTTACAGGGTTGATTTTATGATCATGATCTCTCGACCTCTAATCGCATACTCCAACTACCTGTCTAACTACATCGTTGAGCGGGGATAGGCAGTCCTAATTGGCGAGCATTTATATTTCATCCTGTTTCGTAACCAAGCGAGGTGTTCGTCCGGGCGTCACTCCTGAACACGAATCTAAACAAAGTTAGAACAAGCTCTTTGCATTCTTTGGTCTATCTACCTCTTTATCTCTCGAGTCCAAGAATAGACAATAGATTTATTTCTATGGTGATCAAGCATGAAATAATAAAACAAGAATACAAAAATAATTTAAATGATAACCAACATTAATTCAAAACAATCGATGCTCAACAATTACCCATGGCCGCAGCCCCAGAACAAGGATCTTTAGCTACTAATACCTAAGAAAAAAGAAGAAGAAAAGAACCCTAAAAAGTATTGACATTTTTTCCTTATAAAGTGTCTTCCTTCAAAAGTCTCTCCCCCCAAATAATTATTTCTATGGACTATTTATAGATGTAGAAAACCCTGAATAAAATAACTGAGTCTAAAACAAATTAGGAACCCAAAACCAAAACGGAATTGGATTACTACGTGAAACTGTGCCGCCTCAAACTTTCCATATATATAAATATTAATATAATATTCAATTTAATCCATTAAGCTGCCAGCTTGATTTTCTTCTTCAATCTTTCGTAATTAATTCATTTTAGCTCCAAATTTCTTCAACTTTGTACCAATTTAATCCTACAAATAAAATACACTATTTAGCACAATCCATAAAATCCATGCTAAAAAAGGACAAATATAAATAATAAATATGAGGCAATTAATGATAAGAAAATATATTTTTTGCCTCAGATCAACAATTACCCTTGAAATCTATCACGGAAGTCTTAACATATCTTCTAAGGTCTGAATGGCATGCTCGACTTGTCTATCGGTTTTAGGGTGGAATGCTGAGCTAAGTTTCACTTGGGTACCAAGACCTTCTGAAACGACCTCCAAAACTGAGATGTAAATTGAGTGCCACGATTGGAGATAATAGACAAGGGTACTTCATTCAACCTCACTATTTCCCAAATATAAAGCTTAGCGTATTCTTTCACTGAAAATGAAGTCTTAACGGGAATACTGAGAAATGTGAGCTTTTATCAAAATCTGATTCCTCAATTCCTCAACATTCAGAACACATAGTCGACCTTGGTATCGAAGGACACCATCTCCCCCTTGGGAGAAAGCCTCAATGGCTTTTTTAGAAACCGACTTCTTAAACTCAACTAGTACTGGATCAAGATCTTACTTAGCCATCACATCTGATACAAAAGAAGATTCTGAACCATTATGAACAATAACCCCACCTTCGGTAGACTCAACCAAGAGAACACCCAATCGAGCCAACCCTTGAACATCACGAACTAGCTCCTTCTTACCATCCTTAACATGAGCAACACTTCCCATCGATAGTCGGCTAAGAGCATCCACCACCACATTCGCCTTACCTGGATGATAGAGGATACTCATGTCATAATCTTTCAATAACTCAAGCCATTTCCTTTGGCGAAGATTCAAATCCCTTTGGGTTAATACATACTTCAAGCTCTTGTGGTCGATAAACATATCTACATGGACACCATATAAGTAATGCCTCCAAATCTTTAGAGCAAACACTACCACCGCTAACTCCAAATCATGAGTCAAGTAATTCTTTTCATGCACCTTCAGATGCCTTGAAGCGTAAGCAATGGCTTTCCCATATTGCATCAAAACACAACTAAGACCAATTCATGAAGCATCACAATAAACCACAAAACCATACGATCCTTTCGGTAATGTCAAAATAGAGGCTGGAGTGAGTCTATTCTTCAACACTTAGAAACTCTTGTCACAAGCTTCTGACCATAGAATTTCACCTCTTTTGAGTCAATGTCGTCTAAGGCGAAGCAATAGAGTAGATCCTTCCACAAACCTTCTATAGTAACTAGCCAAACCTAAGAAACTCCGTGTATCGTAAGTGGACAAAGGTCTAGGTCAATTCTTAACCAGCTCGGTTTTCTTAGGATCAACTTGAATACCTTCAACATAGACAATATGATCAAGGAAAGCAACGGACCTTAACCAAAACTTACATTTGCTAAACTTAGCATACAATTCTTGGTCCTTGAAAATTTGCAACACAATCCTCAAATTCTCAACATGCTCATCCTCACTCCGAGAGTAAATCAAAATATCATCCATAAACACGATCACAAACATGTCAAGATATTGCTTGAAGACTCTATTCATCAAATCCATGAATACCATCGGGGCATTAGTCAAACCAAAAGACATCACCAAAAACTTAGAATGACCATACCGAGTTCGTAAGTCATCTTCGGAATGTCACTCTCCTTCACCCTCAATTGGTGATAACCCGACTAGAGGTCAATTTTAGAGAATTTACTCGCTCCTTGGAGTTAATCAAACAAATCATCTATCCTTGGTATAGGATACTTATTCTTTATGATAACCTTATTCAATTACCGATAGTCACTGCACATTTGGAGGGAACCATCCTTCTTTCGAACAAACAACACCGAAGCACCCCATGGAGAGATACTCGATCTTATAAAACCCTTATCCAATAAATCTTTCATTTGATCCTTTAACTCCTTAAGTTTAGCTGAGGTCATATGATAGGGAGGAATAGAAATAGGGTGCATATCTAGGTGAAGGTCAATACTGAAGTCTATTTCCCTTTCCGGGGGATTACAGGGTAACTCATTGGGAAACACTTCCAGAAACTCATTTACAATCAAAACTGACTCAAGAGTAGGGGTTTCAAAATCTGTATCCCTAACCCAAACAAGATGATAAATGCAACCTTTAGAAATCATCTTCCTATCCTTTAGGCAAGATATGAACTGACCCTTAAGAACATAATTTCCTCCTTCCCATGACATGATAGATTCGTTCAAAACCTTGAAGGTGACCAATCGGGTCTTACAATCTATGGAAACATAACATGCATGTAGCTAATCCATCCCAAGAATAATATGAAAATCTAACATATCAAGCTCTGCATGATCAACATAAGTGAATAGGACAATTTCTATAAACTCTCTAGCAACAATAGAACCACCAAGGGAGTAAAGACATGAAAGGGATTAGAAAGGATTTCGGGACCAACATCAAATTTCATGGCCACCTAAGGAGTAACAAATGATAGCGTAGCACTCAGATCAAGTAAAGCATAAACATCAAGGTGGAAGACTTTCAACATATTGATCACAACATCTAGAGAACCCTCGTGATCCTATCAAGTCTGGAGAGCATAGAATTTGTTTTCCTTCGGAGCACTCGAACCGGAACTACCAGGCTGAGATTGCATACCATCCCTTCCCTTAGTAGCAAGCAATGGACAATCCCTCGTTTTGTGACCATTCTTTCTACAATTAAAGCAACCACCCGCACCAGCCAAAGATTTTCCATCATGTTTCTTCCCATACCTTGTGCAAGTAGGCATCAAAGATCCACCACTATTTCCTCTTTGAGGCTTAGGGTTAGACACCGTATCCTTGTTGAACTTAGGAATAAGAGCATTAGAAGAACTTTGATCGAAAAACTTTAGCTAGAATTGAGGATGCCCATGTCCACCAGACCTAGAATGAGAAAAGTCACCATTACCGGTCCTTGCCCTCTTGGACTCTCTTGCCCTTTCCTTGAGCTTTTCCTCTTCAATTTGTTGGGCATGTATCATCAAACGAGAGATATCCATCTTCTTAATCAACATGGCGGTTTGATATTCTTTGAAAACCAAGTCAGAAACATCCGACACAAACTTAATCATCCTTGCTCTAGAGTAAGCAACCATAATTGGAGCATACTTAGCTAATTGTGTAAACTTCAAAGCATACTTCTTCACACTCATATTCCCTTGTCGGAGGTTAATGAACTCAAGCACCTTTGCCTCTCTCATATCCAGAGGAAAGATGGTACGCTCAAATTACACATTCCTAAGGAAGTATAAGCGGTCATTGTTCAAATAAAGAATCTAACAGAGGTTAGGGCCGATCCCACGAGGAATGAGGTCTAGACTTAGGCTAATTAACTGTCGATTGTACTTTTAGTCAGATTATTTCCGTAAGAAGGGGGTTTTGTAACACAAAATATTAATTGATTGAATTCAATAACAAGTAACCAAATAAACATGATTTAACGTTTTGTAGAAATAATAGAAGATGAAACTAGGTGTATATGTGTTCCCCACAAGTTCTTAACACAATAAACCTTATAAAAGTAACCCTGTCTAGTGTTTAACATGGAACGTCAGTAAGTTAGGTAGGTATCTCCTAAGTGATTGGTCGTCCAAATAGGATATTTCACCATGCAACTTGGTCGGTTATATATAAATCATATTTCGTCACTAAAAATCTTGTGTGACAAAATTTTTTTTGTCAATCAATCGTCACTAAACGTGTGTTGCTAAAAGTAACAAAGATAATTTAGTGCTTCGTCGCTAAAAGTATTATGCTAACTACAATAAAAAGTTATCGCCAAATGCATAAACATTTGTGACGAATTTATTTATCGTAAAAAGTGTTACTTATTTGTAGTTAAATAGTATGTTTTGTCACTAAAAAGGTAAGTACTACTGATAAAATTATATCATTGCTAATTATTTAGTTCAATCAGTGACGCCATCAATTGTCTCTAAAGTTGTATTTCGTAGTTGAACAAATGTAATATCGTCACTAATGACTATTTTTAATATACAAAAAAAATATTTTATCCTTAAATGTATAAATTAGGGACAGATGTAATATTATAAATTTTTTAAATAATTTTGTGGTTAAATCTATCATTTTGTCACTAAAAGTATTGCTTTTACCGACAACATATATTGTCACTAAATATTATCATGATTAGTGACAATTACAATTGTCACAAAATAAAAAAAAATTCATATTCAATAAAAAGGAGTACTAAGACAATACATTTTTTGTCATTGAATGTATTCAACTTGTGATGAATTAATTTATTTCATGACAAAAATATTTGTCTTAAAATTTTTAATTTGATTTTTGCTTATTAAATTAGAGTTGTTGAAATTAAATAATAAAAAATGCTAGATAATAATAAAATTTACCCATGATCATATAATAAAAATAACTAAAATTATAGGAAGATAATATCTCATTATAAACTCCTTATATAAAAGAAAAATATGTCCAATGACAAGAAAATCTAATTGAAATATACTAAATATTACTCCTAAACAAAGACATATGAGTAAAAGTTCCTTCCAAAGTACCAATAATATGGTGACACATAGCTTGCAATCAATCTTGATTCAATTCTCACCTTTTATAAGTGTGAGAAAGAGAAAAAAAAATAAATGTAAGATTTAAATTGAGATGTTCATACTAGAGTCAAAAGTAAAATATGTAACACGATTTGTCTTTCATATGTTGTAATGTCCAATTTTATAAGGCTTATTGGATAGATTGTCCCTAGTATTACAATTTCATATATATATATATATATATATATATTAGTAATTTCCAATTTGCAGTATAAATTTTATCATTACAAGTTTAGCATAAGTCAAAGTTTATGGAGTATATCATCACGAACTACTCTACATGGCAGCATAAACTCCATCATTCATGAAAACTACTAGCTATTAAAATATAATGTAATCTATGTAGGAATTCTCACATTAGAATCGAACATGACGTGAATTAAAGGAGAATCGATGGAGAAGACAATCACAAAGTGTAATCCCCATCACAAACCTTTTCTGATAAAAGTACATTCCTAAATTCCACAGAAGAAGTCAACCATGCGCGTTATCGGCATTCATTCACAAGAAGTTTATTGCACCTATTTGTAAACGTCATTAAATGGTGCACATTTTCTTTCAAGCCAAAAACCAATAATCCACACACAACATTTAGCTGTAAACCACCAAAACATATCATGTGATGCAGTGGATGAAGCAACTCCTTAAAAATAAGAAACTAGTGAGATTTCACCTTGATTATGTCCTCCCCATCCTCCAACATACCTCATCCTCACCCACCCCCATAGCTTTCTTATTCTTCATGAATAGTAATGAAGGTTCAGGGCAATTGCCTTTGGAAAAAGGAATTATAAAAAAGATACAAACATGTTGTTCAAGTTTAAATAAATGTTTGATTGTTAAATATTAGTCTTGTTCATCCCATGCATCCTTCATTACAGTTTTGGTAGGACATGGAACCTTATAGCAATGTGCTTCATGAATTATTGTAGATTCTCCCTAAATTTGATTTACTGAGTTGCTTTGCTTTCTATCTCTCTTCCAGGACGTTGAACGAAGAACTAAACTTACCAGTACTAGAGAAGCGTGCATTCAAAGTCCAAAAGTGCAAATTGTGGGGAAACCAGAACTTTTAATGTTTCGAATCCCACTTTAATAGCCCTCATCCCCACCATCCCACCCCCATTGCAACTGCGCTCTTACACAACTGATTGTAATGGTCTTGCTAAAACTAAATCACATTATAATGAACATAGACTTTTATAATTCATGAGTAGTTTATCCAGAATCCGTACCAAATCTCAAATGAGTTGGACTCATGGACCAAACAACCCTATCTTTCCGAATCCCTGGCAACTCCATGTTGTCCCAATACAAAACTAGCCACCTGTTTAAACACAAGAAAAACAAGCACACACAAAACTATAGAAGAGAATGAACACATGAAGTACACACATACTAGGATTTCATGAGTCCAAAAATCTTGTACATAAAAGACTAAAACACAAGTCTCATTACCTATTTTTAATATCAGAGGCATACTTCTGAAACAACCCAAAGATTCCAATTTTAATATTACAGGTTCACAGTTCTCAAATAGAAATGGGTAGCACAAAACATTACATAATAATCTCACTTAAAGTTGTCCAAATGATTCACATAGTTCTCAAAATAATTCTTAAAAATAACTTGACAAGCATATGGATCAAGGAGACATACCAGGATGCTTTCCACATAATGCCTAATGCGTTGAAGCTCTCCAACATGTATAGATAATAAAAATACAATCAACTACCGTATTGTGAATTGAAATTACTTCGATGGAAACCAACCGGTTAAGAAGAATCAATCCAGAAACATAATGAATGGTATTTCAATGCTTGTCTAGAAAGGAGAAGAGCTCTGGAGATTTCCAGTTATCAATGATTATATAGAAAGGAGGAGAGCCTGAGACACTTCCCATTTTATTTTTAGAGAGAAAGAGGGCTTTAGGGGATTTTTTTTCCAGGGATCAGTCATGAGAAAAGAATGAGATGAAGTTCTTATTACATAGTCAAGAGGGCTGATCAGTTAATCACTAACTTAAAGGAAAAGCAATATTGTAAAAGAATCAACCAAGATATATCTTTTCTTAATCAGACATGGAGAATCCAATCATAGGCGGAAATTGAATCAATTAGTTAAGCTTACATGAAGAGAACAAGTAAGAATATGAACATATCAAAAGGAAATATAGTAAATTATAATTAAGGAAAGAAAACATATCTAAGTTTACTAAAATTATCTACGTAAGAAACTAAATTTTGATTTAAATAAGAGAGGAAATGGAATCAACTTTTCAATGAGCTGAGGCTTTTTGACTGAAAAGGAAGGATTAAGCTAATTAAAGCAGCCGAATAGTACCAAATCTATCGAGATCCTCACGTAATTAATCCTTATAAGGTCAAGTAACTATAGGACAATCTTACCACAATTAACTTAATTAGAAAATTACTCTAATTCAAACAATGCCAATGAAATAACTAAAAGAGCTGGCATGATTTAGTCAATTACATATCACAGTTACCCAAAATAATCAAATACTAACAGACATATTTAGAGCTAATTTAAACAAACATAATGACATGGCAAATGATATAATCAACATATTAAAAGTAGCAATGACATTTTTTTCTGAACTAATTTAAAGTGGAAAGATATCATATATAAATCGATTTGATGTTCAAAGAAGTCAGTGAATCATATGAATAACCACAACAGTTTGGCAAGAATTAAACTAATGCTAAAACATATATGAGGCAAATATCAAACCAAAGGATCCTCACTCAGCGTTTCACCATGGTATACCACAAGTTATAGAAAATAGTAGTAAAATAAATCAAGATCACACATATATGGTCAAGTAATGGAAGAACAAGCAACAACCCATACACCTAATAAAATCCAAAATCTTAAGTCGTAATAAATGAACAAAACCTGTGAGTCTCAAATCTAACAATTCCTTTGAAGTGCAACAAAGGGGTTAAGTGAACATAAACTAGAAAAATCATATCGAATATAAGTTCGACTTCAACGGTCCTTGATCAATCTAGACTTAACCATGGTCATCTTCACTTCGCCAAAACTAGAGAGGTGATTGGCTTGCTTCGTTGTCGCTGGCTAACCAGAGTTCGCTAGTCCTTGGTGGAGCGGAGAGAAGCGACACTGGTGTTGCTCACAAGGCTTCTGGATGCAACCAGTGAGAAGAAGAGAGGTGGAGCAGAGAGCGGCACCAGAGAGAGGAGGTGGTGCTTGTGGTTCACTTGTGGGGTTTTCGGTGAGAGGGAGAATAGAGGAGATGGCGGCAAGGAGAGGAGAGGGGGATGGGGTTTTACTGGTGATTTCGTGGGGTTCCATCAGCAGTGAGACAGGGGAGAGGAGGGTGGTTCACCGGTGAGGAGGCAGTGAGGAGAGGGGTGCGGCAACGATTTGGTGGTTCTTTTTGAGAAGAGAGGAAGAATGAAAAATTTATATTTAAGATGATTGAAATAGGAAAGAAAAGGTTGAGCATATCTGGACCATTGATCAGGATTTGATGGACGATTGCGATTTGATCATGGTGAGATGAACGATCGGGATTAATAGATGAGATTTAAATTTAGGTCACATTTTATCTGAGTTAGCTAGAATTGAAATAAATGAGTGGCTAGAATTGACATAAGATTGAATATAATAGGCTAGAATTAAAATAAATTGGATAGAAAAGGATATAATTTAAATAATTTGGAATAAGATTAAAGGAATTGCTACTTGATTAATAGTATATTATACATATTAAATAAATTTCATATAAATAAATACACTTAAATATTATAGAAGTTTTAAATAAATAAGTAAAATAATTATTTCAAATTTAGCAAACGATAAATATTATTATTATTATTATTATTATTATTATTAATAATAATAAATATTATCATTGTTATTATTCTCTGTTCTGCTTCTGTTCATACATGGATTTGGATTAATTAGCATGGACTTAATTTATGGATTAAGATTGCAAACTTAATTCCTACTTCTGATCTCCGGTCGATGCTCGAAAGAGATTGATTTGAGTCAGTAATTAGTCCAATACTAGCAATTTAGGTTTGATGCCTGTAACTTGCTTGAAAATAAAGGTTATTGGTCAGATCTATTTGCCCTATTTCTGCATCGAAAGAGAGAATATAATAAGGTATTGGGTTGTTTAGATTGACATATAGATAAGATCGAAAAGAGATTCTATGCAAGGATGCTATGAGATCGAAAGAATATTAGCGTCATTGAAGATGACTTAGCCTATTCATGAATATTATTCACTATAGAGCAGCACAATTACCCCTATGTGACATTGATTTCCAATCCTGCACCCCTAGATTGCTTGTTACTTCTTGAGATTTCCGTAATTATAGTCTAATTGTGACAATTGATAACCAAATTTTTTTATTAAATAGGTGGAATAATCCACCCACTTGTTTTTACTATTACAAATGAATGATTTTACAATCCAAATTTCTTGATAAGAATTCAGTCACGACCTAAAGTACCCCCTAGACGTGACATGGCGTACAAGACCCCAAAAGGCCCCATACAAGACACTTAACATACATCATACAAGATAATAGTAAAGAGTTCAAAAGACAATTTATATCAAAAGATTTGATAAAAGTAGCGGAAGTCTAAACAGAGTCTCAAACCATCTAATACATGAATAGAATGAAAGTGGGACGTAACCCATACAAGTCTTAATATGAAATGACATAAAAACATAAACATGGCATTGTCCTCGAACATATGAGGACTCACCAAGTCTTCAAAATCTCTAAGTACTCACTAGCCACGAGCAGATGGAGATGAGCCGGATCCTATATTTACAATAAAATGTAGGCAAGAGTATTCGTCAGTACAAAAATGTACCAAGTATGATAGCAATACACAAAGTTATAAAATCATGCTAAAAGGGACATTTACATGATATGCAATGACCAAGCTTTATTATAAATCACATGTTAGAAAATGTAAATCATAATCGTGGCCAATGCAAGTTAAACATCTTTAAAGCACATTTGAAAACACCTTCAAAAGCAACTTTAGTTCATTATTGTGGGAAGTGAGCCTTAACCGACATAGACCATGTGAGCTATAACATGGAATCCGGTCTCTACCCCACACCGAAAAGAGGCGCCCTTACTTGCAAAGGTAAGAACCATAACTTCTAGCTTAAGTGGATCCACTAGCTAATGTCTATCTAAGACAAACCTATGGTGGAACATAGTTTTGGGACAAGGAGATTGCTACAAGAAACCCGGCCTCTACTAACGGGAGAACTTCCATCTCAATATCCACTCAGAGCTAAACATAATTCCCACGGATTTAATCATATGTCTTCACTTGTCTTGTCATTAGATTAGATCCTTATTCTTGATTCAAAGCTTTGGTTGAGAAAACCTTTCAACCCTTATGAATCCTTCATGTGAGAAAAGTCCTTTCACAAGTCATGTTTTTGAGTAGTATGTGAGAAATACTTTCACAACCCAATAACAATCAACATTTATGCTTCACTCTCAAAGCAAATCTTAAATCATCATAATTTCATAATTTGGACATGAATAACTTCATAAAACTCATCTTTTGATCATTCATAAACTTCATCATAGACTTATCGCTTAGAAATCATAATTCAAACATAGGGCTCAGATCGCTTCATCTTAAAATCATTGAATTTAACTCAATTCATGCATAAATAAACATAATTCAATCAATTAGATCATAATTAGAAAGAATCCATGAGATTGAAGAAAACCCTAATTCCAATTGGGGATTCTAACTTGTGAAAATTGAAGAATTTAGGAATCCTATGGAGGAAAGGAATCCATAGGTGAAAACCATCATACCTTGATGCAAAAAGCCAACTAGCAATGGAGGATTAGGAGGCTTGATCTTGAAACCCTAGGTTCTCCTTCTTCTTCTTCTTCTTCAAGCTTCTAGAGAGAGAAATATTTGGGGAAAGATTTTGGATGGAGTTTGTGAGTGATTAGAAAAGGGTAGAATTAGGCTTAGAAGCCTTATATAGGGCCTAGGATTAGGGTTTAACCGACTTAGATTAGGAATAGATCAATTAGAAAAAAGACCAAAAGACCCTTTAAATTAACTGTCGGCTTCGACCTACGGTCCATAGGTCCAACTACGGACCGTCCTAGTCGCCCTACAAGTAGGTCAGCTGTGATGATTACCGGGAAGGTATTGTGCGCCCCCAAAAATATGTATCGAAGATGAGAAGGAAGAGTTTTCAACTCAAGCTTTAGAGGTGCTTCAATGGATGGCTTCTCTGGAGGACTTTCTTTATTTTTCAGATCAATCTCAAGCTTCAAAGGAGTTTTCGAGTAAGAACCTAAACCCATTAAAGTAGCCACCACTTCATCATAATCTTGAATCTCTTCCCCATCATAGTTCAACAGGACCACAGCTAAAGATTCACCCATACAAGAGATTTCACCAATACTAGCAATCGCTTCATCAATCACATCAATAACAGACACCACATGAATATCATTAGGTTGTTTCATAGATTTACACACATTAAAAGTGACTTCCTCCTCATTAACTCAAAATTTCAAATCGCCACTTTCTACATCAACCAATGCTCTTCCGGTAGCCAAGAATGGTCTAACAAGAATAATCGGGATCTTGGCATCTATCTCACAATCAAGAATAACGAAATCTGCTGAAAAAATGAACTTGTCAACCCTTACCAAAATATCATATAGAATACCAATAGGTCGCTTAATAGAATGATCCGCCATGAGGAGTTGCATTGTGGTTGACTTAGGCTCGCCTAGCCCAAGTTGCTTGAAAATAGCATATGGCATCAAGTTGATACTAGCTCCCAAATCACATAACGCTTTGGCCAACTTGAACATCCCAATAGTTCACGGTATTGTGAATGCTCCCGGATCATCTTTTTTAGCAACTACATTTGATATGATAGCGCTGCAACTATGGGATACCTCAATCGTTTTAAAGTCCATACTTCTCTTCTTCGTAACCAACTCTTTCATAAACTTAGCATACCCTGGAATTTCTAATAATGCGTCTATCAGTGGAAGGTTTATAGAGAGAGACTTAAAAATAGAGAGAAACTTTTGGAATTTTGCAACATCATCTCTCTTCTTCAACCTTTGTGGGAAAGGGGGTTTAATATTAGGCAACGACTTTGGAGAAACTGATTTAGACACATCCCTTACCTTTGATGTAGTAGTTCCACCGGGTGTCACATCCTTCATTAAATCAGTATCTTTGTTGGGTAAACCGTTGTCTACATCATCATCTGCCCCATTAGCCTCAACCACATCACTACCCACAACTTTTCATCGTCGAGTCACTATTGCCATACACTGAGCATTCTCATTCTTTGGGTTAGCCAATGTGTCACTAGGAAGACCACCATTTGGTCTTTGATGCAATTGAGTTGACAATTGAACCATTTGTGATTCCAGATGTTTAATAAAAGTAGAGTGAGAAGTCACTGTTTGATTTAGAGGGGAGAAATCAGCCTTCATCTCTTTAAGTACTTTGTCTGAACTGTCCACCTTGTGCAAAATACGAGCAAGCATATCTTCAGTTCTAAAACTCTCAAGATTAGTCTTTGGTTTGGTAACTTTAGAATGATTATGTGGAGGCACATATCGATCTCACTCACCATCTCTCCAATTGGCGCCTCAATCACGCCACTCTCGATTATCTCTCCAACCACCATCTTGCTCTTTGTTCCAACCTTGATTTCCGCCTGACTTTTGATAGCTCGGACGAGAACCCACCATTTGATTTGACACTAATTGGACTTCTTCATTGTACTTTGTTTCGAATGCAACATCATCTGGACTCATAGCAACTGCATTAATGTCTTTGGATCTCGCACCCATGACATGCTTTGTTAACAAATCCATCAGAGTCATCTTCTTGGCCATATTCACATCACGTTCATGGTCTTTCTCAATTTGATCTTTAGTTATTCCGACTACAAGAGGTGATACTTGGTCTTCTCTTGTGTGCCAAGCCCGGTTGATCTTTGTCATACCATCAAGCAATGCTGATGCAACAGGAAATGGTTGTCTCATGATTCCACCATGAATCAATCGATCGGCAATAAACTTGTCTACCAAATCAAGGCTACGGTAGAAATATTGCAACAACACATTTTCAGGCAACCCATGAGTAGGACATTGTAGAAGAAACTTTTGGAATCTGAGCCATGTCTCATGGATTGGTTCACCATCAAGTCTCTTGAAGTTCTGAATACCATTTCTCAATTTCACCATCTTCGAAGAGGGAAGGAATCGTTCAAGGAATGCTTCCGTTAGCTCCGCCCAAGAACTAATTGAATCTCTTGGTAATTCAGCCAACCACTTCATTGCCTCCCAATTTAGAGAGAAAGGAAACAACTGAAGTCGAATTGACTCTTGAGAGATATTCTTGAATGTGAAAGGGCTGCACACATCCAAAAAGTTTTGAAGATGTTCGTGTGGATCCTCATGAGCAAGTCCTCCAAATGAGCCTTTGATTTGTAACCGCTAAAGCATAGTTCCGGTCACATGAAAGATGGCATTACCCACAGTAGGTGGCAAGCGTATAGCTCCAGCACTTCCCACTTGAGCTACATTGAAATCATTCAGATTACCAATGTCATCATTCACATGACGTATCTCATCATTCTGACCAACAACACTATCAACGTCACTCATGTTGTCACCTGTTGAAAATAAACAACGAAAAGACTAAGAAGTAAATTTGACTACAATCAAACTAATTCACTCAAATACGTCGATACAAGAATTCTAAATGCCATTCCCCGGTAGCGGCGCCATTTTTGATAACGCTCAACTACACCTATCACAATTTAAGATGTAGGCGATCGTTAGAAATATAAACCCAATGAGGACTTGGGGTCGATCCCACGAGGAATGGCACAGAGTATAGAATTCAAATACGAAGTACTAAATTGACCTAGCCTTTTGTAGAGGTAAAAAAAATAATCAATGCGAAAAGTAAATCGTCAAGTTTCAATTATCAACAGGAAATAATTTAAATGATTGATTTCAGCAAACACTAGCTAAAGAGAGATTTAACCAATGAAAATTTTGGGACCTTAGGGATGTGTGAGTGTTCAAATACCAATTTCATTAAATGGGTCATTACGAATTGCATAAGAATGCTGAAACATAATGGGTAGGCAAGATTACAACTATGATAGCTATTTCGCAATCAACTACCATCCTTTCAATTAGGTTCTACCAAACCCCAACATGCAATACAATACGAAACACAATCTATCACCTTAACCAAACCCACTTTAACAAGCTGAGTAGTACAAGTGAAAACTCATACGACCATCAGTTAATAACTCCACTCAATTGCACCTTTAACAAGCATACAAAGAGATATAAACTAGAACTGAATTTGCAATTTCAATTCATAAAATAAAAACATGAGTTATCAACTGAACCCATTGTATTTCAACATTTAATTCAGCAATCCATAAGACCCATAAGCTAATTAGGCATTTGAACACATAATCACACCCCTAAGGCATTAGGGTTTTAGCCAATCACAGTAATGATGAAGAGATAGTTACCAAAAACATTAGCCATTGATTTCCCAAGTCTTCAAACAGCAAATACAATCAGCTAAAATTATACCCAAAATTCAATTCCAAAGAAATCACAGGGAATAGTTCACAAAATCCCTCAAAGTGCAATGTACTTTCTAAGTTTTTTTATTCTATTCTTCTCTCCCAGCTCTCTCCTTTCAATTCAATTAAAAAATTTCTATTTATACTATCCCAAAAACTCCACACGATTTGAATTTCAGGGTCATTCGATGGCGTTAGTTGGGCTCGCCCTTCCACTCGGCGATGCGCCGAGTTGCTTGATCTCGCCTTTTAATTCTTGACTTCAGCACTAATTTCATTCTGGAACATTAGGCGAGATGCATCAGGCTCACTGTCTTGATCGGTGACTCGCCGTCTGGTCCCTCAGTTCGCCGACTTGACTTGTATTTACCCTTTGTTTGTTGGAACTTTAGGGGAGGCTGCATTTACTCGGCGACTCGCCGAGTTGCCTTTGGTGAGTCTCAACCTTCTTTTTCTTTCGACTTTTGCATTCTTTTGGCTTTTTTTGCATTATATTGCCCTTTCCTCATTCTAGGTCCTTCATGCTGCACACAAATGATTTAACATTAGTTACAAGTGCAAAATGGGCATTAAGGACACTAATTTGGCTCAATCGAAGCTATAAATGAGTCTAATCTACCGACTCATCAATTTAGACAGCACCTTGATATGTTCGTGATTTTGTTCATTGATGATATCTTGATCTATTCAAGGAGTGAGGATTAGCATACCAACCATTTGAGAATTATGTTGCAAGTCCTCAAGGACCAATAGCTCTTTCCAAAGTTTAGTGAATGTGAGTTTTGGCTAAGGTCCGTGGCTTTTCTTGGTCACATTGTCTTTGGTAAGGGTATTGAGGTAGATCCTAAGAAGACGGATGCGGTTAAAAATTGGCCTAGACCTCTATCACCTTTGGATGTTCGTAGTTTCTTGGGTTTAGCTAGGTATTATAGGAGATTTGTTGAAGGGTTCTCTGTGATTGCTTCTCCATTGATGGCTTTCACTCAAAAGAAGGTTCAGTTCACATGGTCCGAAGCGTGTGAGAAGAGTTCTCAAGAATTGAAAGATAGACTCACCTCGGCTCCAGTGTTGACCTTACTGGAAGGGTCCATAGGTTTTGTGGTTTATTGTGATGCCTCTAGAATTGGGCCAAGATTTGTTCTTATGCAAAATGGAAAAGTTATTGCTTACGCTTCAAGGCAACTCAAGATTCATGAAAAGAACTATCCTACTCATGACTTAGAATTAGCGAAGGTTTTGTTTAATTTAAAGATTTGGAGGCATTATTTGTATGGTGTGCATGTTGATATTTTTACCGACCATAAGAGTTTGCAATATGTGTTCAAACAAAAAGATCTAAATCTTCGCCAAAGGAGGTGGCTTGAGTTGTTAAAAGACTATGACATGAGTGTCCTCTATCACCCTGACAAGGGTAATGTGGTGGCAGATGCTCTTAGTTAGTTATCAATGGGTAGTGTTGCTGATGTTGAGGATGGTAAGAAAGAGTCGGTCCGTGATGTTCATGGATTGGCCCGATTGGGTGTTCGGTTGGTTGATTCAACTAAAGGTGGTGTTATGGTTCACAATGGCTCCAAATCGTCTTTTGTGCAAGATGTGAAGGCTAAACATGATCTTGATCCTAATTTGGTTGAATTGAAGGAAGCGGTGCTCAAAAAGGTCGTTGAGGCTTTCTCCCAAGGGGGAGATAGTGTGCTTCAATATCAAGGTCATTTGTCTGTTCCCGATGTAGATGATCTAAGAGGACAAATTTTATTGGAAGCCCATAGTTCTCGATATTCCATCCACCAGGGAGCTACCAAGATGTACCGTGATTTGTGAGACGTCTATTGGTGGAATGGGATGAAGAAGGATATTGCGGAATTTGTTGCTAAATGTCCTAATTGTCAACAAGTGAAGGTTGAGCATCAAAAGCCGGGAGGTCTGTCCCAAGATATTCGTATTGCTACTTGGAAGTGGGAAGAGGTGAACATGGACTTTATTATTTGTTTACCACGCACTCGGCGACAATATGATTCTATTTGGGTTATTATAGATCAAATGACGAAAGTACACGTGTTAAGCTTAGTTCGACCTTCCATCCTCAAAAACATGGGCAAGCAGAGCGTACTATCAAAACTTTGGAACATATGTTGAGAGCTTGTGTGATTGATTTCAAGGGTAATTGGGATGATCATTTGCCTTTGATTGAATTTGCTTATAATAATAATTACCATTCTAGTATTGGTGTGGCACCATTTGAGGCTCTTTATGATAGGAGGTGTAGATCTCCTATAGGTTTGTTTGAAGTTGGTAAAGTTGCTTTGATAGGTCCCGAGTTGGTACATGAGGCTATGGAGAAAGTTCGGCTTATTAAGAAAAGGTTGAAAATGGCTCAAAGTCGACAAAAGTCCTATGCTGATGTTAGAAAGAGAGATTTAGAATTTGATGTTGATGATTGGGTTTACATGAAAATTTCACCCATGAAGGGTGTAATGAGATTCGGGAAGAAAGGGAAGCTTAGTCCCCGTTATGTAGGCCCATATCAAATTTTGAGATGTGTTAGTAAGGTTGCGTATGAACTAGATTTGCCTAATGATTTGGCATCGGTGCATCCGGTTTTCCATGTATCATTATTGAAGAAATGTGTTAGTGATCTAACCTCTATAGTGCCATTGGAGAATCTTTGCATAAAGGATAGTCTTTCCTATGAAGAAGTTCTGGTTGAGATTTTAGACCGGCAAGTTTGAAAATTAAGAAATAGAGAAGTTGCTTCCGTAAAGGTTCTTTGGAGGAATCAATTAGTTGAGGGTGCTACTTGGGAGGCTGAGACCGATATGATGTCCCGATATCCTCATCCTCTTTCCCTCCGATCCTACTATAGCTTGAGGTATCTAAGTTCCTCATGGTTCATTGTTTTGGTCTCATGTGTCTTAGATATTCCCATGATTCTTCATTTATGCATGTTCATGAAGAGTCTAAATTTTGAGAAAATGAGTTGACTTGATTGATTTCTCTATGATTATGTGCATTTGAGAATGAGTTGCATATGGCCTTCATGAAATGATGTTTTGAACATGCTTTAGCTTGGAGTTGATGTTTCCTTTTCGGATATGTGCATTTATGTGATTGCATGCATGTTGGGCTGTTAGATTAAGTTCCTATCCTTCCTATGATGTCTTGAATCCCATTCGAGGATGAATGTTCCCAAGGGTGAGTTATTGTAACACCTCAGATTTTGCAAGAAGAAAAGTTACAGATTCTTGCACCAGTGACGACGGACGCCACCTACGGACCGTAGATGGACTGACGGACCGTAGGTGGGAACCGTAGTTGGGCCATTGAATGTCTGTAAAATTTCAAGTTCTAGAACTTTAATGATAGTCTGCCAGGACGGCCCGTCGATCTTTCAATGAGTCGTAGATGGGTCTCGTAGGTCTCCTCCAGACTTAGTTACATTTTTAAGCCATAAGTTCAGACCTACAATTGCCATGAACGGTCCGTCAATTGACCCACGAGCCGTACATAGGATCCGTCGTCGAAGGGTCCAATGTTGACAGTCTCTGAATCTATCTACGGTGGGATAGGATGGTACGTAGGTTGACTTACGGACCGTAGGTCCAACCGTAGATAGGGTTCTGACGGTTATTTTAAATGGCTTTTTTGTCTTTTCCCTAGATGTTAATCCCTAATCTAAGTCGGTTACCCTTAATTCCTAGGCACTATATAAGCCTATTAAGCCTAATTTTACCCATTCTCAATCATTCTCAAAACTCTCCTCTCTCAAATATTTCTCTCTCTAGAAGTTAAAAGAAGAAGAAGAAGAGGGCAAGCTAGGGTTCAAGAAATCAAGCTTTCTTCATCAATTGCTTAAGGAATTGAGACCCTAAGGTATGATAGTGTTCATCCATGGAGCCCTTTCCTCCATGAAATTCCTAAAATCTTGAATTTTCAAAGTATCAAATCCCCAATTCGATTTAAGGGTTTTCTTCTATGATGTGGGTTCTTTCAATTATGATCAAATTACTTTCAAATATGGTTTTCTAAGCATGAATTGAGTTGAATTACATGTTTTAAGATGAATCCCCATAAACCCACATGAATTTTCCAAATTTTGATAATTATGCATTGATGATGGGTTGAATTATGAAAAAGATGGAATTTATGAAATTTATCTGAATTCTTGCATGTTTTTATGTTTTCAAAAGATATGATTCATGATGGAATTGATGAATGATGAAAAATGGGGTTTATGAAGTATGCATGTTCAATTATGGAAATTATGATGATTTATGAATTGCTTTAAGATTGAAGCTTAATTGAAGGTGTTGTTGAGTTGTGAAAGGTTTTCTCACATATTACTCAATCTATGAATGTGAAAGGATTTCTCTCACATAAAGGATTCATAACTTGTTGAAAGGCTTTCTCAACTAAAGTTGAATCAAAGGTTTAAGGAACTATTCTATGAACTTTAAATTGGATTGGTAACTTTAGTTGTACCCTTCCATGGATAATAAGATGAATAAGAATTATGACTATTCCATGGGATTTATGCTTAGCATCGAGAGGATATGGAGATGGAAGCTCTCCCGTTAGTAGAGGCCGGGTTTCTAGTAGCAATCTCCCTATCCCTTACCTATGTGCCACCATAGGATGATGGTCTATGATAGACACTAGCAAGTGGATCCATGTAAGCTATATGTTAAGTAAAGGGTCCTACCTTGGCAAGTAGGATGGCCCCATCTGTGTGGGGTTAGACACTGGATTCCATGTTGATAGCTCACATGGTCATACATGTCGGTTAAAGCTACTTCCCACAAATAAAGAATTAAAGTGCTCTTAAGATATTTCTCAAGTGACGTAAAGATGTTTAACTTACTCTCACCAAGGTTTATGACTCATGTTTTCTAACCTTTTCTTCATGTTTTAGCTTGATCATTGCATGTTCATGAAAATGTCCCATTTTAGCATGTTTTAAATGTTTTATGCATTGTTATCATACTTGGTACTTGATTGTACTAACGCATACTCTTTCCTACATTGACTTGTTAATGTAGGGCTTGGCAATTCTCCATCTATTCGTGGCTATAACTTAGTAGAAGGGTTGTTGAAGACTTGGTGAGTCCTCATCCACTTGAGGACATAGCCATGTTGATCTTACTTTTAAGTTTTTTTATTTTTGCATTGTATTGGGTTACGTCCCAAACTTTATTTCTCATTCTTATGTTAGATTGTCTTTGAGACATGAGATGCAGACTTCCGCTATTCTCCAAAAATCTTTTATATAATATTGTCTTTTGAACTCGTAAATCTCTGTGATCTTGTATGTATGTATGCTAAGTGGCTTGTATGAGGCCTTTCGAGGTCTTGTACGCCATGTCACGTCTAGGGGGTACCTTGGGTCGTGATAGTATCATTTGGAGTTTGTTGTGTCACTTGAGGACAAGCAATGATTTTAAGTTGAGGGTGTTGATGTACCGTGGATTTACAGTACTTTTAATGCTTTAAATTGTGGGTTTTGCATGTGTCTTGAGAATTTGCTATTGGATGTGATGATATTTCAATTTAATTTTTTACTGGAAATAGGTCTTGGAGCAGTTGGGATTGAAAAGTGGCAGCAACAGTCATTTTTGGTGTTTGACGACTTGACCTACGAGTTGTAGGACTGTCTACGAGCCGAGGAGTTAGTCCTAAATGGAAGAGTGGATTTTTGGAGCTACATGTAAAATGAAGGAAGCCTTAGACGAGCCATAGTTATTTCTATGAGCCGTACATGTGAGTCGTAGAAAAGTTCAGAAAGGATGAGCTCCAGTACTTGATTGACGGTTGAACAGGACGGGCCGTACAATGATCTACGAGCCATAGATCATGCGTATAGAAATTTCTCTCCAGATGAAAGACTAATTGCTTATTGACGGAAGGTACCTACGAACCGTAGAAACTTCTACGAGCTGTAGGTACCACGTGTAGATGCGACTAACCAATCTGAATTTCCTAAGGATTTCTTTTCCTATTCTATATAAGATTGTGTTTTCTATAAATATTAGTTGTATTTTTCATTTTTTGGTTGTTAGACATTTTGAGATACATACTTTTGGCTTTGAGAATTTACTTGCAAACATTCGGTGCAATTGATTCTTGAAGTGTTGGTTTAAAATATTTTTTTGCCTTTTGTTTATCAATTGAAGATTTAAGATTTCATCTACTCTAATTGTAAGTTTCGTGATTTATTCTGTTAACCCTATTATGAATTGTGTCCACCCAAGCATGAGGAGCTAAATCCACAACTAGGGTTGTGGGGACCATGAGTAATTAACAATGAAAAACTAATAATTGAGTAATTTTGAAATAGTGTTTATGCATGTATTGTTGATCTCTTCATTTTGAATGCTTTTTAATGGTGTACAACGTTAGAACTTGCCTTCTTCCTACTTGCCCGACCAAGGAAGTAAAGAATGGGAAAAGAGATTGAACAACAGAGATTTAGTGTTGATAATCCACTATCTAATAGCCTAACCAAAATATGTGAGGGCTAATCTGGGGTCAATGGTAAGGGTTAGTAAAGCATACACCCGAAGACCGACCAAGTTGCATGGTGAAATTCCCTATTTGGATGACTAATCACTTAGGAGATACCTAACTTACCGACTTTGCATGTTAAACACTATGACATGGTTACTATTATTAGGTTTACTGCGTTGAGAAATTTTGAGGAACACGTACACCCTAGTTTTATCTCATATTGCTTTTACAAAACTGCGAATTCTGTTTACTTGGTTACTTGCTACTACGATAAATCAATTATTATTTTGTATTACAAAACCCCCTTTTACGAAAATAAATTGACTAAAAAGTACAATCGACAATTAATTAGCCTAAGTCTAGACCGTGTTCCTCGTGGGATCGACCCTAACCTTCGTTAGGTTCTTTATTTGATAGCGACCGCTTATACTTCTTTAGAGAGGTGTAATTTGGGCGTATCAGTGACTTTTCGCATTCTAGGTCCGGTGGACAAGGGCTTCCTCAATTCTGGCAAAAGTTTTTCTAGTCAAGATTCTTCTAATGCTTAGACTCCTAAGTTCAACAAATATATGGTGCCTAACCCTAAACCTCAAAGAGGTGGTGGTAATGGATCTTCTATCCCAACTTGCACTAGGTGTGGTAAGAAACATGAAGACAAGTGCTTAGCCGGTATGGATGGCTGCTTGAGTTGTAGTAAGAGTGGTCACAAAGTGAAGGATTTTCCATTGCAAGCTAGCAAGGGTAAGGATGGTAGTCAAGCTCAGCCTAGTGGTTCCGATTTGGGTGCTCCGAAGCAAAATAGATTTTATGCTCTTTAGACTCGACAGGATCACGAGGGTTCTCTGGATGTGGTGACCGGTATGTTGAAAGTCTTCCATGTTGATGTTTTGCTTTACTTGATCTGGGTGCTACGTTATCCCTTGTTACTTCTTATGTGGCCACGAGATTTGATGTTGGTCCCGAAATCCTTTCTAATACCTTTCATGTCTCTTTCCTTGTTGGTGATTCTATTGTGGCTAAGAGAGTCTATAGAAATTGTCCTATTTCTGTTTCTCATAGAGTCACTCATGTTGATCTTGTAGAGCTTGATATGTTAAATTTTGATGTTATTCTAGGGATGGATTGACTTTATGCATGTTATGCTTCCATATATTGTAGGACCCGATTGGTCACAATCAAGGTTCTGAACGAACCTATCGTGAAGGGGGAAATTATGTTCTTAAGGGTCGGTTTATATCTTGCCTAAAAGCTAGGAAAATGATTTCTAAGGGTGCATTTATCATCTACGTCGTGTTAGGGATACAGATTCTGAAGCCTCTTATCATGACCCGATCTCTCGAGTCATGATGGTGCCTACTAACCCACCAGTAGACCAGCCAAAACCCTATCCTGGAACTTAGCAGTAATGGGATTGAGGGTGGAAAATAACCTCTACTAAGTGGAAATACAAAATGAGAACATACAAGAGATGGTGGAAAGGAAACCAAAACTATATATACAAGACAACTCCGAGAACCTAGAAGTCACAAGTACAGAACTACTAACAAGAGTACAAATCCCAAAAGTGGACCACGGAAACAAACTGTCTCGAAAGCAAAAGACAAGTCAAAATATAAATATAGAAGGAGACAGGTAATCCCAGAAAGCGATGTGCTCACCCTGTCACCTGAATAAATAGATGCACGCTCAAACTCAACGCTGATGACTGGTGCTCAGACCTGGATCATGAAAAAAAATGTAGAGTGTAGCATGAGTACCAACAACAGGTACCCAACAGGCATCATAGGCCGACTGAGCAAGACAGGTAAAAATTGGCAGACAAGAGAAAATCAAGCACAAACAGAGGTCAACATAACAGGAAAGTAATCTAAGAATATCAGAACTAAACCCAGCTGGCCCCCCATAAGACCCACTAGGTACACTCAAGCACAGAAAAACAAGAACCCGAACAGCACTCCATAAGCCTTATAGATGCACTGAAAACTACTTCTACGAGAACAGAGGAAGGACCAATTGCAAACCAGAACCACCGAGTCAACCCTACCAAACGGTCAGACCATCTCCCAACCAGATAACAAATCCAAATCTCAAATCGTCTCACCTAACCTGTTAGCCATCTCGAGGCCCAATAACCTGATATCCAACTGCCTAATAGGCTGTCACTACGGGGGTTCTGCCCAGGGCCCAGCCCCTGCCAGACGAGTGAACCATCTAACAATCTTGGGGCCCTGTCCCAGCCAGACGAGTACGTGGGCTATGTCTACTGTGCAGAGGACCTCAAATAACCTATGTCTAATCGCTCTGCCAGCTAATCACTCTGGGGCCTTGCCCTGGGCCCAGCCCGTGCCAGCCAATTGAGTTAGCTATCACTCCCGGTGGCCCTGTCCCTGCCAGTCAGAGTGTGCGGGTCAAATAAGCTCCGTAAAGGATCTCAACTCTAAGACATCGTGGGTCGCCATTCACTCTACATCTACATGCACCGCGCGAAATGATACCAGGCCACTGCAGACCGATAACCACTCCCGATAAATCTCAATGAAACCTTGGCCTTGGACATCACCGACAGGGAGAGGCTACGCCTCTAATAACACATCGCATCACAGAAAAGGGGAAGAGTGAACATCAAGATCGCAGCAACGAAACGAAAACACAACCGAAACTATCAGACCTAAGTTCGCTATGCCAGTCTACAAGGACCTAGTCCATCTAAATCAGCGTCGGATACATACCCAAATCCAACAGGTTCATGGTACTAAGGTAACACTATCCTAACCTATTCTAAGGTCAAAAATCACATCAATAGACAAAACACAAGAAAATAACCCAAACCCACGCATGCAACAACAGATAACCACCAAACAGATAACCCACAACAATTCATCAACAATCCCAAGGTCAACAACCCATACGAAAGCATGAAACGAGCCCGAACCACCCAAAGATCAACTCTAAATGAAGAATATCGGAGAAGAAGGACAGAAATAGTAGCTACCCAACCCAAATTCACACAAGTCGACAAGTAATTACGCATTCAAGCTCAATCTAGGAAGAAGGGAAGCCGTAACCTACTAGAAGACCGATCACGCGCGCTCCAAGTCACTCTGCCAGAGCTTTTCCCTTCTGAATGGCCTCATACTGCTGCCCCGCTATCAAAAATAGAGTCATAGCGCCAATACGGTAGTTTAGACACTAAAATCATCAAAATCAGAGATAGACTAATTTAGGAGTAAAAATTAGGAAACGTGGGAGCCGCTCTGGATTTTCTAGAATGGACTCTGTGATGAGGTCCCAAATTCTCCCTCGAACTTGCATTCTAAAATGGAACAACCATAGGGGCTCGGATCAGCTCCAAACAACCAATAACAAGAAATGCAAAACTTTACAAATATAAGCATAAGGTAGCAACTTACACCTCGAATTCATGGAAATCGAGGAACACCCACCACTTTCCGAACTAAGACCCACACAGCCAACGCAAATATGAACGCCTGGGACTACCCATACTCCGTGGTCTCCAACTCAAGGTGTCCGCTACTACATTCACCCCCGGATGGTAGAAAATAGAGAGATCATAGTCCTTCAGGAGCTATATCTAATGGCGCTGCTTCGAATTAAGACCCTTCTGGCTCATAATGTACTGAAGGTTCTGGTGATCGGTATAGATCTCACAATGAACTCCATGAAGGTAATGCCTCCAGATCTTAAGCGGAAAAACTACGCTGCCAACTCTAGATCATGAGTGGGGTAGTTGCGCTCATGCAGCTTAAGCTGCCTTGATGCATAAGCAATAACCCGTCCCTACTGCATCGGAACACAACCCAAACCAATGCCAGATACGTCATAATAAATCGTGAAACCCTCACCCTCAACTGGAAGAGTCAATATATGAGCGGTGGTAAGTAACTCCTTGAGCCTCAAAAAGCTCCTCTCACACTCCTCTGACCACACAAAGGGAACATCCTGGTGAGTCAACCGAGTCAGAGGTGGTGCTATAGTGGAGAAACCCTTGACAAAGCGCCTGTAGTACTTTGCCAATCCGACGAAGCTCCGAACCTCAGTCAAAGAAGTGGGCCTAGCCCAATCACAAAAAACCTCAATCTTCACCGGATCCACCATAATACCATCCTTGGACACCACGTGCCCCAAGAATGCTACAGACTCAAGCCAGAACTCGCACTTTGAGAACTTGGCATAAAGCGATGATCTCTCAAAGTCTGGAGCACTATCCTCATGTGCTGCTCATGCTCACCATGGCTCCGCGAGTATACCAAGATGTCATCAATAAACACTATGATGAAGGAGTCCAGATACGGCCCGAATACATGAGTCATCAAGTCCATGAAAGCGGCAGGGGCATTAGTCAACCCAAAAGACATCACCAGGAACTCATAATGGTTGTAACGAGTCTTAAATGTTGTCTTAGGGATGTCCGCTGCTATAACCCTCAGCTGATGGTAGCCAGATCTAAAGTCAATCTTAGAAACCACTGCGGCACCCTGAAGCTAGTCGAACAGATCATCAATACGAGGCATGGGGTAACGGTTCCTCATCATCACCTTATTCAACTGCCTGTAGTCAATACACATCCGCATTGTACTATCCTTCTTCTTCACAAACAAAACTGGGGCACCCCAAGGCAATACACTAGGAAAAATGAACCCCTTACCCAAGAGGTCCTGAAGCTGAACACTGAGCTCCTTGAGCTCTGCAGGGGCCATACGGTACAGTGGGTTGGAAACAGGATGGGTACCCGGCTCCAAATCATTGGCAAAGTCAATATCTCGCTCTGGGGTAGGCGAGAAAGGTCGACAAGAAACACATCAGCAAACTCTCGGGCTATAGGCACTGAATCAACTGTGGCGCCCTCCCTACTAACATCTCTAACATACACCAAATATGCAAAACATCCACCAGCCACTAGCCTCTGAGCCTGAACATAAGAAATGACCCCAACCGGCATGCTACTACAAGAACCCTGCCACACCACCGGTGGAATACCAGGCATGGCTAAAGTGACGGTCTTGGCATAACAATCCAAGACAGCCCGGTGAGGGGATAGCCAATCCAGGTCAAGAATGACATCAAAATCCACTATATAGAGCATAATAAGATCAACCAGAGAGTCCTGCCCCTGAATAGTCACCGCACATGATCTACAAACCCGATCCACTTCTAAAGAATCCCTTACTGGGGTCGAAACATGCAAAGGTACAGATAAGGGCTCAGGATTCATTCCCAATCGAGGCACACAATAGGCAGACACATAAGAATAAGTGGAACCAGGAACAAATAAGGCTGAAGCAGACTGATGGCATAAAAGGACCGTACCTGTGATCACATCATCAGATGCCTCGGCCTCTACTCTGGTTGGAGCTGCATAGAAATGGCCTTGGGCTCCTCTTCCCCATGCATATGCTCTACCGCCTATCCTGCCTCCTCGGGGACCTCCCCGAGCACCATGCTGCTTCCCTCCTCCTCTAGCTGGAGGTGCTACTGCTGAAATCGCTGCCTAGGGAGCTGGTAATGCTAGCCTGAAAAAAGGACACTCCCTAGCCCAATGGTCAGGTGCCCCGCAGGTGAAGCAACCCTGTGAATATCTGCTCCTTACTGGAGGTCGGCCACCCCGACCTGAAGAACCCGGCTACAGGCTACCCTGACACGGCCCGGGACTATATGCTCCTTGGTACTGCTGGTCACCCTCTGATACCTGCAATAAATCCTGGAATGGGTGACTGGGCTGACCTGTCTAAAACCTCTGATAGACTTGGTCCCGAGTAACTCTAGTCCTGGAATAGGACCCACTAGCTCTACCATCCTCTCTGTCCCTCTTGCCGCTGCCCCCGTGGGCCTCGTGACGTAGCTACTCAATAGTGCAGGCATGGTCCACCACATCCAGAAAAGAACGGCTCGCTGATAACATAGACTGTGACTCAATCCTCAACTACAGCCTCGAACCTCTAACAAAACATCGGACCCGCTCCTCCTCTGTAGGTAGAATCATGGTGGCATGACGGGACAACTAAAGGAATCTGGCCTCATACTCGGATACTGTCATGGAGCCCCGCTCCAACCTTGAGAACTCATCACGAAGCCGATCCCCGACGCTCCGTGGAATAAATCAGGCCAGATAGCATCTGAAAACTCCATCCACGATACCGGTGGTGATCCAACTCGCCTGGTCTCGATGAAAGAATGCCACCATTGTCTTGCCGGTCTGTCTAGCTTATATGCCATGAAGTCAGCTCCCCTCGACTCCACTAGGCCCAAGGTCTGCAGTCACTGCTGACAAGTAGTAATAAACTCATGGTCGTCCTCCCCTACAGCCCCGGAAAACATCGACGGTGATAGCCTCAGAAACACCCCGAGCATCTTCTGCTCTCTAAGTGGCATAACCCCATCCAAAGTGTCCGGCTGAACTGCGACCGGTGCTGGCGGATGATGAACTTCTGGGGCCACTACCGCAGACTAGTCCTGCTGAGGTATCTCTGGAACCATAGAGGAAGGCTGGCCCATCGGTAAGGGAAAATCGTCAATTAGTGCAACACTTAGCAATATCTGGGGGAAGTTTGAGTACCCATGGGCAGATAAGAATAAAGGTGGATTGTAATTATGGGGGCAAACTCGTATTTGTTGTGTATGTTGGATTAGATGTGAAAATTAGGCACTAGGCTGAACACTTTCTGTTCAGCGGACTTGTCTTAGCTCACAAAGAAGGTTAGGCAAATCGTTGAGTATGCCCCAGTTTGCCTTCTTTAGCATATATATGACCTTGGGTACTATTCCATTCGGCGGGCTTGTTTTAGTCCACCGAAACCCATTTGGTGAATCACCGAGTGGGAGCGGAAATTTCCCTTGATGCCTGTCTCCTTTCTTTTTTGCACTGTCATTTTTGTTGTTCTTGTCTTAGCCCACCGAAACCGACTTGGTGAATCTTTGAGTTGGAATTGACTCTGAGTTTTGTGCTTGAATCTTGTGATTATTACTACTGTCTAATTCGGTGAGCTCACTGGAGCCCGCCGACCCTGGTAGGCGATCCGCCTTCCTAATAGGCAAGCCTCGAGAATGTTTTTGAAGTTTTAGTCAATGTGTGTGTGATTTCAACTAACCCTCACAACTCCTATATTTGAATGTGTGCTTTGCAAGTAATGGCACGAACAAAGGGAAAGAACGTAGTTTCATCTGACAGTGAGTCAGATAGAGAGTCTTCTCCAACTCCTTCTCTAAAGAGACAAAATGGCCTATCTATTAATGAGCCTTCGAAGGTTCCCCATCATTAGCAATCCACTACCCCTGAAGCATCTACCGAAGATAGGGTACAACCCAAAAATGGGGTGGTGAGGAAGAGAATTGAAATCAGATCCAAATTTTTGCAGCCCTCCCCTACACAGGCACCTTCTTCCAGAGTCCTCTCAATTATCACTCCACGAGCCCTAAATAGGCTCAAAGATGCTGGAGAGAGGACCATTCTTGAGGAGAGACGGCTCTTAATGGCCTAGACCTTTGTCCGCTTTGGATATTCAGAGTTTCTTGGGTTTGGCCGATTACTATAGAAGGTTTGTGAAAGGATTTTTCTTTATTGCTTCGCCTTTGACAGCATTGACTCAAAAGAAGGTGAAATTCCTATAGTCGGAAGCTTGTGATAAGAGTTTCCAAGAGTTGAAAGATAGACTTACTTCGGCCCCTATGTTGACATTACCGAAAGGATCAGATGGTTTTGTGGTGTATTATGATGCTTCACGGGTTGGTCTTGATTGTGTTTTGATGCAACATGGGAAAGTTATCGCTTATGCTTCAAGGCAATTGAAGGTAAATGAAAAGAATTAACCGACTCATGATTTGGAGTTAGCGGCGATGGTGTTCGCTCTAAAGATTTGGAGATAATACTTGTATGGTGTTAATGTAGATGTGTTTCTCAACCACAAGAGTTTGAAGTATGTATTTACTCAAAAGGATTTGAATCTTCGCCAGAGGAGGTGGCTTGAGTTATTAAAGAATTATGACATAAGTGTCCTCTATCTCATGGAAAGACGAATGTATGGCGGATGCTCTTAGTCGACTATCAATAAGAAGTGTTGCTCATGTTGAGGAAGTTAAAAAGGACGTAGTTCATGATGTTCATAGGTTGGCCCGATTAGGTGTTCGCTTGGTTGATTCCAATGAAGGTGGTGTAGTCGTTCATAATGGTTTTGAATCGTCTTTTGTATTGGATGTGAAAGCTAAGCAAGATCTAAATCCGATATTTGTTGACTTGAAGAAGTCGATTTGCAAAAAAGCCATTGAGGCTTTTTCCTAAGGGGGAGATGGTGTCCTTAGATATCAAGGTCGATTGTGTGTTCCGAATGTTGATGAGTTGAAAAATCAGATTCTGACAAAAGCTCATAGTTCTCGATATTCTATGCACCGGGGAGCCACCAAGATGTATCATGATTTGTGGGAGGTCTATTGGTGAAATGGAATAAAGAAGGATATTGCGAAATTTATGGCTAAATGTCTGAATCGTCAACAAGTAAAATTTAAGCATCAGAAACCGAGTGGTTTGGCTCAAGACATTAGTATTGCTACATGGAAGTGGGAAGATTTGAATATGGACTTTATTATGGGTTTACCTTGCACTCGTTGGTAATTTAATTCGATTTGGGTTATTGTGGACCGAATGACGAAATCGGCTAACTTTATTCCCATTAAGACTTCAATTTCATCGAACGATTACGCAAAGATTTATATAAGGAAAATAGTAAGGTTTCATGGAGTGCCTTTGTCCATTATCTCCGATTGTGGTACTCAGTATACATCCCAGTTTTTGAAGACATTTTAAAAAGTTCTTGGTACTCAAGGGAAACTTAGTACGACTTTTCATCCTCATATCGATGGACAAGCCGAGCGTACTATTAAGACTTTGGAAGATATGTTGAGAGCTTGTGTGATTGATTTCAAGGGTAATTGGGATGATCATTTGCCTTTGATTGAGTTTGCTTATAATAATAGCTATCATTCTAGCATTGGGATGGCACTGCTTGAGGCTTTTTATGGTAGGAGGTGTAGGTCTCCTATTGGTTGGTTTGAAGTTGGTGAGGTCACTTTGATAGGTCCCGACTTGGTGCATGAGGCTATGGAAAATGTTTGACTTATTCGTGAGAGGTTGAAAATGGCTCAAAGTGGACAAAAGTCTTACTCTGATGCTAGAAGAAGAGAACTAAAATTTGATGTTGATTATTGAGTCTACTTGAAAATTTCACCCATGAAGGGTGTCATGAGGTTTGGAAAGAAAGGGAAGCTCAGTCCCTAGTATGTGGGCCCATATCAAATTTGAGGCGTATTGGCAAGGTTGCGTATGAACTTGAGTTGCCTAATGATTTAGCATCGCTACATCCGGTGTTCCATGTCTCTTTGTTGAAGAAGTGTGTTGGAGATTCGATATCTATTGTTCTTTTGAAAGGTTTGGGAGTTAAGGAGAATCTTTCTTATGAAGAGGTTCCGGTTGAGATTTTAAACCAACAAGTCCGAAAGTTAAGAAACAAAGACGTTGCTTCTGTGAAAGTTCTTTGGAGAAATCAATTAGTTGAGGGTGCTACTTGGGAGGCCGAAGACGACATGATATCTCAGTATCCTCATACCTTTCCCTCCGCTCCTACTCTAGCTTGAGGTATTAGATCCTCATGGTTCATTCCTTCAGATTCATACGTTTTAGTCATCCTCATGTTTCCATATGCATGAATGTTCATGAAAACTTGATTTTGATGTTATGATTTAGCTTGAAGTGATTCTCCATGTTTGTGTGCATTTTAATGAATAATTGCATTCATGTTGAGTTTTTGGTTTCTTTCCTACTCTATTCATGCTAGCTTGAGTCCCATTCGAGGACGAATGCTCCCAAGGGGGAGATATAGTAATACCTCACAAGTTAGAAAGTTGAAAAGGAAAGCAAAATACAGAATTTGGCCTAAACAGTGAACTACGAGTCCAATCTACGAACCGTAGGAAGTCCTACGGGTTGTAGAAAGGCAATCATAGGAAGTTGGGTTGAGTTTTGGAATTTCAAGTTTCTAAAGTTTGACCTTCGACTTGACTGGATGAACCATGGAATGTTTGACGGGTCGTAGGACTGACTTGTAGGATTGATTTAGAGATTTGATTTAGGACCTAAGATCTACGAAAGGTTTTGAAGGGTCGTAGTTGGTTCTACATACCATAGGAAGGTCCAGTAGAAATGTCCCAGATTTAGTGAAATTTTGGAGTGAACCTAGTGTTCTACGAATGAGGTCTACGGTCGATGAATCGTAGAACGTTCTCATGGGAAATTATTGAATATTTGAGTTTCTGAAGTTGGTTCTACGGTTGACCAGGATTGGCCGTAGAGGTTCCTACAGATCGTAGGTCAGAATCAAAGGGCTGTCCGGCAGTTGTATTTAAAGTGTATTTGGGTCATTTTATATACATTTAATGCTAATACTACATCATTTTACCCCTATTTCTAAGTTTTATAACTACCTGTCTACCCCAAAAGTTTCACCAACTCTCTCATTCAATCAAATCCCAAATTTTCTCCAAGGTTCTCTTCAAAATTCTCTCTCTAGATCAAGGAAGAAGAAGCTAGGGTTCTTCAAGTTAAAGTCTCCTTTCTTTATCAATTGCTTAGGGCTTCAAGATAAAGGTATGTAGGTCTTCATCAATGGGTTCCATTCACCCATTGAGCCTCAAGGTTTTCATTCAATTCTTTATGAGTTCTATTTATGTTGATTCAATTGCTTGAATTTGATCTTATTATTATTGTTTTAACTCAATTACATACTTTCCAACTAAAATCAAATGAACCCATGTATTGATCATGATTTTGACTATGAACCCTAATTTGCATGAATTTGAAGATAAGCTATGTATCAATGAATAATGTTTTCATGAACTAATGCATGATTTATGAAATAAGATTGGTTGCGATCTAGATTGCTTTAAGATAAGCATCAATAAAATTGTGAAAGGACTTTCTCACATATTAAGGGATCATGGCTTGGTGAAAGGTTTTCTTACTTAGTTTTTATTCAAGTTTTAATGAGCTACTCTATGATGTTTTAGCTTGGATTACTAACTTAATTATGTTTTTTCATGGATGATAATATGTTTATGAATATGACCATTCCGTTTGAATTTAACTTAGCACCGAGAGAACTTTGAGGTGGAGGCTCAAATAGGGTACGGTAGTCTCTAGTAGCAACCTCTAGTTCCAAACTATGTGCCCCCATAGGTTTGCCTTAAATGGACTAGCTAGTGGATCCACATATAGCACATGTTATGATACGAAGTTCTACCTTGGCCAGTAGACTCTCCCTTCTTGATGTGGGACTTACATCGGATTCCATGTTATAGCTCGCATGGTCTATTATCGGTTAAAGCTAATATCCAACAAAATGATATATTTTTCTATCAAGGTTTTTAATGAAGCTTTCCTTATGATTTTAAGATGCATTGATCATTTTAATGACTTACGATTCTTCTTAAATGATTTTTTTACTATGTTTAGCTTGGTCATGCATGTCATGTTTTTGAATATGTCCTCTCATGATCATGTTTCACGTCTTATTGCATTTCCCTCATACTTAATACATTCCATGTACTAATGCATACTTATGCCTACATTGTATCACTAATGTAGAGTGTGACGCTCCCTGTCCTTGAATTCGTGGCTAGTTGGTGATCATCGAAGTTCGTAGAGTTGGTGAGTCCTCATGTTCCGAGGACAAAGACATCTTTACTTGATTTTCCTTATGTTCTAGTTTCAGACATTGTACGTGGTGTATGGGTTACATCTCAACCAATCCTTTGATGTAATAGATGTCTTGTCAAGACTATGTTAGACTTCCGCTTTCAAATGTCAAACTCTTTACTTCTTATGAGATTTGTTTGTTTTCTTTACGATGTTTTCTATATGTATGTCAAGTGGTTTGTGTAGGGCCTCTCGGGGTCTTATACGCCAAGTCCCGTCTAGGGTGTACTTTGGGTCGTGACAATTAATTTCTTCATATTAATGCACATTATTAAAAACATTATTATTTTAATAAATACTTTAAAAATAAATCAGCACAAATAAGTTACTATGATAAAATATTTTATAAATATATACACGAGTTCTTTTTTCCAAATAAAAATACACATTTCTTCATATTGGTTTATTTTAAAAGTATTAATTAAATGAGTCATTTTTTTATTAATATGAAAAAATTAATATAAAGACGGACAAAATTTTCAAATCATAGTTAATTTTTATATATTTTAAATAGGTTTAAAGAATGGTTACAAAAAATTGAAATAAGGGAGGTAGATGTAATATCGTAAACCACAGGGGAGGTGAGTGTTATAGAGCGAAACCTTGAGGGAGGTCTCTAAAATTATCCCTAAAAATATGATGATTGCAATCCCTGAAATATTTCAACATGTCGTGTTTAAAAATAACTCTATTATTGTATGTTGTCTCTACGTGTATTGAATAATCAGGTTCTTCATTAATTAAACAAGAAGTAAATGTGAAATTTAAAAACAATCAATATAAGGAGTTTATGTGGAAAAACTCTTCTCCGGGAGTCAAAAACCCCGACCTTGCTTTCTCAAATTATCACTAAATTTGAGTATCTTCATTTAAGCGACAGTACAAAAAACAGCGACCGTACAAAAAATGAATGAAAAGAAGTGAGAGGCTGAGGGCAGGAAAAAGAATCGAGTCCATCAGACTCGACGATCAGGAGATTTTATAAGTTTTAAGAATCTAAAATAAATATTTTACTTTTTACCCTTCAACAACGCGCTTCGGTTGTAGCCCAACTTCCTAACAACTCTACCCAGATGTTGGCTCTTGGAGCTCAAAACAACACCTAATACAAATCAACTATGAAAAGTAAAATGTTATAGTGAATTGAACTTCAAACAACAAGAATTGTTATGAATGTAACTTGATAGGATAGGTTCCTTATTATGGGTACTTCATTGTTACAATTAAATCAGTATTAAGATCTTGCTCTTACTTTCTCTTTGCAGTGAGTCTATTTTCTTTCAAGTTTTACAGGATCAATGAGACGTTTTATATATGAGAATATGGAGGTTTTATGTCTTTTCAATTCAACATGGATTGGATCAAGAATCCAAGATTCGAATCTAAGTTTGACTTGGTTTTTCTTCACGCATTTGACCATTGTTTTCTCCTATTTTTTCAAATCTTGTTCCTCGTGTGTAAATATGATTAATGCTTTCATATTTTGTTTGCTCTTTGTTTTATTGCATTTGTCGTAATTCTAATTGCACAAGGAAACCTTTTGTGTACTTGAAATATGCTTTTTTCTTTATAAATAATCTCCTTTGGTCCACTGTCAAGGACGTGGTTCCTTCAATGTTTATTCATTGTTGTGATGCACTCTTGATAGAAACATTTTATTTTAGACATGAAAGGCAATTGGTTACCTTTTAGTATTTTGTTATGAACACTACAAGTTGTTGAGTCCTATGAATGACCTGATTCTAGCATATGTTTGTTATGTTTTGCTACTTATTTGTTAATTATCAAAACTACATATTGTTAGTCTTAGAACATGTAGTAATATAGCTCATCATTCTTAGATTAATGAATTTCCCTCTTTTTATAATGACTAACCCATAACATCCCATACAAATTGCATAACACTTCATTGTAGTGGTATGTGTACTCAAGTGAAATTCTTCCCCCCTAGAACTAACTTCATATTGATCATCACAACTTAGTAAGATATGAACTCTTAGCTAAGTCTTTCATGGGACTAACCTTCCACCCATCACAACTCAATAAGTCACTAGTGATAAGTGGTGAATTTTATCACTTATTTTGGTCCTTTTTTTTGATTTTGTGCATTCTAATCATGAAATGAGACTACTAATGTCTGCTTTATGAGTATTTGAGGTGAAGAGTTGTAAAAGAAGGATATACTGGAAAAGAGCCAGAAAGGAACTAAAATGAGGGGATGTTGCAAAGAGGAAACTTTCAGGTGCCACACAATTGCAAAAAAGGGCCAGCACCTGCTATCCCCCACTGGCGCAAGAAGCAGCCTCCAGTGATTTTCAAAGAACAATGGATCCTCGCACCTGCGAAGAACCTTTTGCCACAGCGAAGGTTGCACCCGCGACTATTGGGGTGCTCCTGTGACTAACGGGCTGTAGTAAGCTCAAAGCTGTCTTTTAACACGTTTGAAAACCCCAACCTGGACAAAAGGTATCTCAACCCTTTGGAAACAAATCATTGATCTACCATTGAGAGAAAACCCCTATTTTGAGACTTGAAGAGTGAAGATTGTGACCTTAAATGTGTATATTTTTAGACCTTTCTTCAACTCTTGATTTGACTTGATTATTCATAGTTGCAGTATTTGATTTTCAGATTTGGATATTATGTTAGAGATAAAAAATATTTGAGTTTTGATTCTTGTTTTGTGATTTTGCAATTAATTGAATATTATCTTACTTATGATATTGGTCTTTCATTCTCTAATTGATCTCATGATGTAATTGACTTCCAAGAGAGTGATCAACCCAAGAAATTACCTATTTAGCTTGATCTTGCTTGAGAAAGAGGATTAAGTATAGGAAAGATTGATTATCATGATTTGAGAATGGGCTAATGGTCTAGAGATTGATAAAGTCTAGATCCAGGTCTAACCTCATCTTATGGATTTGAGCTAGACATAGGATAATCCTAGTGCTGCCATATTTGTTGTTCATTTTGCTACACTTGCTTGTGATCGAGAGATACAAGTGGGTACTTTAGAAAACAAGACAAACTTTACTTACCCATGATTATCTTGATGATATTTGGTTATTTGTGATGGATCGTATGAGCATGAATTGAATTCTTATTCCCAAAAATATTTGTTATCCTCGGGTCAAAAGGTTTTTGATCAATCTATCTTTTTTATTTTTGTTAGCTTAGTTTTAGTGGTTGTCTCTTATTCGCAACCCCACCTAACCCTCCCTCCCCTCCAAAAAAATTAATACGTGTATTAATTGTTGGATTCAAATTATTGGTTTGTAACTCTTTATCTTTTCGATGGCTCCTATATTGTTGCTTGTGGGTTTCGACCCCGACCTCATAAGTTGGGTATTATTTTGCATACGACTGCCTACATTTCTAATTGGGAAGTATTTAGCATAAAAAATAAGATAGACAATTATAAGTAAGGCTAACGTTAATTTGATATTTCATGAAAAAGTAGTAGTTGCTTTAAAAAAATAGGGAATATTTAATAAAAGGGGCACAGAAGAACTGCCCAAAAATATCTTTGCCCAAAATCTTTTGTTTGAAAAATGTTTTGCACAAGTTCAAATCAATCTGGTGTTCAATTTGAAGGAAATTTGCGAAAATGTTATTTGACATAAAAGCAATGAGTTTTGTATACTTGAAATATCAAAAGAAATCAAATTCTAAAACCAATCATTTCCCTTTTTTAAGAAAAATATGTCCAAGATAGTCAGTTAAATCTCGTTAATGTTCAAACTTTATGAAAGAAAAACTTATTTATTTATTTTTTGGATGAATGAAATTAGCCAAAAACAAAAGAAAATTATTTAATCCGCCCAATTAATTCGAAAATATTTTGCGAAATGTTTTAAGAGAAACGAGCATGGCTTAGTCCTAATTGACATTAAGCATTATCTTAAGAGTATATCTACTATATGAACCTCAAACTATATCCAATTCTACTAAGAGTATAAAGATGAGATGATTTAACTATGAATCTTAACACACACAAAAAGGGTTAGCGAAATAACAATGAATAACTAAAAAAAGAGAACTAGTAAGACTATTTGTGTAGTCTTAGGAATCAAATGGCTATCCTCTTCGTCATTTTGGCTATACTCTTTTTCGATTCATTTTGACCAAACAAGAGATATGTATGTAAGAGCCATGTAAATGCCGGGTTTAGCAGCAACATCGAGTCTCAACACGGGACTCTTCGGCTCTGGTATTCATGCCAACAAAAGGCAGAAATATAAAGTTAGAGAAGGCGATTTAATTTCCAACAATGTATATAAAATAAAAATAGAATGCCACAACAGTACAATCGACGTCTATCTCCCATAATTTTTAGAAGAAAATAATTCGAGATGTCAATCACAAGGCGATATATTTGGACACGCGCAAAATCATTTACCATTTTAAAAAAAAACAACAATCTGAAACAAATCATTTCTTTTTTTTTAGTGTTAAAGCACTGTAGTCACTTAGAAGCAATTTTAGTGACTTCAGTTAAATTATTTCTATCTTAAGGAGCTAAGCATATTGTGATCTCTGGCAATGCAACAAATAAAGGTGATTACAAGGACAAAAATTGGGACTAACTAATTGAGTATTAGAATGACCTTTAGAAAATAATACTTAAACTTGTTTGGGATTTGAAGAAAAATTTTCACAAATTTAACATAGAGGTAGTGAAGGGCTCAAACACTCATCTTATCAATAATTCCATAACTTAACAGAGGGAATCTCAGAGGCTAGAAATTGAAACTAAAAACAACTTCGAATATAATATCTTAGGTACATGATCTCTCTAATTCATAAATAAGGAGTACTAAGAGTATATTCTTCATGCTTAACTGATAAAGCTCAAAAGGGGATTCATACTTAACATGTAAACTTATACGAGATAAAAAAAACCACAACAAATTCTACAAGTTTAAGCTGGAGACCTACACAAGGCTCGCTGTCCACGAGGGCTTAAAACAACTTTTTTTTCATCCCTTTTTTATCCTTCCCGACTAGTTCTTATCTGATAAGAGCTTAATTTACTGGCTTGGCTGTTTTCTCAATCTATGTACAAGCTTTTGGTTTACGAGATGAAATGACTAATTTTAGAGATGGTAGCAGGGCATAGCAAGACAAACCAGAAACACGAGACATAAGCGAAATAAAGTTGAATGTAACTTAAACATACAACCAACCAACCAACAATTTAATAAAGAGAAAGAAAATTTTCTCAGTCTTATTAAGGCTTAAATATTCGAAACAAGATAGAAAATCGTAGAAATCATATTAGGCTTCATTTTTTCATTTTTAGATTTTGAAGATAAGAAAAGACTTAAAACATGACTCAAACAAGCATGATAAACAATGGTAACATATTCAGATAAAAAAAAATCATAAAAACAAAAGATTAGGACATGAGATGCATTGATGCAAATATTTCACTTTTAAACAGATTTGAATGAACACATACGACAATATATTAGGGGGACAGAATACTAGATGATTACATATACAAACAAGAAGATTTTTTTTTAAAAAAAAACTACAACAAAGTTAAGTTATTACCTTCTACAAGGTAGTGAACTATGGAGCTTCGAAGTCTCAGATCTACGACACCTCTATCGATAATGAAGCAAGATTTAGAATTTGTACAAGATGAAGAAGAAGAGTAATAGTAGATGGAGTATTTTCAAGGGTTCAGAAACTTGGTCCAAGCTGAAGAAGACAAGGGTGTATTTATAGGTGAAAATGGTCTGGTTTTGAGCGGGATTTGATTTTTGAATCTTTTTGTCACCACTTTGAATCCGAACGTTGATGATATTGGTCGACTTTCTGAGCCTTCACGTGATTCGAATCAGAGAAGACATGATTTGCTTTAGACTACACTTGAAATGGGAAAGTTTCGAACATTCTTTTGATATGAACATCCTTGAAACATGAAACGAGAAAGGGAAGATGGAGACGCATCTGTACCTTCCAAACTTTGCACAAAATGATGTATCAAACATCTGTAAAATGACGGAAGTGTTTGAAAATGTTGCCTGAAGAGGAAAAAATGAAAAGCAGAAACCCTAGCATCTAATGATATGAGGTTTATTTAAAAGGAGAGTGGGCTGCTGTAATGGTGAAAATGGACCATTCAAGGGCTGGATTTCAAACAAATTCTATAAGCAAAATGGGCTGATTACTTGATATGAATATATTGGGCTTTTCCCTTCCTCTTTTAAATTATTTTGGCTTCTAGCTTAATAACCAATACTATATATATAAATTGTATGATGAAAATTACTATTTTATAAAATAAAAATATCAATATTACGACTTTACGCTAATATAAAATATAGATACGAGAATATGGATTTATAATTAATTTAATAAATACGAAACTTGAAATAAAATGACGACAATCGATTATTTAAGAAAAGAGGTATAAAGGGTGATAATATAATTTTAATAATAAAACATACAATTTTAGTAGTGATTAGAATTGTGATATAATGATAACAATAGTAATGTTAAATAATCATTGTAGTAAGAATAGTTGTGAAAAAAAAGAAGAAGAAGGTAATTTGATACATTATTAATTTAGAAGCTCGAAAATAATGAATTAGAAGAAAAGAGGGTCAAAATTGGGTGTCAACAGTTGAGTGTTATAGAAAATGGCTCCATTATCGGGAAATAATTTGGTGAATTGACTTAGAATTTATAGTTCACTTGTTTCGATCCACATTATGAATATTTGTTTGTGTTTTTGTTGTTTTTATTTTTGTTTCTATGGCATTTTGTGAGGAAACCAAGCTTAGGGGTAACAAAGCTTAGGGGTTGCAATCCCCATGTTGATGACCCTTGCCCCTATTGTGGAGGACCTCATTTTGGGAAAAGTGGTATCGAGGCTTCTCAAAATGAAGAAACAAGTGACACAATGGGAACTGTGAGTCAAACTTGGCTCATGAGCTTGACCCAACACCTTAATCATTGTGATAGGATGCGGGATAGTTTGTTCCGCTTGAGGGGTGAAATCCTTAACTTGCATCTCAACCGATGCCATGAGGTGATCCGACTTGAACTTTAAATTGTCAACTTGAAGACTGATGTGATACCAAAGCTTAGGGCATATGATGCTCTTCCCAAATGGTCAAGAGTGATGAAATAAAGTTGGAATCCGACAAAGAAAGGGTTGTGCTTTAATATGGAAGAAATCTTGGGTATTTGAACACCTTCCAACTCAAAGATAATCCAAGATGCCACTGTCAAAGAAATGATACTAGAGTTGCAACAAACAGTCAACATCCTCATCTCTAGTCCGTTTGAAAGTGAGTTTTCCACTCAATGGAGAAAAAATGACATTCCTCACTTAAAGGCCAAGAAATGCATGATTTGATGTCAACAAAGTGGCCTATTGCTCACCTCTCCCTTGCTTAATGCATCTCAACAAAAATTCGACTTGAACTTGAGAAAGAGGTTCAAATATTCAAAGTGGATAGAGTTGGATGCATTGTGTGCACACTCTTACCTCCTAATCCTCAAATAAACCTTGATTTGAGGTTGGAGAGGATGTTCATTTCCTCAAAATGAAAGCATAAGAGGTGATGAACTCGGCGTTGCACCGTGACATTAAATTGTGCGCTTTATGGGAGGCAATATTGCTTCTAAGTTTTTATAATGTAGTTAGTTTTGTTTTGACTAATCCATGATTTTCGAGTGTGTTAAGCTAAATTTGCAAGTGTAATTGGAAACACTGGTATAGGGAAGCCGCTCCTATGGAAATTCTTCTGACGGAGCAATATCGTATGTGCGATGCTCTATCTGCACCTGTGATGGTCAGTTGGGTCAGCAACCGTTGAAGCTGCCGTTTCTTGCGGAAGTGATACCACCGAAGCAAAATTAGAGTCATAGGTGCAACGCGCACCTGGACTTCTAAGTTCTTATCAGATGCATGAATGAGGAGTATTCATAACTTTTCATTATCCCATCTTGAGTAGGTTTTCTCCTCCTCTCAACTGAGTTTTGCTAAATTCACCTCACAATCACACACTTCACTAACTACAAAAGAAAAGAAAAGGTCTCCTCAAAGATCAAAAATAATTTTTCAAAGGATCTTCAAAAATCAACTCCACCCTTTGTTGAATCTCGCCAGAAAGCAGGTACAAACTAGAATCACTTGCATTTGGTCTGCATTTGCAAGGTAATTAGCTTTCGTGTTGATTGAGACAAGAACGTGCTAAACCATAGCTTGAAATTGGAGATTAGGGCTAAAATTGGGCTTTTGATTATGGTAGAAATTAAAGCATAAATATGTGATTTGTTGTGTTTGAGCATGAATGTTTGCCTGTAATGAGGATTCATAAGTCTGAGTAGGTATTCCTATGGACAAAAGTTTGAAAATATGTTTCTTGATTATTTTGAATTGGTGGTAGAAATTTGTAAATCAGCGTTTCACCGACTTAACATCGAATTCTTTAAAAGTTGTTGTGATGAACTTGCATTTGAGGTTGACATTATATAATTCATAGTTGGCGGCCGCCGATGGAAATGCCGGTTGCCAAAATTCTATATGACCTTCTAATAAAGACATGGGCACAGGAGCAGAACTGTTTCCACACATGCAATACTGCTTCTACGACATTTCTTTCACAAGAGTGAAGTGTGATTGAAGGCTGCGTCTGCTGCTATGAAGAACATTCTGCAGGTGCGACTCTGCAACTGCGATGGTGCTTCCACAGGTGCGACACTAGTGCAGAAATGCTATAAATAGTAGCTTCACGCAAGTCACTTGTTGTGCTTTTTGGACTATTTATTTGGCTCATTTGAAGTGAATTGTGATGCTTTATATGTACCATGCTCTTTCTACATCTGTTTCACATTTATAGGTACTCTCCAATACAAACATGTCTCAGAGGCAAGATGGAGGTGTCCGTTTAGTGGACAATAGTGGGGAGGAAATTAAGGAAACTCAATATGATCGTGAAAGGTTTATGTCAGAAGATTGTGAGCATCAGTACTACAACAACCTCCTTGACAAGAAAATTAAGTTTGAGAGAGTGATAGAAGAAAAAAAAAGTTGGCGAAACTTCTTTCGGACTTATATGGCAGGTTGGAGACCACAAGTTTGAATTATATTATGCCTACACCTTAAAAACCTAAGAAAGAATGGGTGGGATAGTCCTATGCAAATCTCAAGCTTACCGACTTCAATGACCCCAAACTCACCATCTAAGGAAAAATAGTGCACTTCAGCATGGAAACCATCAATGAATTCTAGGGCTTCCAAACCATCCACTTGAGCCAATGCAAAGCAATGATACAAGCTCTCGGGAATGGTTAGCATGTGTCCCCCGAGGAATAACATAAAATGGAGACATGGCAAGTGGCAAATAGTGGCTTGTGATTTCATGGCCGAAGTTAAAATGTGGCTCAACATCATTTGAAACCATGTGTCCTATCTTCGAACGTTTTTGACTTGCCCTTACTTTGTGCTGGGATGTTTGATTTTCTATTTGAAGGCATTCATGTGAATGTTGATCACTATATAGTGAATGAGCTCAAGGAGTATTTGTACCAAGATTGCCCAACTTTGATGTTTCCTTCTTTGGTCACCGAGTTATGCCAACTGGCGGGTGTGGAATTGAAGCCTAACGACCATTGGCTCCAATCGGAGAAGTATTACGATTCCTTTAAAGTGAAAGGTAAAGGAGGTGCATTAAAAAGAAAAAAGAGAAAGTTGGACATAAACATGGAGCAAGCCACTTCTTCTCAAAATCCACAACCGGAGGGCCCTTTTAGAGAATTGGATATCATTCGAGAGTTGGTGTCTAACTTGCCTAGTGGCCCATCACAAACGAAACACTTCACCAATGAGGAAATGAAAGCACTCCTCATTACTTAAAAGAAAAAAGGTAAGGTCATCACAAAAATGGAATCTTCATTGGGCATGCTTGAAAAAGCCCATGTGAATCCGACCAAGGAACATGCCCCTCTCCAATAAGATTCCAAGGTTGAAAAAGAGAAGAACAAGAAAAAGAAAAAGTCCATGGTAAAGATGTGGCATGACATCAAGGAAATATTTAAATTGAGTTAGCCATATAAGAAGATTCCCCGATGCGGATGATAGTGGGGAGTACTCCTTCCTATCTGAGGAAGAGGGTGATGATGATATGGATGAGGCACACTACTTGGCCTATAGGTGCACCATAATCGAACTTTGCTAGTATGATGTTGACTGATAACACTCAACTACACATCTTATAATTCAAAGTGTAGGTGGTCGCTAAGAAGTATAAACCCAACAGTGAGTTGGGGTCGATTCCACAAAGAGTGGTACGGAAAAAATTCAAAGACGAAGTATGTAAGTGTTCTAATCTCTTGTAGAATAGAAATAAACAAAACACAACATAGTGTATCTCATTAAGTTTTAATTATCAGTAGTAAATGATTTTAGTAACCAATTGTTAATGAAGATGACTAACTCGAGGTTTGAACATATAGAGAGGGAACTTTAGGAGTGTGTGAGCAATCAAATACTAATTTCGCTTAATGGGTAATTAATAAATTCTTTAAGTCATTGAATCTCAATGGGTAGGATGGATTGTAACTATAACAACCATTTTTCAATCAACTATAATGTTTCAAGCGAGTTCTTTCGAACCTCAACAAGCTTAACAATGCAAAGCAACCCAAATCCTTAATTTGACCCACTTTATCAAGCTGGGTTGCAAAGACAAAAGTCAATACAACTATCAATCACATATTCCACTCTAAGCATCTTTCACAAGAAAGCAAAGAGATCTTAAAGCTAGAACTGAATTTGCAGCTTCAATTCGTAAATGAAAACATGAATAAATAACTAAACCCATTTCAAAATAACATTAAATATAGCAATTAATAATACCCACAAGCTAATTTTAGTATTCGATTACATAGTCACACCCCAAGGACAGGGGGTTTTAGCAAAACATAACAAAAAGCAAGAAATAGTTACCAAAAAGATTCTCCATCGGAATGTCAACAATTTCGATGCTCAATGCCAAAAAATAAAGACTAAAACCTTAAAACCCCAATATCTAAGCTCAAAAACCTCTCTCAGAATATTCAATATTGTCAAAATGTCAAAAGTCTGTACGTCCAATTTAGTCTGATTACTTTCTCTCTCTTCAAAATATCAATTTATATGTTCCCAAAAACTTCCCAACATTTCAGTACGTAGGATCACTCGGCGAGATTAGTCAGGATCACCGAACGACTCGGCGATCCACCAATGTACTCCTTCTCGCCATTTAGACTTGATTCCTGCCTTCAATTGTTCTGTTCATTTAGGCGAGTTGGATCGAGCTCACTATTCCAATCGGCGTGTCACCGAATTGCCCTTTGGTTCGCTGAGTTGGCTTAATTCATGAGCCAACTCACTGTACCTTTTGGCGAGCTAAAAGCTCACTCGGTGATTCATCGAGTGGCTTTTGCGAGCTACAACCTCCCTTGTCTTCAGCTTTTCCATTATTTTTGCTTCTTTTCACAATGCACTGTCCTTGCCTTGTTCTTAAGCCTCCATCGCTGCACATAAAAAAATTAAAATTAGTTATGAACACAAAATAGGCATTGAGGATAATAATTCATTAAATAACAAGTCCTAAATGAGTAAAAAATCTTGACTCATCAACACCCCAACTTAAACTTTTGCTTGTCCTCAACTTAAACATGAGATCAATCAGGTCAACAGGGATGTCTATAAGTAGTTCTCCTTGAGAATCAACATGAGAGTGCACACAGGGTTCAATTTAAACATGCAATGTTCAAATGTGCACTCAAAGTTTCAAACTCTGACTAGCCATCATCAATTAGAGTTCATGCTCACAAATGTTCACTTCAAATGCAAATTCATGCCCAACAAAAGTATTCGAATTCCCTCACATCAAGAATGATTCCATTCTCTCACAAAGCCAATCAAAGACTATAATTAAGGAATCAAAATCAACTCTCACACTCCCAAATGAGAAAAACATGCATGATTTTACCCATATGCTTGCCCGTATTTCGAACCAACACATCACTAGGCTTATGAAGGATCAAAAAGGTCTTTCAAGACTTGTAATAGGGCTGAGGGTTAGGGTATGGTCATTTTGGGCTTAGTGACTCTACCTTCATGAAGCATGGCACAAATTTCACTTCTTTTCCTTTTCTTTCATTATTTTCATATTCACAACTCATCCTTGGCCTATTCATAGCACACAAAAATTTTGGTATACCCCTTTTTATTTCCACAACAAAGCACAAAGGATACAATTTATTCATTTCTTTTTCTTTCTTCTCTTTTCTTCTTTTTTTATATGGAGGGGTTCCATCTTTTTCACAAGTTTTCAAGGACAAAGTTCACGAACTTCTTGCTCGGTTTCTTTCTTCACTCTTACCACACCCCCAAATTAGGCTATTGGCTTAAGTTGGCTATTCAAACAAACCAATGCTTCACGAAGGTTATAGGTGGGAAAGACATGGCAACTTCAACAACCGGTCTAAACATTTGTGTTCATGTTTCATCCAAAGAAAAGGGTAGGCTCAAATGGTTCCAAGCGAGGTTCACACACTCACAAGGTGGTCATACAAAGGTATAGCAATTAGGTTCACTCTAAAAAATTAACGCCTAAGATCATTTCCTTCATTCACCAATGCTAGTCAATTGGACCAACGGGGTAAGTTCTAGGTATTATCATGCATACATTTCAAGTAAACCTCACCACACATGGCATCCAAACAAAATTATGGATCACAACTCTACGAGCTAAGCTTGCGTGCAACGGTCATTGCAAGACTCACCTCAACATTCAACTAGTCACAATGAGATGCTAAGAGTTCACACAAGACTTATGCAACTCAAATTTCCTCGTTAGACTCACACAAACATATCGCTCATCAAGAGCACTATTCAAGTAATCGATATTGATCACAACCAACACTCGAATGTACAAGAGAACAATAACCAATAATTCACAAACCAACATTCACAAACAAGGGAGAAGTCAATGAATCAAAAACCAAAACATTCATTATTAAAGCAACATGAACCAACACAATATCCAAATGAAAACCCACAATATCTTAAAAGCTAAATACAACCAAAACGGTAGGTAGCTAGGTTCCTTCAATCCACCAAAAAGAGACAAGCAGTTTCCTCAATGCAAAAATAAAAATAAGAGTATCAACAGGAAATAAAATGGAGGGTGAGTAAATATCCCCTGTCAAGCTAGGCCTAAGGTGAACTCTGGCTCGGTAGTGTCGCCTCAACTTGGGCATCAGTGCCCTGCTCTACTCCAACCCCGGAAGGCTGTGCAGTGACCTCTGCCGTAGTATTAGACCCACTAGAACCAATCATGGACATGTTGCGTAGTGACGCCTCCGTGGCCACCCGTACCAAGTCACCCTTTAAATCCTCCAAATCTTCATACACATCCCTCTCATGAGCAATGAAGTTCTCCTCATCTGTCTCGAGGGTGTCTGCATCCCGCTCCTCATCAGCCGCATAACCATCTCCAATAAAACTAATCGGAGGCAGCTTAGAACTAGGCTCCTCGGGGACATCTACACTGCCCCACAACATCAATATGTGGTTGGACTTCAATTCATCCACATCTTGACGCAGACCAACAATATCAGCCTTCACTACTATCAAATCAGTGGGGCTGTGGTCTGTCGTCTTACACACCTGAACCCGAGCAGTGAGGGCATCCAATTCTAACCCATGGTCAGTGATCAACCTATGCTACTCCTTCAACTCTTCCCGAATAGGAGCAAGTGCAGCAGCAGTGGCACAATCAATCATGGAAGGAACAACGGCCTCAATTCGAGAAGCCCTCACATCAGCCGAATGGGGAAGGTTGCCCATTTTGTAAATCCTAGCCTCAGTCAAAGGGGGACGGGAGGCAAGAGCAGGAGTAGGAGCTGTAGAGGTCGAGGGAGTAGGTATACCTGAAGTCTCGACGGTGGTAGGAGGAGGTGTAAGACCAATCTCCATAGTCTCCATGTCAACAACTGGAGAACTGTCCACCGGAGTTTTCTTCTTCCTCTCCACTTCATCCTTCAAAATATTCCACTTTGATCTGACAAATATCACAAGACGAGGAAGGAGTAACCTCGATATCCGTCTTTTCCTCAAAAGGCAGATCAGCTCGGTGACACAGGGAGCTGATCAATATCGAAAATGTCAATGAGGTTTGATTTTGTTTGGCCCCCATAAACATCTCCTGCGCATTAATAGACCCTAGATTAAGCCTCTCCCGATCGATTATACATCCCAACAGTGCAGCCTTTGGATGCCGGATAATGGATTCATTTTGGGATGGTATCAACGTGCTGCTGATGAACCCGAACCAGTACCGTGTGATGATGTTCAGATCCTTCTTATCAATTGTGACCCCTGCCTCGATCCATGTGGGCATTGAATCACTCAACAATGGGGCAACCAACCTCTTCAAGTCATCCAAAGTCTGAATGTTGATTTTGTCGGCCAAAGAATGTCGAGTCCTCACTGTGCAATCCAATTCATCATTGAAGTTGGTCTCACTTCACTTGACCTTCTTACCCCGCACCTCTACAAACTCGACAGGTGCTATCGAACTAGCCTTCTTCTTCCTCTTCGATATCAACTTTGCGTACCCTTCATAGAATTCTCGAACCCATGTTGGGACGTATGGGCTCTGAGGTTTCATGAACTCTTTGAATCTGTGGTACCGCAGCGTCTCCCAGACAGACCATCTGTGGACAACCTCTTCTCCTCTAGTATGGTCCTCAAGCCCTCGGCCTTTAATCGATTCATAGACCTTGGAGGATTTACTCGAACATGAGAAATTTGTGGTGCTTGTAGTAGCGGGTCATGTACTGCTTTGGAGCGCAGCTCTAAATGCCTCCGCTTAATCAACTCATCTATTGGAGCTCTGAACTCCACTGCCTCTTCATTCTCGGAGTCATTTGAGGTGAATTGGATTGAAGCAACATCCACACTGCTCTCTGAGCTTGTACTGGCTACTACTTGTGTCTTGCCCTTCCCTCTCACCTATGAAGGTTGACGACGAGTGGGTTGGGACTGTGCTCCTTCCTCTGCAATAACATACCCTTTGCTCTCTTTCGATTTGTGGACCTAGTGTTGGAACTTTAGGTCTAGCCATACTTGTAAAAGCCCACAAACGAGAACAAAATTTGATCGCAAAAGTGTTAGGGAAAGAGACTTCTCAAAAAACAATTTGCAGAAAATCTTTCTGAACATGTCGGTGAGTCGCCGAGTCCGTTCGACGAGCAATAGAGGCATCGCCAAATGTTCCAGAAAAGTTAAGTAAAATTTTAGGTCAAAATGGTGATCTCAAGATCATTCGGCGTGTCACCGAGGTCACTCGGCGAGCAACAGGAACCTCTCCGAATGTTACAAAAAATTTCAGCACGAAAACAGGTCAGAAAGGCGATGGGGAGGACATTTGGTGACACGCCAAACCAACTTGGCGAGCTCGACAAAGCTCGCCGAAATGGCCCAACGCATCACCTCCCCATTTTTTCTTGATTCACAACTAACAGCCCACGACAGATCAATTCAAGCACAATTTCAACAATTTGCAACTATCCGTTAATAATTTACTATTTGGGGTACTCAAACTTTCCCCAATTGATTCAAATTCAACAAAAATGATGATTTTGCCCTTCAGAATGCTGTCACCCAATCCATTATCGGGAAAATTCATGTCATTCGATTGAATTTGGGATACTCAGACTTCACCTGCACATTACCCATCATGCAGCACCCATAATTTAGTCATCTAACACGAGAAATTAAAACCCAATCGCCCAAACATTTTATTTCGTCATGCTCGAATTAAATTTAACACTATACGAATCAATAGGCATACAATCATGGCACAAAGTTTAACTAATCTACGATAAATCAATTGCACTACCAATTAGCATTTCAAATAAGGCATGAAAGTAAGCAAAATTTGAGAAACCAACCTCTAGTTAGACATTGAGATAGACACAACAAAGAGGGAGGGGAAAGGAATCACAACGATGCTCCAGATGCAAATCATAGGATACTACATACGAAATTATAATCTAATGTTTGAGGAACAGAGTAGAGGAGTCAAAAATTTCAAATAAAATAGAAGATTTTGAATTTAAAAGGTCGTAGACCCTTTTGTTGGCGCCCCAGTCGGCGAGCTGACTAACGTCGCTGATCCACTCAGTGATGCACTGAATAGCCCACAGCTCGCCAAACTTGACAGAAACTCAGCCCTTCAATAGGTGCAAAGGGCGAACTCGACCGGGTTCGCCGATCCAACTTGGCGACTCGCCGAATTGGCTATTAGCTCACCCAATCTTCAAGAAATTTCCTCACTTATGACCTTCAGGGGCGATGCATTTGGGTGATAATGGGGGCCATTCGGTGACTCACCGAGTGGCCTAGCCCCTCGCCCATTTGTATTTCATCAAAAATACGAACTCCAACCTACACATCCAACAAACGTTATTCAAACAATAAAAATTAAAGCTTGGGTTGCCTCCCAAGAAACACCTTAGTTAGCGTCGTGGCACGACATGGACATTCCTTCAAGCATCATCCAAATACACCACATCAATCACAGTCACAATGGGACTCTCTCCAAAGTGAAGCTTCAGTCTTTGCCCATTCACCTTGAACATCGACCCATCCTCGTTTTAAATTTCGATTGCCCCATTTGTAAACACATGATTTACTTTAAATGGACCTGACCATTTTGACTTGAGTTTTTCTGGAAAGAGTCTTAGATGAGAGTTATAGAGTAACACAAGATCACAAACTTTAAATTCTCGATAAAGGATTTTTGTTTCATGCCACTTCTTCATTTTCTCCTTATAAAAGGTTGAACTCTCATAAGCTAAAAGCCGAAACTCTTCCAAAGCATGGATTTGGTCAACTTGATCCTTTGACGCAGCTTTCCAATTCAAGTTCATGGCCTTCAAGGCCCACATCGCCTTATGCTCAAGTTCAACCGGTATATGACAAGATTTACCAAAAACTAATTGATACGGGGACATACCAATCGGAGTCTTGAATGTTGTTCTATACGCCTAAAGAATGTCATCTAACTTTTGGGACCAATCGGTTCGATTTGCATTAACAGTCTTGGCAAAAATCCCTTTAATTTCCCAGTTTGACACCTCGAATTGCCCACTTATTTGCTGATGATAAGGGGTGGCAACTTTATGCTTGACTCCATACTTGCTCAATAACTATGCAAACATTTGGTTACAAAAGTGAGAGCCCCCATAACTAATAATTGCACGTGGAGTGCCAAACCTTGTGAAAATGTACCGCTTGAGGAATTGAATTACACTTCTTCCTTAATTATTAGGTAAGGCCTCAACCTCTACCTATTTAGAAACCTAGTCAACACCCACCAAGATGTACTTGTTCCCATAAGAACTCGCAAAAGGCCCCATGAAATCAATTCCATACATCAAACAACTCAACCTATAAAATAGAAGTGAGAGGTAATTCATGTCTTTGTGATACTCCTCCTAGCTTTTGACATTGCACACACTTCTTGACAAGGGAGTTCGCATCTTGATACAACATTGGCCAATAATAACCACTTTGTAGTACCTTAGCAGCTGTACGCACTCCACTATGGTGCCCACCAACCAGTGACGCATGACAAGCGTCAAGAATAACATCTACCTCAACTTTCGGAACACATCTTCTAATTATATGATCTGCACACTCCCAAAATAAGTAAGGCTCATCCCAAAAATATTTCTTCACATAAAAAAGGAACCTCTTTCGTTGGTAAAAATTCAGTCCATCGGGAAGAATCCCACACACCACATAATTGGCAAAATCAGCATACCAAGGCGTGGTACCATTCGACACAACCATCACCGACTCATCGAGAAAGGCTTCCTCAATTTCTTTTACACCTGAAACAACCACATTCGTTTCAAGCCTCAACAAGTGGTCTACCACTTGGTTCTCACACCCTTTTCGATCTTTGACTTCAAATTCAAACTCTTGTAACAATAACACCCATCGAATCAACCTTGGCTTTGCATCCTTCTTAGCCATCAAGTGACGTATATCAGCATGGTCGGTGTGTACCACCACCTTGGTCCCCAACAAATAGGCTCTTAATTTCTCCAAAGCATACACCACGACTAACAACTCCTGCTCAGGGACGATGCAGTTCTTTTGAGCTACATTCAAAGTCTTGCTTGCATAATAGACCGAGTTAGACAACTTTCCCTTGCGTTGGCCAAGTACAGCCCCCAAAGCCACACCGCTAGCATCACACATTAATTCAAATGTACTGCTCCAATCCAGAGCAACAATGATTGGAGCCGAAACTAGCTTTTCTTTTAGGCACAAAAATGCTTTGACGCAAGTTTCATCAAACTCGAAGACACTTTCTTTTTCAAGTAGTTTGCAAAGAGGATAAGCTATCTTAGAGAAATATTTTATGAACCTCCGGTAGAAACCCGCATGACCCAAGAAGCTCTAACACCTTTGACGGAAATAGGAGGAGCCAACTTGGCGATAACTTCAACTTTAGCCTGATCAACTTGTATGGCTTCTCTCGAAATTTGTTGCCCCAACACAATACCCTCCTTGACCATGAAGTGACATTTTTCCCAATTAACCACAAGATTCGTTTCAACACATCTTTGCAAGACTCTACCAAGGTGCTCAAGGCACGCTTCAAATGTATCCTCCACAACTGAAAAGTAATCCATGAAGACTTTCATTTAATCCTCTACCATATCGGCAAAAATAGAGAGCATACACCGTTGAAACGTTGCCGGTGCATTGCACAATCCGAAAGGCATTCTTTTGAAAGCAAACGTCCCATATGGACATGTGAAAGTTGTCTTTTCTTGATCCTCCCATGCATTAGAGATTTTATTATAACCGGAGTAACCATCCAAGAAGCAATACCATCGACGACCCGCAAGTCTATCAGCATTTAATCCATAAAGGGCATTGCAAAATGATCCTTCTCGGTTCCCGATTTAACTTCCGATAATTCATATATATACGCCAACCGCTAACCGTTTGCATTGGCACAAGTTCACCTTTTTCATTTGAAACCACAGTCATACCACCTTTCTTTGGAATGCATTGAACGGGGCTCACCCACTTGCTATCTATAATAGGGTAAACCACTCCCGTATCAAGCCACTTAATGATCTCCTTTTTGACAACTTCTTGCATTGGAGGATTCAACCTCCTTTGATGTTCAACACTTGGCTTACAATCACTATCCAGTTGAATTTTATAGGTACAAATACCAGGAGGAATTCCCACAATATCGGTAATCGTCCGGCCAATAGCATTGATAAACTTTTTCAACACACTAACAAGCGCTTCTGTTTGCCATTCAAGCAAATCCACAGCAATAATCATGGGTAAAGTGTTATTAGCTCCCAAGAACACATAACGAAGGTGCGGTGGAAGTACCTTCAATTCAAGCTTTAGTAGTTCTTCAATGGATGGCTTTGTGGGAGGACTTTCCCCATTCTTCAAATTGATATCAAGCTTCACGGGGATCTTAGAATAAGACCCTAAACTCGATAGAGCAGCCACTACCTCATCATAATCTTGAATTTCTTCCCCATCGTAATTCAAGAGGATGGTGGCCAAAGACTCACCAACACAAGAAATTTCACCCACACTAGCAACAGCTTCATAAATCACATTAGTAACTGATATTACATGGAGGTCACTAGGTTGCTTCATAGAAAATATCATAGAGGATGCCAATAGGACGTTTGATAGAACGGTCGGCCATGAGAAGACGCATAGTATTTGCCTTAGGCTCACCTAGCCCAAGTTGCTTAAAAATTGCATAGGGCATTATATTTATACTTGCCCCCAATCACACAATGCTTTAGCAAATTGAAACATCCCTATAGTGCAAGGGACAGTAAATGCCCCTAGGTCATCCTTCTTGACAACAACGTTTTACATAATGGCACTACAACTATGGGATACTTCAACCATCTTGAAATCCATACTTCTCTTCTTCGTGATCAACTCTTTCATGAACTTGGCATAAACCGGCATCTCTAAAAATGCTTCCACCAATGAAAGATTAATAGAAAGAGTTTTGTAGACGTATTTTTTAAACTTCGCGTCTTCATCCCTCTTTTTCAATCTTTGGCGAAATGGTGGGGTAACTTTGGGCAACGGCTTTGTAGGTACGAAGGGAGGAACACCCCCCACCTTTGACTTCTTAGCCTCACTGGAAACAAAAATTTTTGGTGCATCATAAACCTCATTAAATGTTTCATTGTTCAATTCTTCGGCAAGTCCATCACCCTAAAAAGAAACAACCTTCCTTTTACTTAGAATTCCTTTATCATAATTTAGCACATCACTTCCCACAACCTTACCACTCCGGGTAAAGATTGCCATGCATTGGGCATTGTCATTCTTTGGATTGGCCAAGATGTAACTAGGAAGACCCCCTTTTTGTCTTGGATTTAAATGAGCTGAGATTTGACCCATTTGGGTCTCAAGTTGGTTTATAGAAACCAAATGAGAGGTCAGCGTTTGATTCAAAGAGGAGAAGTCAGCTTTCATCTCCTTGAGCACTTTATCCGATCTTTCTACCTTGTTTAGGTTGCGGGCAAGCTTATCCTTGGTCAAAAAGTTCTCAGGGTAGACATTTGGTTCTTTCGGTTTTGGACGGTCATGGGGAGGCACATAATGATATCTATCACCCTCTTGATCTCTCCAATTTGCACCCCTATCACGCCACTCTCGATCTCTATCTCTCAAACCTCCATTCTAAATCTTTGTTCCAACCTTGATTCCCGCTCGACCTTGGATAGCTCGGCAAGAACCCCCCACTTGGTTCGACAAAAATTGTACCTCTTCATTATACATGGCTTCAAATTATGCATCATCTGAGTTCATTTCACTACTAGCACCAACCACATTCTCGGCCTTATGACCACCTCCCATGACATGTTTTGTCAACAAATCCATTTGGGTCATCATCTTGGTCATGTTTTCATCACGCTCTTGGTTTTTCTCCATTTGTTCTTTGGTCAACACAACATTGAAAGGAGACACCTGATCCTCTCTCGTTGTCATGACCCAAGGTGCCCCCTAGAAGTGACATGGCATACAAGACTCCGAAAGGCCTCATACAAGCCACTTAGCATACATACATACAAGATCATAGAGATTAAAAGTTCAAATGACAATATCATATCAAACCTTTTAAGAAAAAATAGCGGAAGTCTACATCTCATGTCTCAAGCCAATCTAACCATAAGAGGAGAAATAAGGTTTGGAACGTAACCCAATACAATGTCAAAAGAAAGAACAACTAGGCTATGTCCTCGGATGGATGAGGACTCACCAAGTCTTCACAATTCTGCAACTAAGCTCCAGCCATGAGTGGATGGAGAATCGCCACGCCCTACATCAACAAGTTAATGTAGGCAAGAGTATCCATTAGTACAATCAAGTACCAAGTATTATAGAAATCCACGGAATCATTTAAAACATGCTAAAACGGGACATTTTCATAATATGCAATGACCAAGCTAAACATGATAAAGTTTAGAAAACATGAAACATAAATCATGGTAAAAGCAAACTAAACATCTTTACTTCACTTGAGAAACATTATAATAGTACCTTTATTGTAACACCCCAAGCCTCCAAGAGATTTTAAAATGCAGAACTCACCTGAAGACATTGACCTACGGAGGCCACCTACGGGCCGTAAATGGATTGACGGGCCGTAGGTGGGAACCGTCAATGGCACTGTGAAATTTTAGGATTTTTGAGTTTTTGAACCTTGACCTACGGAACAGCAGGACGGTTCGTAGTCCAGTTAACGGGCCGTAGCTGGGTTCCGTAGATGCATTCCAGACTTAGCCAAATTTTCAGCCCAAAATGAACTTTCTAAATCAATTGACGGAAGAACAGGACAGTCCGTCAATTGATGTACTGATCGTAGATCCCTTCCGTCGATTGGCCCAGACAGTTTTTAATTAAGGGCTTTTTGGTCTTTTTCCTAATTGTTTACCTATTAAGCTAAGTAGATTATACCCTTAGTCTTAGACCTATAAATACTTTCTAAGCCTAATTCCTTTCATTCTAATTCATTCCAAAACTCTTCTCTCTCAAATATTTCACTCTCTACAAAGAACTCTCTCTCAACTCTCAAGGAAGAAGAAGGAGCTTGAATCCTCCATTGAAGACCTTCAATCTTCTCCAATTTCTTGTGGATTGCTTTGAGGTATGATAGTATTCATCATTAGGAGTCATTTCCTCCAATGGGTCCTCCTCTTCTTCATGATTTTCAAAGGTTTACTCTAACCCAATTGAATTAGGGTTTGTGATCAATCATTGTGGGTTCTTCAATTATGATTCCAATTATTGATTTTATGATTCCTAGTGCACGATTTAGCGTGATGAAGTAACTTAGTGCACGAATTAGCTTTAATTAGATGATTTGATGTAAAGATTGCATGAACCCCCATGATCCCAAGCTAATTCTCCCCTATTTGATAATCTACGCTTTGATTGTTGGGTTGAGTTATGGTTTGATGAAGTTTATGAATTCTCTAAGAAATCACGAATGAATTGAGGATAATCTTATGAATTTAGCATGATCAAGTCAAAATCATGATTATCCTCTATTATGGGAGTTCCTTCAAGTATGGGTAAATTGTCTTAATTATGACTTTCTAACCGTGGGCTTGCATTGAATTGCATGATATGAGATGAACATGCATGAATCCATATGAACTATGAAATATGAGCATGATGAATTAAGGGTGCTTTGAGAGTAAAGTGCCAAAGTTATGATATGATGATGCTATGGTCGAGTAGTGAAAGGTTTTCTCACGTAATTCTCCCATTATGATAAAAGAAGAACAAAGAGGCGATTACCCATGTTCTTAAGGAGCTATTCTAATGATGTAAGTTTGGACAAGGTCCATGAAATATGAATATATATAAGCATGATTTTAGCTTGAATGGGTAACCCTAGTTGTACCTTTTCATGTTTGATGATATAAATATGTTAATGACTAATTCGTGGGATTATGCTTAGAACTGAGTGGATATTGAGATGGAAGTCCTCCCGTTAGTAGAGGCCGGGTCTTCTAGTGAAAGCTCTCCCGTTAGTAGAGGCCGGGTTTTCTAGATGGAACTTTCCCGTTAGTTGAGGCCGAGTCTCCTAAAGCAATCTCTATCCCATAAACTATGTTGCCACCATAGGATATTGTCTTTAAGTAGACATTAGCTAGTGGATCCACATACGCTAAGAAGTTCATGGCCTTGCATTGGCTTGTAGGACACCCCTTTTCGGTTTGGGGTAGACACCGGATTCCGTGTTGATAGCTCACATGGTCTGACATGTCGGTTAAGGATTTTCCACACAAGTTAGTGAACAAGTGTTCTTATGATGAAGTAAAGAAAGAAAGATTATTTAGCTTGCTTTGGCCTTGATATATGCTTTATGTTTCATGTTTCTCATGTTTTTAGCTTGGCCATTGCATGTCATGATTATGTCTCTCTCTCTAGCATGATTTAAGTGTTTATGTGCATTGCTCTCATACTTAGTACTTAATTGTGCTAACGCATACTTTTGCCTACATCACCTTCTTTGGTGTAGGACGTGGCAATTCACCTTCCACTCGTGGCTAGAGCATTGGCTTAGAGTTGGGAAGAAGACTTGGTGAGTCCTCATCCATCCGAGGACATGGCCTAGTTGTTCTTATTTTCATGTCGTTTCTTTTCAGTGTTGGATATTGTATTGGGCTGCGTCCCTATCACTTTTATTTGTATTCTATGATATTAGAAGGCTTTGAGACATGAGTTGTAGACTTCCGCTGTTTTGAGTAAAGTTTTGATATAAAATGCTCTTTTGAACTTTTATTTCTCTATTATCTTGTATGTTATGTATGCTAAGGTCTTGTATGAGGCCTCTCAGGGTCTTGTACGCCGTGTTACATCTAGGGGCAACCCTGGGTCATGACAAACTTGGTATTCAGAGCGCAATGTTTTAGAAAGATCCTAGGATATCTCATAAGCTGCGTCAAGTAGAGTCTTGTTCATGAGTGTGAAGAGCGCCACATTTATGAATGTGAGGCTATAAGACGTTTAAGAAATTTCACTTCTTCTATTACTCGTTAGTCGTGCCATAGAGTTTAACTCTCTATATATCTCTCCTAATCCCTATCCTACGTGTTTCAGGATATGGCGACCCGAAGAGCTTACGCTAGAAAAAACATGGGAGAGAATGTGGAACAAGAAGCTCCTCCTCAAGCTCTTCAAGTTTCGGCAGACCCTTTGGCGGAACAGGTGACTAATGCGGAATTTAGGGCTGGTTTCCAAGTGTTGGCTCAAGCCGTGACGGCTCAAGCCAATAGAGAAGTGGTGGCTCCCGTGAACCCAAACGTGGGTACGACGGCATCAAGAGTGGGGGACTTTAGAAGATCCTTAAGAGTTCATTGATGAAGTGTACAAGGTGTTGATGATCATGGGTGTGACGCCGAAAGAAAAGGCAGAGTTGGCCGCTTATCAACTCAAGGGTGTTGCCCAAATTTTGTTCAATCAATGGAAGAGTGAGAGGGCGGTTAATGAGGGTCCTCTTGATTGGGAGAAATTCAAGGTTGCTTTCCTTGATAGGTTCTTCCCTCTTCAGAAGAGAGAGGCTAAGGTGCTAGAGTTTATAAACCTTGAACAAGGAAATATTAGTGTGAAAGAGTATGCATTGATCCTCACACAATTGGCTAGCTATGCTCCGTCAATAGTTGCCGACCCAAGGGCAAGAATGAGCAAATTTGTGTCGGGAGTGTCTGATATGTTGGTGAAAGAGTGCCGCACCGCCATGCTTGTGCATGACATGAATGTTTCTCGCCTCATGGTTTATGCCAAACAAATTGAGGAAGAAAAGCTTAAGGAAATGTCTAAGGAGACCAAGAGGGCTAGGACCGGAGATGGTAATTTTTCCCATGCAAGGTTCGATGGACATGGTCGTCCTAGATTTCGACCAAGGTTCTCTAACCAAGGCTCATCCAATGCTCCTCCGAAGTCAAACAATGATAGGGTGTCTAACCCCAAGTCTCAAGGAGGGAATAATGATGGTTCTTTATTGGCTCCTTGTGCCAAGTGTGGGAAAAAGCATGAAGGTAGATGTCTAGCCGGTACGGATGATTTTTATAATTGTGGAAATAGTGGTCACAAGATGAGGGATTGTCCATCTCTCACGGCCAAGGGAAGAGAGAATAAGGAAGCTCCCACTAGAGGATCGGGTTCGAATGCTCAGAAGCAAAATTGATTTTTTGTACTTCAGGCTTATCATGAGCAAGAGAGCTCTCCCGATGTGGTTACTGGTAGTTTTCCATTTCGATTTTTATGCTTTGCTTGATCCCGGTGCTACCTTGTCTTTCGTGACGCCATATGTGGCTATGAGGTTTGATGCTGTTCCGGATGCGTTGCTAGATCCTTTTCATGTTTCTACTCCGATTGGAGAATCTATCATGGCTAAGAGAGTTTATAGAGATTTTCCCGTCTCCTTATCCCATAGAGTCACTCATGTTGATCTTGTAGAGCTTGATATGCTAGATTTTGATGTTATTCTTGGGATGGATTGGTTGCATGCTTGATATGCCTCTATTGATTGTAGGACCCAAATGGTCAAGTTTCAGTTTCCAAATGAGCCTATCCTAGAGTGGAAGGGAGGAAATTCTATGTTTCGAGGTCAATTTGTCTCTTATCTAAAAGCATGAAAGATGATCTCAAAGGGTTGCATTTACCATCTTGTTAAGGTGAGGGATATAGATTCCGAGACCCCTACTCTCGAGTCGGTCCCCGTTGTTAGTGAGTTTCCGGAAGTGTTTCCTGATGACTTGCCCGGTATTCCTCCCGAAAAGGAAATAGACTTCGGTATTGACCTTCTCCCAGATACGCAACCTATTTCTATTCCTCCTTATAGAAGGGCTCTGGTGGAACTTAAGGAACTAAAAGAGCAGTTGAAAGACTTGTTGGATAAGGGTTTCATCCGGCCAAGTATTTCTCCATGGGGTGCTCCGGTCTTGTTTGTAAGGAAGAAAGATAGTTCACTCTGTATGTGTATCGACTATCGCCAATTGAATAAGGTTACCATTAAGAATAAGTATCCTCTACCAAGGATAGATGACTTGTTTGATCAACTTCAAGGGGCTAGTTATTTCTCTAAGATAGACCTTCGTTCGGGCTATCACTAATTAAGAGTGAAGGAAGATTATATTCCGAAAATGGCTTTCCGGACTAGGTATGGTCACTACGAGTTCTTGGTAATGTTGTTCAGGTTGACAAATGCTCCGGCCGCATTTATGGACTTGATGAATAGAGTGTTTAAGCAATACCTTGACATGTTTGTGATTGTGTTTATTGACGACATTTTCATCTACTCAAAGAATGAGGGTGAACATGTTAATCATTTGAGGATTGTGTTGCAAGTTCTCAAGGACGAACAACTCTTTGCGAAGTTTAGTAAATGTGAGTTTTGGTTAAGGTCCGTGGCTTTTCTTTGTCACATTGTTTCCGGTAAGGGCATTGAGGTAGATCCTAAGAAGACGGAAGCGGTTAAGAATTGGCCTAGACCTTTATCACCTTCGAATATCCATAGTTTCTTAGGCTTAGCCGGTTATTATAGGAGGTTTGTTGAAGGGTTTTCATCCATTGCTTCTCCATTGACGGCTTTGACTCAAAAGAAGGTTAAATTTGCATGGTCCGAAGCATGCGAGAAGAGTTTTCAAGAGTCGAAGGATCGACTTACTTCGGCTTCGATATTGACTCTACCGAAAGGATCCGATGGTTTTGTTATTTATTGTGACGCCTCGAGAATTGAGCTAGGATGTATTCTTAAGGAAAATTTGAAAGTCATTGCTTATGCTTCAAGACAACTTAAGGTGCATGAAAAGAACTATGCTACTCAAGACTTGGAATTAGCGGCAATTGTGTTTGCTTAGAAAATATGGCGACATTATTTGTATGGAGTACATGTAGATGTCTTCACTGACCATAAGAGTTTGCAATATGTGTTTAAATAGAAAGATTTGAATCTCCACCAAAGAAGGTGGCTCCAGTTCTTAAAAGAATATGATATGAGTGTTCTCTATCACCCCGGTAAGGCTAACGTGGTGGCACATGCTCTTAGTCGATTATCTATGGGTAGTGTTGCTCATGTTGAGGATGGTAAGAAAGAGTTGGTTCGCGATGTCCATAGATTGGCTCGATTGGGTGTTAGATTGGTTGATTCTACTAAAGGTGGTGTTACGGTTCACAAGGGTTCCGAATCCTCTTTTTTGCATGATGTGAAAGCTAAGCAAGGTCTTGATCCTAACTTGGTTGAACTAAAGGAAGCGGTACTCAAGAAGTCCATAGAGGTTTTCTCCCATGGGGGAGATGGTGTGTTTTGATATCAAGATCGTTTGTGTGTCCCCAATGTAGAGGGCTTAAGAGAGAAAATTTTATCAGAAGCCCATAGTTCTCAATATTCCATCCACCCAGGAGCTACCAAAATGTACCATGATTTGTGGGAAATTTATTGGTGGAACGGAATGAAGAAAGATATTGCGGAATTTGTGACTAAGTGTCCTAATTGCCAACAAGTGAAAGTTGAGCATCAAAGGCCGGGAGGTTTGACCCAAGATATTAGTATTCCTACTTGGAAGTGGGAAGATGTGAATATGGATTTTATTGTGGGTTTGCCTTGCACGAGGTGACAATTTGATTCTATTTGGGTTGTTGTTGATAGAATGACAAAGTCAGCCCATTTCATTCCCGTCAAGACTTCTTATTCGGCAGAGGATTATGCTAAGTTGTATTTGAGGGAGATGGTTAGGCTGCATGTAGTGACTTTATCCATAATCTCTGATCTTGGTGCACTATTTACTTCTCAATTCTATAAGTCATTTTAAAAAGGTCTTGGTACTCATGTTAAGCTTAGTACTACCTTTCATCCCCAAATCGATGGGCTAGCGGAGCGCACTATTCAAACCTTGGAAGATATGTTGAGAGCTTGTGCAATTGATTTCAAGGGTACTTGGGATGATCACTTGCCTTTGATTGAGTTTGCTTATAACAATAGTTACCATTCTAGTATTGGTATGGCTCCATTGGAGGCTCTCTATGGTAGGAGGTGTAGATCACCTACAGGTTGGTTTGAAGTTGGTGAAGTTGCTTTGATAGGCTCGGAGTTGGTGCATGAGGCTATGGAGAAGGTTCAACTTATTAGGGGGAGGTTGAAAATGGCTCAAAGTCGACAAAAGTCCTATGCCGATATTAGGAGAAGAGAATTAGAATTCGATGTGGATGATTGGGTTTACTTGAAAATCTCACCCACGAAGGGTGTAATGAGATTTGGGAAGAAAGGGAAGCTTAGTCCCCGTTATGTAGGCCCATATCAGATCTTGAGACGTGTTGGTAAGGTTGCTTATGAGCTTGACTTGCCTAATGATTTGGCATCTGTGCATCCATATTTCCATGTCTCATTATTGAATAAGTCTGTTGGTGATCTAACCACTATAGTGCCATTAGAGGATCTTGGCATAAAGGAGAGTCTTTCTTATGAAGAGGTTCCGGTTGAGATTTTAGAACGGCAAGTCCGGAAGTTAAGAAAAATGAAGTTGCTTCCGTAAAAGTTCTATGGAGGAATCAATTGGTTGAGGTATCTACTTGGGAGGCCGAGGATGATATGATGTCCCGATATCCTCATCTCTTTCCTTCTGATCCTACTCTAGCTTGAGGTATCTTGATCCTCATGGTTCATTCTTTTGGTCTCATGTGTCATAATTGATTTCCATGATTCCTTGATTATGTATGTTCATGAAGAGTCTTATATGATTATGTGCATTTGAGTAATAGTTGCATAAAGTCTTCATGATATGATGTGTTGATCATGCTTTGAGTTGATGTTTCCTCCTCGGATATGTGCATTTATGTGATTGTATGATAGGTTGGGTTGTTAGTCCGTGTCTATTACCATTCTCAAGATGTCTTGATTCTCATTCGAGGATGAATGTTCCCAAGGGGGAGATATTGTAACACCCTAAGCTTCCAAGGGATTATAAAATGCAGAACTCACCTGAAGACAGTGATCTACGGAGGCCACCTACGGGCCGTAGATAGATTGACGGGCCGTAGGTGGGAACCGTCAATGGCACTGTGAAATTTTAGGATTTCAAAGTTTTTGAACCTTGACCTACGGAACAGCAGGACGGTTCGTAGTCCAGTTGGCGGGCCGTAGATGGGTTCCGTAGATGCATTCCAGACTTAGCCAAATTTTCAGCCCAAAATGAACTTTCTGAATCAATTGACGGAAAAACAGGACGGTCCGTCAATTGATGTATGGACCATAGATCCTGTCCGTCGATTGGCCCCAATAGTTTTTAATTTAGGGCCTTTTGGTCTTTTTCCTAATTGTTTACCTATTAAGCTAAGTCGGTTATACCCTTAATCTTAGACCTATAAATACTTTCTAAGCCTAATTCCTTTCATTCTAATTCATTCCAAAACTCTCCTCTCTCAAATCTTTCTCTCTCTACAAAGAACTCTCTCTCTCAACTCTCAAGGAAGAAGAAGGACCTTGAATCCTCCATTGAAGACCTTCAATCTTCTCCAATTTCTTGTGGATTGCTTTGAGGTATGATAGTATTCACCATTAGGAGTCATTTCTACCAATGGGTCCTTCCTCATGTTCATGATTTTCAAAGGTTTACTCTAACCCAATTGAATTAGGGTTTGTGATCAATCATTGTGGGTTCTTCAATTATGATTCCAATTATTGATTTAATGATTCCTAGTGCATGATTTAGCATGATAAAGTAACTTTGTGCATGAATTAGCGTGAATTACATGATTTGATGTAAAGATTGCATGAACCCCCATGATCCCAAGCTAATTCTCCCAAATTTAATAGTCTATGCTTTGATTGTTGGGTTGAGTTATGGTTTGATGAAGTTTATGAATTCTCTATGAAATCAAGCATGAATTATGAATGAATTGAGGATAATCTTATGAATTTAGCATGATCAAGTCAAAAGCATGATTTTCCTCTATTATGGGAGTTCCTTCAAGTATGGGTAAATTGTCTTAATTATGGCTTTCTAAGCATGAGTTTGCATTGAATTGCATGATGTGAGTTGAACTTGCATGAACCCATATGAACTCTATGAACTATGAAATATGAGCATAATGAAAAGGGTGCTTTGAGAGTAAAGTGCCAAAGTTATGATATGATGATGTTATAGTCGAGTAGTGAAAGGTTTTCTCACGTAATTCTCCCATTATGATAAAAGAAGAACAAAGAGGCGATTACCCATGTTCTTAAGGAGCTATTCTAATGATGTAAGTTTGGACAAGGTCCATGAAAGATGAATATCTATAAGCATGATTTTAGCTTGAATGGATAACCCTAGTTGTACCTTTTCATGTTTGATGATATAAATATGTTAATGACTAATCCGTGGGAATTATGCTTAGCATTGAGTGGATATTGAGATGGAACCCCTCCCATTAGTAAAGGCCGGGTCTTTTACTGAAAGCTCTCCCGTTAGTAGAGGCCGAGTTTTCTAGATGGAACTCTCCAGTTAGTTGAGGCCGAGTCTCCTAAAGTAATCTGTATCCCATAAACTATGTTGCCACCATAGGATGTTGTCTTTAAGTAGGCATTAGCTAGTGGATCCACATAAGCTAAGAAGTTCATGGTCTTACCTTGGCATGTAGGACACCCCTTTTCGTTGTGGGGTAGACACTAGATTCCGTGTTGATAGCTCACATGGCCTTACATGTCGGTTAAGGCTTTTCCACACAAGTTAGTGAACAAGTGTTCTTATGATGAAGTAAAGAAAGAAAGATGATTTAGCTTGCTTTGGCCTTGATATATGCTTCATGTTTCTCATGTTTCTCATGTTTTTAGCTTGGCCATTGCATGTCATGATTATGTCTCTCTCTCTAGCATGATTTAAGTGTTTATGTGCATTGCTCTCATACTTAGTACTTAATTGTGCTAACGCATACTTTTACCTACATCACCTTCTTTGGTGTAGGACGTGGCAATTCACCTTCCACTCGTGGCTAGAGCATTGGCTTAGAGTTGGGAAGAAGACTTGGTGAGTCCTCATCCATCCGAGGACATGGCCTAGTTGTTCTTATTTTCATGTCGTTTCTTTTCAGTGTTGGATATTGTATTGGGCTGCGTCCCTATCACTTTTATTTGTATTCTATGATATTAGAAGGCTTTGAGACATGAGTTGTAGACTTCCGCTGTTTTGAGTAAAGTTTTGATATAAAATGCTCTTTTGAACTTTTATTTCTCTATTATCTTGTATGTCATGTATGCTAAGGGCTTGTATGAGGCCTCTCGAGGTCTTGTTCACCGTGTTACATCTAGGGGCTTCCCTGGGTCGTGACATTTATCCATTAGTTTTGGGGAATAGCCTTAACCGACATATAAGACCATGCGAGCTATCAACATGGAATCCGGTGTATAACCCCCCACACCGATAGGGCCATCCTACTTGCCAAGGTAGGACCCTTTACTTAACATGTAGCTTACGTGGATCCACTAGCTAGTGTCTATCATAGACCATCATCCTATGGTGGCACATAGTTTATGGGACATGGGTAATCGCTACTTGTCCACTCGGTGCTAAGCGTAATTCCCACAGTTAAACATAGTTCAATTATCATAAGTAGACATGGGTAGTCGCCTCTTGTGTATCATTAGTCATAAGTTCATTATTAGTAGACATGGGTGATCGCCTCTTGTTTACATTAGGGAACATTGGTGATTGCCTCTTGTCCCTTCATTAGGATAGCTCCTTAAGAACATGGGTAATCGCCTCTTGTTCATTTTAAATTCATAATGGGAATATTACGTGAGAAACCCTTTCACAGCTTCACCGTAATATCAACATAACCTATACTTTGGTACTTCAATCTCAAAGTACCCTTAATTCATCATTTAACTTTATATGAGACATGCATAATTTCATAAACTTCATCTTTACATAGTTCTTCATGCTCATAATTTGCAAATCATAGGGTTCACATAGCTTCATGAGAATTTCTCTTAATTCATGCAATTCAATGCGAACTCATGCTTAGAAAATCATAGATAAGTCAATTTGAACATAATTGAAGGAACCCACATAATAGAGCAAAATCATAGTTTTGATTGAACATGCTTACTTTCATAAAACCATCACTAGGTCATTCATAATCTCATTCATGAAAAGTCTTTGCTTAGGAATCATAATTCATGCATGGATTCATAGATATTTCACATAATTCATCACTTCATAATCCAACCCACCAATCAAAGGATAGCTTTCAAAATTTGGGGAAATCATATAAATCACACTAATTCGTGCTCTAAATTACTTTATCACGCTAGATCTTGCACTAGGAATCATAAAATCAACAATTGGAAATCATAATTGAAGAACCCATAAGAATTGATCAAAATCGTAACTTAATTTGGGGAATTTGAACCTTGAAAATTGAAGAGGACAAGGGACCCATTGGAGGAAAGGGCTCCAATGGTGAATGCTAACATACCTCAACAAAGCCCACAAGAAGTTTTTAGAAATCAATGACCTTTAATGGAGGATCCTAGCCCTTCTTCTTCCTTGAAAATTGAGAGGACTTTTCTAGAGAGAGAAATATTTGAGAGAGGGGAATTTGGAAATGATTTAGAATGAGTAAAATTAGACTTAGGAAGCTTATATAGGGTCTGGGTTAAGAGCATAATCGTCTTTCATTAGGAATTATATATTTAGGGAAAAGACCCAAAAGCCCTTAATTAATAACTGTCGGGACCCATCGACGGTCGGGAACTACTGTCCGTAAGTCGTTCGACGGACCGTCCTGTTCCTTTGTTGATTGGTTCAGAGATTTTCAACCTAGGCCTTCCAACGACAACACCCATGTACGGCTCGTAGGTCAACGGACCGTACATGGCAACCATAAGTCAGGACTTACAACTGAAAATTTCTACTAAGTCTGGAGGGGACCTACGAGCCCTACCTACGACTCGTTCATTGACTGACGGGCCGTCTTGGCAGGCTGTTGTTAGGGTTCTGAAACTTGACACTTTTAAAACTTAGGCTTGCCACTAACGGTTCCCACCTATGGCCCCTAAGTCAACCGATGAACCTAGGTGGCATCCGTCGTTACTGGCAATAACCTAGAAAATTCAAAAAATTTCCACCCTCGAATCTGGGGTATTACACTCGTATGCCATGCTTGATTAATCTTGGTCATCTAATCAAGAAAATCTGACGTTACGACAAATGGTTGTCCCATGATTCCACCCTTGATAAGTTGATCGGTGACACCCTTGTTGATGGAGTCAATACTTCGGTAGAAATATTGCAAGGGCACATTTTTCGGCAACCCATAATTAGGACATTGGAGGAGCAGCTTTTGAAACCTCAACCAAGTTTCATGAATGGGCTCACCATCACTTTTCTTGAAATTTTTAATGTTGTCCCTCAACTTCAACATCCTCGAGGGAGGAAAAAATCTTTCACAGAACTCCTCCATGAGCTCCTCCCAAGAAGTAATAGAGTCCCTTTGTAGTTTGGCCAAACACTTCGTTGCTTCCCCCACTAGAGAAAAGGGAAACAAATGAAGCTGAATTGACTCTTGAGTAATATTCCTGAAGGTGAATGGTCCGCATACATCCACAAAATTGCAAATGTGATCATGAGGGTCCTCATGAGCAAGTCCCCCAAAAAAACCTTTAATTTGTAGCAGCTGGAGCATAGTTCCGGTCACATGAAAAATAGTGTTACCCATAGTTGGGGGCAAACGAAAAAAGCTTCGACACTTCCCATTTGATCTGCATTGACATCGTTCAAGTTTCTGATGTCGTCATCGTTCCCAAAATGACTAGTAGCATTACTTCCATTCACACTCATCTCTTCACCTATAGAGAGCAGACAACAAAAAATACTCATAAGAAAGTTCTACTACAACCAAATTAGTTCACAAAAACACTTCAATAAAAGAATTCTAAACACCACTCCCAGGCAACGGTACCATTTTTGATAATGCTCATCTACACCTCTTATAATTCAAAGTGTAGGTGGTCGCTAACAAGTATAAACCCAAAGGTGAGTTGGGGTCGATCCCATAAGGAGTGGTATGGAAAAGAATTCAAATATGAAGTATGTAAGTGTTCTAATCTCTTGTAGAATGGAAATAAACAAAACACACTATAATGTAAATTAATAAGTTTCAATTATAAATATTAAGATATTTTAGTAACCAATTGTTAATGAAGATGATTAACATGACGTTTGAACAATAATAGAGGAACCTTAGGAGTGTGTGAGTAATCGAATACTAATTTCTCTTAATGGGTAATTAATAATTGCTTTAAGTCATTGAATCTCAATGGGCAGGATGGATTGTAACTATAACAACCATTTTTCAATAAACTATCATGTTTCAAGCGAGTTTTTTCGAACCTCAACATGCTTAACAATGCAAAGAAATCCAAATCCTTAATTTGGCCCACTTTATCAAGATAGGTTGCAAAAACAAAAGTCAATAGAACTATCAATCACATATTCCACTCTAAGCATCTTTCAAAAGCAACCAAAGAGATCTAAAGCTAGAACTGAATTTGCAACTTCAATTCATAAATGAAAACATGAATAAAATAACCCATTTCAAAACAACATTAAATCTAGCAATTAATAATACCTACAAGCTAATTTATATAATCAATTACATAGTCACACCACTTAGGAAAGGGGGTTTTGGCCAAACATAACAAAAAGTGCGAAATAATTATCGAAAATATTCTCCCTCGGAATGTCAACAATTTTGATGCTCAATGAAAAAAAATAATGACTAAAACCTTAAAACCCCAATATCTAAGCTCAAAAACCTCTTTCAGAATATTCAATATTGTCAAAATGTCAAAAGTCTTTATGTCCAACTTAGTCTGATGCCTTTCTCTCTCTTAAAAAAATCAATTTATATGTTCCCAAAAACTTCCCAACATTTCAGTACGCGGGACCACTCGGCGAGATTAGTCGGGATCACCGAACGATTTGGTGATCCACCAATGTACTCACCGAACAACTCGGTGATCCATCGATGTACTTCTTCTCGCTATTTAGACTTGATTCTTGCCTTCAATTGTTCTGTTCATTTAGATGAGCTAGATCGAGCTTGCCGTTCCGATCAGCGTGTCACTGAATTGACCTTTGGTTCACCGAGTTGGCTTAATTCATGAGCCAACATGCTGGACCTTTTGGTGAGCTAGAAGCTCACTCGGCGATTTGCCGATTGGTTTTTGTGAGCTACAACATCCCTTTTCTTCAGCTTTTGAAACTTTTTTGCTTCTTTTTGCAATGTACTGTCCTTGCCTTGTTCTTAAGCCTCCATGGCTGCACATAAACAAATTAACATTTGTTATGAACACAAAATAAGCATTGAGGACACTAATTCATTAAATAACAAGCTCTAAATGAGTCAAAATTCCTGACTCATGATGGACTTCACAGATCCCCTTTTATATTTCAGTCTTTCTTTTTGCCTTGTGCATTTGGGACACTACATTTCTTTAAGTTGGGGGTGATGGCATTTCTTTATTATATTTGTTGAATTTTCTGCCCTTTTCGAGCTATTTTGATGTTTTTGTTGGATGATATGCCCACGTCGTACTATTTTATGATTATGGATTTGTTTGGGTTTGTATTTTTTGTTTCTTTGTAGTTTTTATTTTTTTGTAGCTTCTTATGTTCTTTTATATGTTGTTGAGTGGCGTTGCCCAATGATAGATAGAGTCACAACTTTCTTAAGGATAAATCGTCATGTGGTTGGAAAATATGTTGTGGAGTGTTTGTGTGGCGAAGAATGAGTTGTCATATCTCGGAAGGATGTATGAACTTGCTGGATGATGGATAGGGTAACGTCCTTCTTAAGGGAAAATAGCCGTCTTTTTGGGAGGATATGACTTGTTTGGTTCAAACAAAGTAGCCTTACAATGTGAAAGAAAAAGTGAGTATCCGTCAAATTTTTTGAAAAAAAGGATGTATTGAGAATGATTTTGTGACAACTCTTAGGACTCTTTTTTTGACTTGTGACTCATTGGTAGTTATTAAAAGTGATGCCATGAGCTATTGTGAAACAATGTAAAAATTGAGCCATCTTAATCAAATTGCATGCCATGTGCGGTGAGGTTGTTGAATAAATTCTCATGTTTGCTTGTGCCATCTAGAACTTTCTCTGTTAGTCTTTCAATACTGATCTTAATTGCTTTTGGTTGGAGAAATGAGCTTAGGCCTTTTTTGTGATTTCTGGAAACTCACTTGACCTAAAGAGCCTACCATTGCACTAAATGTATCCCTGGTTGACCTCTTTTGAGCTTCATACAATTTCTTTGTCAACCACATTAAAAGTCTTACCCTTTTAGAGAAATTGAATTCTCTATTGAAACCTTCCCTCTTTGAACTCTAGAAGAAATTGGAAAATTAGGCTAAAATCCTAAGCTAGGGGTTATAAAAATAGAAAAAGGTGATGCTAACTACATGGCAGCTTGAGAATAGAGCAATGAAAGAATAAGTCATAGAAAGGAGAAAAATGGGCTAAAAGAAGCAAAGTCTAGAAAAAGTAAGAAAGAAAACAAGTTTTGAAAAAGAAAGAAAAAGAATTCCTCTAAAAATGTGAAGTTGTTGCATGTGGGGCATCTAATGTGAAGTGGAAAGAATGTTGTGAGTTGAAAATGTTGTAAAATGGTGACGAAGCAAGTGAAAAAGTGTGTGTTGATTTCTATGAGAGTGTAGTCACTTTTACCCAAATGATTTCCTAACCTTCTCTAATCCTACATTACAAGCTTGAGAAAATATCTTAGTGATCTCTGATACGTCCAAACCTACACCTCAATTAAGAAGTATAAACGGTCGAATTCAATTATAGAACTCAACTGGAGTTGAGGTCGATCCCACTGGGAATTTACAGTAGAAATAACCTTACCGACTCTTATATTCAGTTGTGGTTAGTATTTCTGAAAAGAGTAAATTATGAAAAGTAAATATTGGGTTGTTTGAGTTCAAGTAACTAATTTTTGTAGCTAAGATTAATAGTCAACAAGAGCAAACAATAGTTCAAAGATTTTAGTAATTGATTTAACGAAGCTAGGATTGTGTTCCCTATGACATTTACTTCACTCCCGAATTCTCTACAAATAGCTGTTGATTGATAATATTATATGTTCCTAGCAAGTTAGATTCATCTAAACACGTTTCAGCCCTATTAGATGAGTTTACTCTTCTCCTCTCGGACTTAGAGTGCTCTGAAGCTTACCCTTGCGTACTTGTTAAGAAAATTATCTTCTCTCGAGCTCTAATTCTCGAAACAAGTTGATGGAGTTTGATTCTAGCTTTTCCTAATTATCACTTTTCTCTCGAACAAGTGATAAATACAGGCAGGTTCTAATGCGTGCACTCGTTAGAAGACAGTTATTATGAAAGTAGAAACAACATATGCAATTAACAATCAAACGCTACTCTTAGTTGAATCCGTAGTTATGTTTTAGTCATGGTTCTCATAGACCTAGTCGTGGTATTTAGCCACTCATTATTTCAAGAAAAACTGTAGTAGAGATTATCAAAAGCATAATATAATAGGCTTACAATAATAGCTAACCAAAAGCTTCTTGATTATAAACACTCAATCAAGAACACGAAGTTTTTGATCCAAAGTAAATGACCAACAAAATGTGTTCCAAAAGGAAAATTAGTGTTTCACCACACTCTGAATGTTTCAATGTCACGACGATGCTCCATAATATTAAAAAATAAACCCTAAATAATTAAAATAGTTTTTGAAAAGAGTCCTACACGAATTAGGACTACTGTTGTCGAAAAACTTCATGGGCAGGGTGACGGCATGTCTAATGCTAGACGGCTCGTCAAGCCCTCTGTGGTCCACACTTAGACAATGTGGGTCTTCCTTCACTGGTGGTCTTCACAAGTTACTAGACGGCTCGTCTTAAGCACCACGGCTCATTTACTGCTCCGTGGAGTTGCGCATTCACTTGGGTAGCCACCGGTTCCACTGCCGCTCTTTCATGAGTCATAAGACGGCTCGTCAACTGGACCACGGCCTGTCTAGGGCTCCGTGGTCTTCATGCTTTACTTTCCTTCCTTCTTCCTATCTTTTGCATCGAAGTGTTTCACCTGCACAACATCAAAGAAACCGTCATATCCACATAAACAAGCTCGATTTCTCACTCTAATCCTTTGTTTTAAGCATCAAATGTGCTATGAGTTCATGGAACATAACCACCCTCAACTTAGAACCATTGCTTGTCCTTAAGCGGTGAAAAAGAACAACACCTGACGCTCAAGTACATAGGAGCACATCACAGATATGCAACAACTATTTCCTCAACGATTTCATTCAAAACCATCCATCTAACATGCAAGGATCAATGGACGACATCCCATTACACATAATCGATCATGCTTAGACCAGTACCACTAATTAGCTCACATGACAAACTATCAAATGCAAACATAGTGCCCGCACGACAAAGAAGTCCCTCACACATGATATTTGGGGTTGACGAGTACTCTCACTCTCAAAAAGAACTTGCAATACTACAAGTATACAGACCGTAGGCTTGCCTTTGTTTTCTATGCTTCAACTGTCAAACAATCGAAATAGGATCACTCTAGGACTTTTATTGGCTTGTAGCGTTGGCTCGGGCAAGGGAGTGGAACATTTGGTATATGAGTCACTACATTACCTCGGTTCCCCAAAGTTCTTATTAGCACACAACTCTTATTCGAGTAGTTCAAACCTCTTTTTCTGTTTGCAAATCCCGACACCCATGTCATTTATTTTCTTCTTTTTCTTTTTCTCTTTCTTTTTGTTTTTCATTTTTTTATAACTGCCATTTACTTGACCTATCAAAACTAAACCATTCAAAACATGCATTGGGTTTCATGCCTTCGGAGTAACTAAGGATATGATCCTATTGGTCATGACCACCGTCAACATAGCCTTTTGGCCTGAGTTGTGGCATCGTGCCTTCAGAGAACCAAGGATACAAATACAATAAGGTGACAACAAAATTAGCTTCAAGGTTCAAATGGGGTTCAAGAGTTCATGATTTCATTTGGTTGTTGTTTTTGGCTGAAGTGGACTTAATACAAAAATGGCCTATGATCCTTTTTTATCCAGTTATTCAATTATCTTAGCAAGACTACCTGGGCAAGTTATAGCTTCTACCTACAACATTAGACTTCATGCAAAACTCACACTCATATTGCACATGCTTACATTTTCAGTATTTAGTCAACCAATTTATGTTCTAGTTAGCAATGATCAACACACAAGTATATGAGATGTCGTACAAAGAGCCTAACAATCAATTTTCAGATTAAGGCCATTTTCTTGTCATTTCTCATAAAAACACAAACACTTCGGCTGCTGCTATCAATTCATCCTACCAACTCTCACACACAAAAAATACCAAACCAATGTCCAACACAAGAGCCAACCTCCATGCACTAATGACTAATATGGCAGGTTGCTGTCACGATCTAAAGTACCCCCTAGACATGACATGGCATATAAGACCCCGAAAGGCACCATACAAGCCACTTAGAATACATCATACAAGATAATAGTAGTTAAGAGTTTAAAAAATAATTTCATAGTTAAAAGAGTTTGACAAAAATAGCGTAAGTCTAACATTGTTTCGAAGGCATCTAATACATCAATGAAATGAAATTGGGACGTAACCCATACAAGTTCTAAAGTAAAATGACATAGAACTATAAATGTGGCATTGTCCTCGAAGTATGAGGACTCACCAAGTTTTCAAATCTCTAATGCAACGAACTAGCCACGAATGGATGGAGAAGAGCCGGATCCTACATTATGAGATAATATAGGCAAGAGTATGCATTAGTACATAGATTGTACCAAGTATGATAACTATGCAGCGAAGTCATAAAATTATGCTTAAAAGGAGATATACATAAGATACAATGACCAAGCTAAATCGTAAAGTAACATGACGGAAAACATGAGTTAAAAGCCATGGTCAATGCAAGTAAATCATCTTAGACCAAACATACTTGAAAAACTTTTGTGGAAGTAACCTTAGGTCATTATGTGGGAAATTGTCCTTAACCGACATAGACCATGTGAGATATAACATGGAATCCGGTGTCTACCCCACACCGAAAAGAGGTGTCCTTACTTGCCAAGGTAAAAATCATAACTTCTAGCTTAAGTGGATCCACTAGCTATTTTCTATCTAAGAGAATCATCCTATGGTGACACATCGTTTATGGGACATGGGTAATCGTCGCCTGTCCACTCGGTGCTAAGCATAAATCTCACGGAATAGTCATAATTCATAACTCATCTTATCATTAGTAGACATGGGTAATCTCCTCTTGTCCTATCATCCATGGAAGGCACATCAAATAGTCAAACCAATCTAAAGTTCATTATAATAGCTCCTTAGTTCTTGATTCAAAGTTTAGTTGAGAAAACCTTTCAACCCTTATGAGTCCTTTATGTCAGAAAATCCTTTCACATTCATGTTTTGAGTAATATATGAGAAATTCGCCCTCAACACAACAAATACAACATTGATGCTTCACTCTCAAAGCAACCTTAAATAATTTATCTCAATTTCATAAGAACATGCATATCTTCATAATTTTCATCTTTTATAGTTCAAAACCTCATCATAAGATCAAAGTATAGAAATCATAGATCATGCATGGGTTCATGGTAATTCAACTTCAAATCATTCAATTAACTGAATTCATGCATAAAAATACTTCAATCAATTAATTAGATCATAATTTGAAAGAACCCATAAGATAGAAGAAAACCCTAATTTCAATTTGGAGAATTCTAACTTGTAAAATTGGGGAATTTAGGAATCCTATGGAGGAAAGGACTCCATAGGTGAAAAACATCATTCCTTGGAGTTCAATGCCCACAATCAATGGAAAATAGGAGACTTGACTTGAATCCTTAGTCTCATTCTTCAAGCTTTATAGTGAGAAATAATTGGGGAAATCTTTGGAGGGATTTGGGGGAATTTGAAGAGTGATTAGAATGGGTAGTTTTAGGCTTAGAAGTCTTATATAGGGTCTAGGATTAGGACTAAATCGACTTAGATTGGGTATAAGTCAATTAGGGAAAAGACCAAAAAGCCCTTAAAAATAACTATCGGATCCCCATCTACGGTTCAAACCTACGGTACGTAGATCCAACTACAGATTGTCATGGTCAACCGTAGAAAGATTCAGAGACTATTAAATTTGGACTTCAAATGATGGGACTCATGTACTTCACCGACGGACCGTACATGCCAACCGTAGATTCCTATTTAAGGTTGGGAGTTTGATAAGTTTGGGGGTAACCTATGAGACCTATCTACTGCCCGTAGAAGCAATGACAGACCATCCTATTGAGTCATAGAAATGGTTCTAAAACTCAACATTTTCAAAAAATTTACCTTGCCATCTACGGTTCCCACCTACGGCTCGTAAGTTGACCTATGGTCCGTAGATGGCTTCCGTCAGTACTGGCACAAGTTCTGAAAAACCTAAAATTTTCCCTCTTTTCAAACCCGAGGTGTTACAATATCTCCCCCTTGGGAACATTCGTCCTCGAATGGAACTCAAGACATCATAAGGAGGGTAGAAACTGGATCTAAGAGCCCAACATGAATGAAATCACATGAATGCACATATCCGGAGAGGAAACATCAACTCCAAGTTAAAGCATGTTCAAAGCATCATTTCATAAGGTCCACATGCAACTCATACTCAAATGCACATAACATGAAGAAATCAATCAACTTGACTCATTTTTTCAAACTTTTTAAGCTTTTCATGATCATGCATAAATGAGGAAATCATGGGAATATCTAAGACACATGACACCAAAAGAGTGAACCATGAGGAACTAAATACCTCAAGCTAGAGTAGGGATGGAGGGAATGTGATGAGGATAACGAGACATCATATTGGTCTCGGCCTCCCAAGTAGCACCCTCAACTAACTGATTCCTCCATATAACTTTTACAAAAGCAACTTCTTTATTTCTCAACTTCAGAACTTGTCGGTAAAAAATCTCAACTAGAACCTCTTCATAAGAAAGACTCTCATTTACACCAAGACACTTCAATGGAACTATAGATGTTGGATCACCAACACATTTCTTCAATAAAGAGACATGGAAAACCGGATTAATCAAAGACAAGTCAATAGGCAAATCAAGTTCATAAGTAACCTTACAAATTTGCCTCGAAATCTGATACAGGCCCACATAACGGGGACTAAGCTTCCCTTTCTTCCCAAACCTCATTACACCCTTCATGGGTGAGACTTTCAAGTAGACCCAATCATTAACATCAAATTCTAAATCTCTTCTTCTAACATCTGCACAAAACTTTTGTCAACTTTGGGATGTTTTCAAACTTTCTCTAATAAGCCAAACTATTTCTATAGCCTCATGTACCATTTCGGGACCTATCAAAGCGAATTCGCCAACTTCAAACCAACCTATAGGAGATCTACACCTTCTACCATGAAAAACTTCAAATGGAGCCATATCAATACTCGAATGTTAGCTATTGTTATAAGTAAATTCAATCAAAGGCAAATGATCATCCCAATTACCCTTGAAGTCAATTACACAAGCTCTAAACATATCTTCCAAAGTTTGGATAATATGCTCTGCCTGCCTTCCCATCAGTTTGAGGATGAAAGGCCATGCTAAGCTTAACACGAGTACCGAGACCCTTTTGGAAGGATTTCCAAAATTGAGAAGTGAATTGAGTACCACGATAAGATATTATGGATAAGGGCACTCCATGCAGCCTAACCATCACTCTTAGATATAACTTGGCATAGTCTTCTGCTGAATAAGAAACCTAGATGGGAATGAAATGAGCCGATTTCGTCATACAATCCAGAATAACCCAAATCGAGTCATGTTGTCACCGAGTGCATGGTAAACCAACAATGAAGTCCATATTCCAATCTTTCCATTCCGAGTAGGAATACGAATATCTTGGGACAAACCTCCTGGCTTTTGGTGTTCAACTTTCACTTGTTGATAATTAGGACACTTAGCCATAAATTCCGCTATGTCCTTCTTCATATCATTCAACCAATAGACCTCCCGCAAGTCACGGTACATCTTGGTGGCTCCGGGTGAATGGAATATCGGGGACTATGGGCTTCCGATAAAATCTGCTCGCTCAAGTTATCTACATTGGGAACACACAAACGACCTTGATATCGGAGTAAGCCATCTCCCCCCATGGGAGAAAGCCTCAACAGACTTTTTAAGCACCGCTTCCTTCAACTCCATCAAGATCTGGTCAAGACCTTGCTTTGCCTTTACATCTAACACAAAAGGCAATTCTAAGCTATTATGAACAACAACACCACCTTTATTAGAATCAATCAACCAAACACCCAATCGGGCCAATCTATGTACATCTCGAACCAACTCCTTCTTATTATCCTCAATTTGATCAACACTACCCTTGGATAACCGACAAAGGGCATCCGCCACCACATTTGCCTTGCCAGGGTGATAAAGGACACTCATGTCATAGTCCTTTAGTAACTCAAGCCACCTTCTTTTGCAAAGATTTAGATCCTTTGCTTGAACACATATTGCAAACTCTTGTGGTCAGTGAAGACGTCAACATGAACACCATACAAGTAATGCCTCCAAATCTTTAGATAAAACACAACTGCCGCTAGTTCTAGGTCATGGGTAAGATAGTTCTTTTCATGAATCTTCAGTTGCCTTGAAGCATACGCAATGACTTTCCCATTCTGCATAAGGACACATCCCAACCTAATTCTTCTGGCATCACAATAAACCACAAATCTATTGGACCCTTCTGGTAAAGTCAATATTTGAGCGGAGGAAAGTCTATCTTTCAATTCTTAAAAAATCTTTCCACATGCTTCAGACCAAATGAACTAAGCTTTCCTTTGGGTCAATGCCGTCAATAGAGAGGCAATCGAAGAAAAACCTTTCGCAAGCCTTCTATTGTAACCAACCAAACCTAAGAAATTTCAAATATCTGAAGGGGATAGAGGTCTAGGCCAACTCTTAATCGCATCCATTTTCTTAGGATCTACCTCAATACCCTTACCGAAAATAATGTGACAAAGAAAAGCCACGGAGCTCAACTAAAACTCTCATTTACTAAAATTTGTAAAGAGTTGTTGGTCCTTGATGACTTGTAACACAATCCTCAAATGATCAGTATGCTCATTCTCACTCCTTGAGTAAATCAGAATATCATTGATGAACACAATCACAAACATATCTAGGTATTGTCTAAACACCCTATTTATTAAATCCATAAATGCGGCTAGAGCATTTGTCATACCAAACGATTTACTAAGAATTTGAAATGACCATATCTAGTTTAAAGAGTCGTCTTTAGAATGTCATCTTCCTTTACCCTCAATTGGTGATAGCCCGACCAAAGGTCAATCTTGGAAAAGTAAATCGCTCCATGAAGTTGATCAAACAAGTCATCTATCCTGGGAAGAGGATACTTTTTCTTAATGGTAACTTTATTCAATTGACGGTAGTCAATACACATACGAAGTGAACCATCCTTCTTTCGAACAAACAAAACTGGGGCACCCCATGGAGAGATACTCGGTCGGATGAAGCCCTTACCCAACAAATCTTTTAATTGCTCCTTCAATTCCTTAAGTTCTGCTAGAGCCATTCGGTAAGGAGGAATAGAGATAGGTTGTGTATTTGGGAGAAGGTCGCTACCGAAGTCTATTTTCCTTTCGGGAGGAACACCGGGTAAATCATCAGGAAACACTTCCGAAAACTCATTAACAATGGGGATCGACTCAAAGGTTGGGGTTTCGGAATCCATATTCCTAATCCGAACAAGATGATATATGAAACCCTTAGAAATCATATTTCTAGGTTTAAGAGAAGAAACAAACTGACTCTTAGGCATAGAATTTCCATTTTCCACTCTAGAATGGGTTCACTTGGAAATTGGAACTTGACCACTCGGGTTCTACAATCAATAGAAGCATAGCATGAATGCAGCCAATCTATCCTAAGAATAACATCAAAATCTTATATATCAAGCTCTACAGTATCAACATGAGTGATTCTATGTGATAAGGAGACAGGACAATCTCTATAGACTCTTTTAGCCATAACAGATTCACCCAAAGGAGTAGAGACAGAAAAATGATCTAACAAAAAATCTGGAAGAATATCAAACCGAATGGCCACATATGGCGTCACAAAAGACAAGGTAGCACCCGGATCAAGCAAAGCATAAACTTCAGGATTAAAGACTTTCAACATACTGGTAACTACATCGGGAGAACCCTCTTGCTCATGACGAGTCTGAAGTACATAAATTGGTTTTTCTTTTGACTACTACTAGAACCCGACGAAGGATAAGGTTGACCCCATCGATGGTTGTCTCCTTCATTCTTAGCAACGGAGGGACGATCCCTAATCTTATGACCACTCTTACAACAACCAAAGCAACCAATAGTACCGGCTAAGTATTTACCCTCATGTTACTTTCCATACTTAGCACAAGTAGACAATGAAGACCCACTACCATTTCCTCCTTGAGGCTTAGGGTTAGACACCCTTTCCTTGTTGAACTTAGGAGCCAGAGCATTGGATGAACCTTGACTGGGAAACCTTTGACGAAACTTAGAATGACCATATCCATCGAACCTTGAGCGTGAAAAGTCACCATCAGTTGTCTTAGCCCTCATTGCTTCCATAAACTTTTCCTTAAGTTTCTCCTCTTCTATTTGTTGAGCATGTACCATTAGGTGATAAATGTCCATGCCATTGATAAGCATTGCCGTATGACATTCCTTGACCACCATTTCAAACACTCCTGAAACAAAGTTACTCGTTCTTGCCCTATGATTGGCAACCATAGTAGGAACATAACTAGACAATTATGTGAATTTCAAAGCATACTCCTTCACACTCATGTTTCCTTTACGGAGGTTAATGAACTCTAGCACCCTTGCCTCCCTCATCTCAAGGGGAAAGAACCTATGAAGGAAAGAAACCTTAATCTTCTCCCAATCAACAGCACCCGCATCAACCGCCCTCTCTTCTTTCCATTGGTTGAACAAAACTTGAACAACACCCTTAAGTTGATAAGCGGCCAATTCAACCTTTTCCACCGACATCACATCCATGTTTATTATCACCTTGTACACCTCATCAATAAACTCTTGAGGATCTTCCTCAACCTTGCAACCATGAAACTCCGGAGGATTCATCCTAGTGAAATCCCTTGATGAGTCGGTAGTTTTGACTCATTTAGAGCTTCAGTTGTACTAAATTTGTGTCCTTAATGCCCATTTTGTACTCATAACTAATATTAAATCATTTATGTGCAGCGAGAAGGCTTTGGAATGAGGCAAGGACAAAATGATCCAAAAAGAAGTTGAAAAGTTGCAAAACTGAAGGAACATAAAGGTTGAAGCTTGCCAAAGGCAACTCGATGACACGTCGAGTGAACAGTGTACTGCCTAAAGTTCCAGTAGACAAGGAGAAGATCTAAGTTAAGTCGCTGAGCTGGGGAACAGGATGGCGAGTCGCCAATCAAAATGGCGAGCCCGATGTTCATTGCCTAATGTTCCAGGATGAAATCAGTACTAAAGTCAAGCATTTAAAGGCGAGAACAGGCAATTCGGTGCATCGCCGAGTGGAAGGGCGAGCCCGACTTACACCGCCGAATACTCCGACATTTGAAAGTGTGTGAAATTTTTGGGAAAGTATAAATAATTTTTTTTGAATTGAATTGAATTGAGTATTGAGTGATTGAGAGAAGAACCAGAACTCAAACTTAGAAAGTACATTGCAATTGGGTGATTTTGTGAACTATTCTTGTGATTTCTTGCGAATTGATATATTGGGTATAATTTTAGTTGATTGTATTTGCTGTTTGAAGACTTGGGAAATCAATGGCTAATATATTTAGTAACTATTTCTTCATTCTTGCTATGATTGGCTAAAACCCCAATGCCTTAGGGGTCTGATTATGTGTTGAATCACCTAATTAGCTTGTGGGTCTTATGGATTGCTGAATTAAATGTTGATTTAGAATGGGTTCAATTGTTAATTCATGTTTTCACCTTATGAATTGAATTTGCAAATTCAGTTCTAGTTTATATCTCTTTGTATGCTTGTAGAAGATGCATTTGAGTGAAATTAGCAATTGATGATTGCATGAGTTCTTACTTGTATTACCCAGCTTGTTAAAGTGGGTTGGATTAAGGTAGAAGATTGTGCTCTTAATGTATTGCCTTTGGGGGTTTGATAAAACTTAATTGAAAGCATGATAGTTAATTGTAAAATAGCTATCATAGTTGTAATCTCACCTACCCATTATGATTCAACATACTTAAGCAATCCGGAATGACCCATTTAGTAAAAATGGTAGTTGAACACTCACACATCCCTAAGGCCCCATCTCCCATTGCTTAAGTTTGTTTTTAATTCGTGTTTGTTATAATCAATCATTTGAATCTCCACTTATTTGATAATTGAAACTTCGATAATTTACATTATGCATCATTTTAACCTACAAAAGTTAGATCACTTTAGTACTTCATATTTGAATTTTGTATTTTGGCCATTCCTCATGGGATCGACCCCAACTCCTCGTTGGGTATATATTGCTAGCGACCGCCTACATCTTGAATCGTGAAAGGTGTAGTGGAGCGTTATCAAAAATGGCGTTGTTGCCGGGGAATGGTGTCTAGAATTCTTGTATCAAAGTGATATAGTAAACTAGTTTGATTGTAGTCAAATTTACTTATTAGTCTTTTCGTTGTTTATTTTCAACAGGTTACAACATGAGTGAAGCTGGTAGTGTTATTGGTCAGAATGATGATGCGCATCATGTGCATGATGACTTGGTAATTTGAATGACTTCAATGCAGCTCAAGTTGGAAGTGCAAGAGCCATACGCTTGCCCCCTACTGTGGATAATGCTATCTTTCATGTGACTGGGACAATGCTTCAACAGTTGCAAATCAAAGGTTTCTTTGGAGGACTTGCTTATGAGGATCCCCATGAGCATATTCAAAACTTTCTAGATGTGTGTAGCCCTTTCACGTTCAAGAACATCTCTCAATAGTCAATCCAACTTCTGTTGTTTCCCTTCTCTCTAACTGGGGATGCAACAAAGTGGTTGGCTGAGCTACCAAGAGATTCAATTACTTTTTGGGTGGAACATACGAAAGCATTCCTTGAAAGATACTTTCCCCCTTCGAAGATGGTGAAGTTGAGAGATGGTATTCGGAACTTCAAGAGACTTGACGGTGAACCAATTCATAAGTCGTGGCTTAGGATCCAAAAGCTCCTTCTACAATGTCCTACTCATGTTTTACTTGAAAATGTGTTGTTGCAATACTTCTATCGTAGCCTTGATTCGGTAAACAAGTCTATCGCGGATCGTTTAATTCAAGGTGGAATCATGAGACAATCGTTTCCTATTGTGTCAGTGTTGCTTGATAATATATCTAAAATCAACTGGGCATGGCACACAAGAGAAGACCAAGTATCACCTCTTATGACCGAAATGACTAAGGAGCAAATTGTGAAAGATCAAGAGAGTGATGTGAATATGGCTAAGATGATGACCAAGATGGATTTATTGACAAAGCATGTTATGGGTGCGGGTTCCAAAGCCATGCAGTTGCAATAAGTCCAGATGATGCTAACTTTGAAGCCATGTACAACGAAGAATTCCAATTTGTGTCCAATCAAATGGTGGGTTCTCGTCCCAGCTAACAAAGGCCGGGTGCGAATTAAGGCTTGAACAAAGAACAAGGTGGTGGTTGGAGAGACAATCGAGAGTGGTGTGATCGAGGTACCAATTAGACAGATGGTGAGAGAGATCGGTATGTGCCTCCACATGATCGTCCCAAAGTTATCGAACCAAAGGCTAATCCAGAAAGCTTTAGGACTAAAGATATGCTTGCTCGTATTTTGCACAAGGTCGAAGGTTCGGACAGAGTACTCAAGGAGATGAAGGCTGATTTCTCTTCTCTAAATCAAACGATTATTTCTCACTCAGCTTCAATTAAACATCTTGAATCACAAATGGTCCAAATATCCACTCAATTGAATCAAAGACCAAATGGTGGCATTCCTAGTGACACATTAGCAAACCCAAAGAATGAGAATGCTCAGTGTATCGCAATTGTGACTCGAAGTGGCAATGTTTTGGGTAGTGATGCGGTTCAGGTCGATGGGGCTAAACGTAGTACAATTCCACCAATTGTGAATGATGATGATGATGTGAACAATGATGTTCTCAAAAAAGATGTTGATTCAATGAGTGATGTTACTCGCGGTGGAACTACTACATCAATGGTGGGGGATATTTCTTAATCGGTTTTCCAAAAGCCATTGCCTAAAATTAACCCTCCATTCCCACAAATGTTGAAGAAAAGAGATGACAATGAAAATTTTCAAAAGTTTCTCTCTGTTTTTAAGTCTCTCTATAAATCTTCCATTGGTGGATGCATTACTAGAGATGCCGGGATACACTAAGTTTATGAAGGAATTTGTCAGGAAAAAGAGTAGTATGGACTTTGATACGGTTGAAGTATCCCATAGTTGTAGCGCTATTATGTCAAATGTGGTTTCTAAAAAGGATGATCCGGGAGCGTTCATGATACCTTGCACTATTGGGGCGTTCAAATTTGCCAAAGCATTGTGTGATTTGGGAGCTAGTATTAACTTGATGCCATATGCTATTTTCAAGCAAGTTGGGCTAAGTGAGCCTAAGTCAACAACAATGCGACTTCTCATGGCTGATCGTTCTATTAAGCGACCTATAGGTGTACTCTATGATATTTTGGTAAAGGGTGACAAGTTCATATTTTCGGCATATTTTGTTTTTCTTGATTGTGAGATGGATGCCGAGATCCCTATTATTCTTTGTAGACCATTCTTGGCTACCAGGAGGGCACTTGTTGATGTGGAGAGCATCGATTTGAAATTTAGAGTAAATGAGAAGGAACTTACTTTTAACATATTCAAGTCTATGAAGCAACCATGTGACCTCCATGTGGTGTCAGTTATTGATGTGATCGATGAAGCGGTTGCTAGTATTGGTGAAGTTTCGTGCATTGGTGAATCTTTGGCTGCTGTCCTCTTGAGTTATGATGGGAAAGAGATCCATGATTATGATGAAGTGGTGGCTGCTCTATCGGGTTTAGGTTCTTACTCGAGAACTCCTTTGAAGCTTGATATTGATTTGAAGAATAGAGAAAGTCCTCCCGCAAAGCCATCCATTGAAGCGACCCCGAAGCTTGAATTGAAAGCTCTTCCTTCCCATCTTCGATATGTATTTTTGGGGGTTGATAACACCTTGCCGGTCATTATTGCGGCTGACTTACTTGAATGGCAAGTACAAGCACTTATTTGTGTGCTAAAAAGATTTACCGAAGCGATTGGCTGGACAAGTGCTGATATTATAGGGATTTCTCACGGTATTTGCACGCACAAGATCCAATAGGAAGGCGAGTGTAAACCCAACGTCGAGCACCAAAGGAGGTTGAATCCTCCGATGCAAGAAGTTGTCGAGAAAGAGATTATTAAGTGGCATGATGCGGGTGTTGTCTACCCTATTGCGGATAGCAAGTGGGTAAGCCCGGTTCAATGTGTTCCAAAGAAGGGTGGTATGACCGTGGTCCCGAATGAGAAAGGTGAACTTGTGCCAACGCGACCAGTGTTGCAAAGTGGTTATGATTGGCCAATGTTGTATCAAGATGAAAATTCCTTTCTCCACAAGTGTAGTCAATGTCAAAATCAAGGAGGAGTGTCTCGCAGACATGAGCTTCCTCTTACTCCGATCCTTGAGGTTGAATTGTTTAATGTGTGGGGAACCAACTTTATGGGCCCTTTTGTGAGTTCTTGTATGAACAAGTATATTTTGATGGATGTTGATTACATGTCCAAAAGGGTGGCAGTTGTGGCTTTGCGTAACAATGAAGGGCGGAGTGTGGTGAATTTTCTTAAGCGATACATCTTTACAAGATTTGGCACTCCGCGTGCTATTATTAGTGATGGGGGCTCTCATTTTTGCAACCAAATTTTTGCCTTGTTGTTGTCCAAATATGGAGTCAAGCATAAGGTTTCCACCCCTTACCATCCTCAAATAAATGGACAAGTTGAAGTGTCCAACCGGGAAATTAAAGGAATTTTGGCCAAAGTGGTAAATGCTAACCGAACTTATTGGAACCAGAAGTTAGATGACTCTCTTTGGGCGTTTAGAACTGCTTTCAAGACCCCAATTGGTATGTCCCCGTATCAGTTGGTGTTTGGTAAATCATGTCATCTTTCGGTCGAGCTTGAGCATAAGGCTATGTGGGCCTTGAAAGCTTTGAACTTGAATAGGGACAATGCGTCCAAGGATCGGGTTGACCAACTTCATTTGTTGGAAGAGTTTCGTCGTCGAGCTTTTGAAAGCTTAGCTCTTTATAAGGAGAAAATGAAAAAGTGGCATGACGCCAAGATACTTCATCAAGAGTTTAAGGTCGGTGATCGTGTGCTACTCTACAATTCTCGTTTGAGACTCTTTCCGGGTAAGCTAAACTCTAAGTGGTCATGTCCTATTAAGGTGATTTATGTGTTTGATAATGGCGCAATTGAAGTTCAGGGTGAAAATGGGTCGTTCTTCAAGGTTAATGGCCAGAGGCTGAAACTTTACTTTAGAGAGGCCCCCGTCGTGCGAGTGATTGATGTGGTGTACTTGGATGATGCTTAAATTCATGTTCACATTATGCCACATGTTAAATAAGGCGCTTCTTGGGAGGCAACCCAAGTTTTATTTTAGTGTTTTTGAATAACGTATGCTCGTTGATTAGGTTGGAGTATGAAATTTCAAGTCATGGCAACTAGGCGAGGGGTTGGACAACTCAGCGCATCGCCAAAGACCCCTAGGATCGCCTAAATTCATCAAAAATTGAAGGATGAAGTTGAAGGTTACACTGGAAAATTAGGTGAGCCAACTGCACACTAGGCGCGTAGCCGAGTGGATCGGCAAATCCAATCTAGCTCACCTTCTAAACATGCAAAATAGCCTAGGCTCATGTGATATTTGGTGAGGTTTTGAATCACTCGGCGCATCACCGAACCAATCGACGACGTTAATACCATCGTCCAATGGGGCGCAAACTGAAGGGCTTTTAAGCTTTTCAAATTCAAATTTTCGTCATACTTGAAATTTTCATCGTCTCCTCCCATACCCGCACACTTTTGCATTTTCATTAGCATATTTGTTGCGTTTCGCTGTTATTGGAGTGCTCTAGACTTGTCCCCGTTCCCCGTTTCATCATTGTTGCATCGTAGTGTCTACATTGGGGTTAGTTTTCTTGGGTTTCAAATTTTGCAAGCCATTTTTGCTAATTCCACTTGTGAATAGATGGGTACTTGATTTTATGCGTGATTGTATGTCTTGTTTGCCGCCTGTTAGTTCGATTGTGTGAATTCGGTTGAGCATGCTTAATTTTTCTACTTTTTGGCCTTTGTTGATATGGATAATTGTAATTAGTGATTGTGCGTTGTTGAATAATTGCTGGGTGAAGTTTGAGTAGCCTCGAATTCAATCGAATGGCTTGAATTTGCCCAATGATGGATTGGGTGATGTCTTTCTTAAGGGCAAATCGCCATTTTGTTGTTTTTGAATCGACTTTGGGGAAGTATGAATACCCCGGGTAGATATTGGGTGTGGGTCTAATCTATTTGGTGCTATTTGAGCTATAATTGTTGTGTATTATGCTGTTAGTTGAAAATCGTGAAGAAATTAAGGGGGTGATGCATTGAGTTGGGTCGGCGAGCTAAGTCTGGCTCGCCGTTCTGATTGGCGCATCGCTTATTGCACTCTCCATTGCCATTGTTGTTTATGTTTGTGCCTGTGCATTCTGTTATATTCGGTGAGCCCCCTTTAGCTCGCCGAGTGGTTTTTTTATCACCCTTTATGCCTGAATTTTGTCTGGCCTGAGTCTGTTACTTTAGGCGATGCTCATTTTGCTCGCCCACTAGGTTAGGCAACATGCCAACCTGGTCGGCGAGTTTGTCTGCAATTTTTCTCGGTTGACCCTGTTCTAACCCATTTCCCTCGTTTCTTATGTTTGCTTATTTGGTTTAATAGATATGCCTCGCCAAAAGGTTGTTGCTCAAACACCTCCTCGGAAGAGAGCTAGGGGAACCAAAATAGCTTCAAAAGTTGATAGATCACGGCAACAACGATCTCAAAAATCCCAATAAAAAGGGAAAGGCAAGAAAGTGGTCTCGGAGAGTCCATCCTTAAACAGTGAAGAACCGTCTATCCCGTTCACTTCCACAGAATCTTGAAGTTTTGAAGGTGAGGAGTTTGGGACTCCTATTTGGGAGCTTTTAAAACGGACCCGTGCCGAGTTGTGGTCCAAAAATTTACATGACCCATTGGCTAGGGTCATCACTCCTACTACAATACCTGAGTCTCTGACAGCTTCTACTCATACCCCTGTTGCTCTAGCTCAAATTCTGGCCTCGGCTCAACTTTCGAGGTCGATGAGTAGGTTAAATGTTGAGGATTTACGCATAATCCTTGAGGAAAGGAGGTTGTCCACCGATGGGGTGGTTGACAGATATCCACAAGTGTGGAAGATTATTTGCTTCCACAAGTTTCAGTTATTCACCAAGCCCCGGAGCCCCTACGTACCTACATGGGTCCGGGTGTTCTACGTTGCCTACGCCGATTTAGTCCCGAAAGTCAAGAAGTTGGCACAATCTATGAAACAAGCTGACTTTGTTATGGTGCATAGGAAGTAAGTTAAGTACAGCCAGACCGAGATTAATGATGTCCTTGGTTGCACATATTGGTGGTGGCACTCATTGGACGACAAGCTTAAGGGGAGTTTGGAGTATCTTAAGGGGTGGTTGGCACCGTTAATAAGTGATGCCTCCCTCTGTTGGCTAGATTTTGGGGCTATAATCGACAAGAAGGACTTCAATATTGTTGCGCGGTATTGGTTTGAGTTTTTGAGTAGTCCTTTCTTTCCATCGAAAAATGAGACAATTCTCCGGCATTAGAAAACCGCTCTTTTGGGTTGCCTAATATATAGGCAAATGCTGAATTAGGGAATGATCATCTAGTGTGAGATGTTGATGAGGGCAAAACAACATTACACCTCGCTCTCATTCGCGATTTTAATTAGTGAGTCGTGCAGGCGGGCTGATTTTCAATTTGAAGCGAAGACGGATGTTGAGGTCACTTCAACCTCGTCTTGTGACATCCGGCTAATCGAGGCTGAGTAAAAGAAGGATGAGGCCGAGAGGAGGAGGAGACTTTCGGTAGACATGCCTCCAGCAGTGGATATCGAGGCCATGGAGACTGGTTCCCCTACTCCCGCAGTTGAGCTGACAAGTGTTCCTGTCTCTAATGCTCCTGCCACTTCCACTGCGGCACCAGGCCCCTCTTCTGACCCTGCACTAGCTACAACTCTCGGTGCCCGGCCTTTAACACAGGCTATGATCATCCAGATGAGGCACCTTGCCCATTCTGCCAATGTACGAGCTTCTCGGGTCGAGGCAGCTGCTCCGGGACTGATTGAGCATGCTTTAGCTGCCACACTTGCCCCCATTTGAGCAGAGTTGGCTGATCAGCACCGGACTATTACAGCTCATGGGGAGGCTTTGGAGGCCCTCACCGCTAGAGTTGGGGCTTGTGAGCGGACAGAGGACGCTTCTACTAACTTGACAAACATTCGCACCGATATTACCAGCTTGAGGAGAGACGTTGACGAGCTGAAGTCTACAGACATTACAATGCCTTGGGGTAGTGTGGATGTGCCAGAGTGTACGGGTGCTGATGTTCCTCAACCTACCACCACCGGTGTTACTCCGGTAGCTGATTATGAGGGTGCGTTTGATGCACCTGAAGCAGATGAGGAGGACCTTGCTATGAGGGATTGAGAGGTGTATACAGATCTATAGGATCTGGAGGATGATATGGTCTGAGCTGCCACTACCGATTCTCTTTGAGACATATCGATAAGTGGGTCAGTGGGACCCGACACACCGAGGAGAGTACACAAGACAATGATGCCTGGGCTGATGACACACCTCCGGCATAGCGGGATAGGGACCTTCTATTGCACTTCCTTTATCTTTAGTTTTTATGTTTATTTTGTTATTTCGCATTGAGGACACCGCTTTGGCTTTTTGGTGGGGTTTTGTTTTTCCCAATCCCGTTTGGTTGTTGATTTGATTGTTGTTTTGTTTTGATTTATGATGTTAGTTTAATTGAAAAAAATGGTTTTTATTTCTCGTAATATCTGTCTTTACTTATCATTGTTGATTTTGTGCAGAATGAATGATTGCAGTTCTCTTGTACTTTTGAGTGTCGATTGTGTTCAATATCGATGACTTGAATAGTGCTCTTGATTGAATGATATGTTGGTGTGCGTCCAACGAGGTAAATTGGAGTTGCATAGTCTTGTGTAAACTCTTAACCTCTTGTTGTGACTAGCGAATTGTCGATGGTGAGTCTTGCAATGACCGTTGCACGCTATCTTGACTCGTGGAGTTGTGATCAATAATTGTGTTTGAACGCCATGTATGGTGAGCTTTACTTGAAAGGTGTGTATGATGATTCTGTAATGACCCTCCAAGTCATTTCTGTGTTAATGTCTTCTTTCTATCATTTAGAGCATTCTTGTACCGACCCAAAGTCATATATGACTTGCTGGCACTGACTGTTCGGTCGCCTGGTCGTTCGTTTGGGTTTTATGCCTTTTTTTCTATTTTGGAGCTTCTTAACCTTGAAAAGTTTATTTTGGTCATAGCTTTTGGTAAACAACCTTAGATGAGAATTCTGACGGTTCCATCAGCTCCGGAGCCACCAAATTAGGCTAGGTGCATGGGTTGCCCGAGTCCTGGGGTTTCCGGTGTGATTTTGGGGCCAGTTAGCTCTTTAGTCCTTGAAATTTGGTTTGAGGTTGACTTCAGTCAACATTCTTTGAAAAGGCACCCGAATGAAGATTCTGATAGCACGATTAGTTCTGCAATACTGAGTTTGGTCTAGAAAGACCCTTTGAGAATTATCGAGAGCTTTCGATCTAATTTTGAGACCTCCGGTAGAAGTTGGCAAAAATGGCTCATTGGGTGTGGGACCCACTTTTTGTCAAAATGACCTCGTATGGAAATTTCGATTATGCCATTGAGTCCGAAATGTCGAATTCAAGGGGGAAACATATTTCATTTGCGTGCACGGGGTTCCGAACGAATCCCGAGCAACCCGTAGGAGTTCTGGAATTGTCCAAAACTTAGCTGGAGCAACTGTCAAAACTGTAAACTCATTTACCCTCCGCGTTCACGGAGGTCTTTATGATGGTGGAGCAGCTTGTACTCCGCATTCGCAGAGCTTTGGGGAGATTACTCTCCGCGTTCGCGGAGGCTTGGCCGTATTCGCGGAGAGGAAGGACCTGGCGGTGTCTATTTAATGAGGTTGAAGCTCCCATTTTGGAGAACTTCAAACCTTCATAAAAACCTCCTCGGTGGTCGGTTTTCGGCACTTCGAAGTCCCAGGCGCTCGGATTCTCGTTAGCTTCGTGGGTTTTAGGTTGGGGTTCATTTCGTGTTCCTTATTTCCCATGAAATCGAGTGTAAGTTCTTTGTTGGCCTATTTTGTTTAGTTTTGTGATTTGTTATTGTGGGATGTTAGGTGCGGATCCGACCCCTAATGGGTGATCCATTTTGGGATTTGTTTTTGGGGAAGGATTTGGGACCTTTTCACGGAGTCAATTCTGGAAAATTTGGAGCGGGTCCCACTTTGCCCGATTTGACTCTAAAATTGGCCTGTCTCCGAATTTGTTGATTTTAGTGTCTAAACTACCGTATTGACGCTATGATTCTATTTCTATACCGTAGCAGTAGTCTGAGGCCGTTCAGAAGGAAAAATATCCGGTTGAGTGACTTAGAGCGCTTGTGATCAGCTTTTTGGTAGGTTACGACTTTCCTTCCTTCTAGATTGAGATTGAATGTGTAATTGCTGGTCGATATTAGTGAATCTAGGGTGGTTGGCTAGGTTTGTTTCCGTTATTCCCCGATTTCTTAGTTTGGAGTTGATTGTTGGGTTTTTATGAGCTAATATCATGCTATAGGTTGGGTTGTTGACTTGATTGGTCTGCTCTTTGCATTGTGGGCTATCTGTTAGTGGTTATTTGATGTTGTATGAGTGGGATCGGGTTCTTTCCTTATGTGATTGGCTGATTGTTGTGATTCTATTTTTGAATAGGCTATTATATTGTTGACATAGTCCCATGTACTTGGTTGACTTAAGTATGTATCCGACGTCGGTTCGGATGAACTAGATCTTTGTAGACTAGTATAGCAGACTTGGATATTACAGTATGAGCCTTAGTATAGGCATTTTCGTGGCTTTCGGACCTTCCGATTCTTTCTCCCTTATGTCTGTGATTCTTGGAATGCTGCAGGAAGATGTCGCCGTTACGTCGATTGTCGGTTGAATTGTGTAAGGCTGGGAGCCTTCGATTGATACACCTGTGAGGATGGTTGCCTGTGATGTTTAGTCTTGCGTGGAATGGTTGGTATTGACTTTATCCAATTTTGGGTTGAGTATATGTGGGGAGTGGATGGCGATCCACGATATATAGGTTATTTAAGGTCCTCTGCGGAGTAGACATAAATGGTACACTCGTCTTGCTGGGTCAATGCCCCCGGAGTGGTAGATGGCACACTCGTTTGGCTGGGTCAATGCCCGCAGAGTGGTAGATGGCACACTCGTCTGGCTGGGTCAATGCCCCCGGAGTGGTAGATGGCACACTCATTTGGCTGGGTAAATGCCCCAAAGTGGTAGATGGCAACTAGTCTGGCTGGGTCAACTCCCCTAGAGTGTTAGATGGCTTACTTGGCTGGTATGGGTTGGGCCTTATTCGGGCAGTTGGATACCGGGTTATATAGAGGAGTCGGCGTACCCTTGCCGTTTTTTGCTGTACTCGACTGGCTGGGTTCATGCCCCTGGAGTAGCTTGCTAGATTGGAGTATTGCTTTGGGAAGTCAGACTTGTGGTCAGTTGAGTATCGGTCATTTGATCGGTTCGGAGTTCTATTCCTTGATTCTGTAGTTCAGCTTTTCAGTGTACCTGTCGGGCTTATGGGGGTCCATTCGGGTTCTTAATTAAACTTGCACACGAATGTGCCCGGCGGGTCTATGAGGGGGCCCAGCTGGGTTAGGTTAGCGGCCCTCAGTTTACATTCCATTTTCCCTGTTTTTGTTTTGTTGACCTCTGTTGTTATTGATTCTATCTTGTCTGCCTGATTTTACCATTCTTGCTCAGTCGGGCTATGATGCCTACTGGGTACTTCTTGTTTTGGTACTCATGCTACACTCTGTATCTGTTTTCGTGATGCATGTGGGAGCACCAGTTATCAGCACTGAGATTGGGCCTGGAGCTATCTTTTCAGGAGACTAGGGTGAGCACATGGCGTTCATGGATTACCTGTCTCCTTCTGTATATAAATTTTGGCTTGTCTTTTGCTTACGAGACAGTTGTTTGGTCCACTTTTGGGACTTGTACTCTTGCTAGTAGTTCTGTACATGTGACTTCCAGATTTCAGGAGGTGTCTTGTATATATTATTTTTGTTTGATTCCGCTTCAGCTTTCTTTTATATGTTCTTGTTGTATACTTCCGCTTGGTTTGGACTAGTTCCCACTCTTAGTCCTATTACTATTAACTTCTGGGATAAAGTTTGGCTTACCTATCGGTGGGTTGTAGGCGCCATCATGACTTGAGAAATCGGGTCATGACAAATTGGTATCAGAGCAAAGGTTTGTTGGTCTCACTTGTACAGAACTAACATCTATTAGAGTCTTGAGGATCGGTGCGGAAACATCCGTGAGTTATCTTCAGGAGGCTACACGATGTCCTTAGGATGTTTTCTTACTTTGTATCCTCTTTGTATGTTGCTGTCCAGTTGGTTTCTTGAAATCTCATTTGTATCCTTCTATCGCAAGGATGGCTCGTACACGCAGCGAGGGCTGAGGTGGTGCTGCGACACCAGGCCAAGAGAGAGAGGAAACTCCGAAGCCGAAGCTAGAGCCTCGTGCAGAGCTGATTCCTCCTAAGCCAGTGGGGCCGGGACCAGCTCAGCCATCACCGGCACCAGCTCTGGCTCCTGTTCTTCAGGGCATGCTTGCCCAGATTCTAGCTACTGTCGGGAGTATGCAGCAGCAGCAGCAGCAGCCAGCGCTAGCACCAATTCCAGAGCCAGTTCAGGCACAGCAGGACAAGCCTGTAGTAGTGGCACTAGAGGTTCTTCAGCCACTATCACCAGCCGTGGTTCAGCTTGACCCGTTGGACGGGATTATGCCTCTGCGAGAGCAGAAGATGCTCGGGTGTTTCATAGACTATCACCGCCAAGGTTCTCTGGGGCTGCGGGGGAGGATGCCCACGGGTTCTTGATTACTCGTCATGAGAGGTTGCAGACCTTGGGTTTGGTGGAGTCCAGAGGAGTTGACTTCACAGCTTATCAGCTAGACGGACTAGTCAGATAGTGGTGGCGTTCATTCATTGGGACCAGGCCAGCCAGAGCACCAACAGTATCGTGGAAGAACTTTTCCGAGGCTTTTTTTACCAGGTTTATTCCACGGAGCGTAAGCGATAGACTTCGTGATGAGTTCTCGAGGTTGGAGCAGGGCTCCATGATGGTTTCTAAGTACGAGACCATATTTCTGGAGTTGTACTTTCATGCCACCATGATTCTACCTACAGAGAGGGAACGGCTCCGATGCTTCGTTAGAGGGTTGAGACAGCAGCTAAGGATTGAGTCATAGACGTTGTTGGCAATGGGCTGTTCCTTTCTAGAGGTGGTAGACCATGCTTTTACGATTAAGCACCTTCGTCGTGAGGCCCAAAAGGGCAGCGACAAGAGGGTCAGGAAGGATGGCAGGACTAGTGGGCCCCATTCAAGACCGAGAGTCACTCGGGACTAGTTTATCCAGGGATTCCAGCCAGGGCAGTCCAGTCGCCCATTTTAGGCAGCGTTGAAGACCTCAGAGGGAGATCAGCCTAGTCATAGCAGTTATAGTGCTAGTCCGAGCCAGGGTCAAGGTGGGTTTCAGACAGGTGCATCAGGTCGGGGTAGCCGACCTCCAGTAGTTAGCAGGTTTTCTCAGGGTTTCTTCACTTATGGGGAGCTGGGTCATTGGGCCAGGGAGTGCCCTTTATCTAGATCAACTTTACCAGCCTCTCAGGCAGTGAGGCCGGTGTCAGTAGTAGCACCTCCAGCTAGAGGAGGGGGTCAGCAGCAAGGTTCTCGGGGAGGCCCTAGGGGAGGCAGGACTGGTGGCAGAGTAGATACACGGTGTTGAGGCGCCCAGGGCCACTTTTATGCAGCTCTAGCGAGAGAAGAGGCCGATGAGTCAGATGACGTGATCACAGGTACAATTTTCTTATTCCAGCAGTCCGCTTCAGCCTTATTTTATCCCAGTTCTACCTATTCTTATGTGTCTTATTTCTGTGTGCCTCGATTAGGTGTGAGTCCTGATCCCTTATCGGTTCCATTGCGTGTTTCGACTCCAGTAGGGGATTCTTTAGTAGTGGATCGGGTTTGGAGGTCCTGTCTTGTGACCATTCGAGGGCAGAACACTCTGGTTGATCTTATTGTGCTATGTATGATAGACTATGATTCGATTCTGGGTATAGATTGGCTATCTCCTCACTAGGCCGTCTTGGACTATTATGCCAAGACAGTGACTTTAGCAATTCCTTGTATCCCTCTGGTGGCGTGGTAGGGTTCTTGCAGTCGCACACCAGTTATGGTGATTTCTTATATTCGGGCTCAGAGGCTGGTGGACGGCAGATGCTTGGCTTACTTGGCATATGTTAGAGATGTGAGTAGAGAGGGCCCTATAGTTGATTCAGTGCCTGTTGTCTGAGAGTTCACAGATGTGTTTCCTGCCGACCTTCCTGGTGTACCCCCATATCACGACATTGACTTTGGCATAGACTTGGAGCCGGATAGTCATCCCATTTCTATCCCATTGTACCGCATGGCACCTGCGGAGTTCAGTGATCAGCTTCAGGATCTCTTGAGTAGAGGGTTCATCAGACCTATTGTATCGCCTTGGGGTGCCCCAGCCCTATTTGTGAAGAAGAAGGACGGCACCATGCGGATGTGTATCGATTAAAGGCAGTTGAATAAGGTGATGGTAAAGAACCGTTATCTATGCCTCGTATTGATGATCTATTCGACCAGCTTCAGGGTGATGCCGTGTTTTCTAAGATCGACTTGAGATCTGGTTATCATGAGCTGATGATTAGAGCAGTGGACATCCCTAAGATAGCATTTAGGACTCGCTATGGCCATTATGAGTTCCTGGTTATGTCTTTGGGGTTGACTAATGCCCCTGCCGCTTTTATGGATTTGATGACTCAAGTATTCAGGCAGTATTAGGATTCCTTCGTCATAGCCTTCATTGATGACATCTTGGTATTCTCGCGGAGCCATCGTGAGCATGAGCAGCACTTGAGGATAGTGCTCTAGACTTTGAGAGATCATCGGGTTTTTGCCAAGTTCTCAAAGTGTGAGTTTTTGCTTGAGTTTGTAGCATTCTTGGGGCACGTGTTGTCCAAGGGTGACATTATGGTGGATCCGGCGAAGATTGAGGCTATTTGTGGTTGGGCTAGGCCCACCTTTGTGACTGAGATTCAGAGCTTCGTCCAATTCGTAGGGTACTATAGATGCTTTGTTGAGGGTTTCTCCACTTTAGCGGCGTCTTTGACTCGGTTGACTCGTCAGGATGTTCCCTTTGTGTGCTCGAAGGAGTGTGAGAGGAGCTTTCTGAGGCTCAAGGAGTTGCTTACCACCACTCCTATATTGCCTCTTCCAGTTGAGGACGAGGGCTTCACGGTCTATTGTGATGCATTTGGCGTTGGTTTGGGTTGTGTTCTGATGCAACAGGGCTGGGTTATTGCTTATGCATCGAGGCAGCTTAAGCTGCACGAGCAAAACTACCCCAATCAAGACTTGGAGTTGGCGGTGGTATTTTTCGTGCTTAAGATCTGGAGGCATTACCTATATGGAGTTCATTGTGAGATATATACTGATCATAGGAGCCTTCAGTACATCATGACTCAGAGGGATCTTAATTCGAGGCAGCACCATTGGATAGAGCTCTTGAAAGACTATGATTTCTCTCTTCTCTACCATCCAGGCAAGGCGAATGTTAGCAGACACCTTGACTCGGAAGGCAGTGAGTATGGGTAGTCTAGCCTTTCTTTGTGTTTTGGAGAAACCCTTGGCCTTCGACATTCATTGCTTAGCCAATCAGATGATCAGACTTGATGCTTCAGATTTCAGCAAGGTGTTAGCATATGTGGGGGTTCAGTCATCTCTTCTTGATCAGATCTGTAGCCGTCAGTTTGAGGATGAGTCTTTGGTAGCACTCAAAGATAGAGTGTTGGCAGGTGATGCCGGGCAGACTTCCTTAGATTTAGATGGGGTTTTGAGGTGTTTTGGCCGATTGTGTGTTACCAGAGTAGATGATTTGATCCAGCTGATCCTTAGCGAGGCCCATGATTCTAGATATTCTATTCATTTGGGCACAACTAAGATGTATCGTGATTTGAGGCAGCATTACTGGTGGAACTGTATAAGGAGGGACATCTCAGACTACGTGTCTCGTTTTTTGTGTTGCCAGCAGGTGAATGCCGATCATATAAGGCCTGGTGGAGAGTTGCAAAGAATATCCATTCCTGAGTGAAAGTGGGAGTGTATCACCGTGGACTTCGTTGTTTTGTTGCCACACACTCCTAGGGGTGTTGACAATATCTGGGTCATCGTGGATCGATTGACCAAGTCAGCACACTTCATCCCTGTTCATACATCCTACCATGCTGAGAGGTTAGCCCGTACCTACATCTGGGAGGTAGTCCGTCAACTTGGTGTGCCTATTTCTATCATCTCAGACCGAGGCCCACAGTTCACTTCCATCTTTTGGAGAGGATTTCAGGAGGAGTTGGGCACCCGTGTGGATCTTAGCATAGCATTTCACCCGTAGAATGATGGCCAGTCAGAGCGCACTATTCAGGTTCTTGAGGATATGTTGCGGGTCTGTGTTATAGACTTTAAGGGTTAGTGGGACCACTTCTTGCTCTTGGCAGAGTTTGCGTACAACAACAGCTACCAGTCCAGCATCCAGATGGCCCTGTTTGAGGCCCTATATGGTAGGCGTTGTCGCACTCCAGTCGGTTGGTTTGAGTCTACGGAGCCTAGGCCACATGGCACAGATTTGTTTTAGGAGTCCTTGGAGCATGTGAGGTTTATTCAGGATAGACTCAGAACAGCTTAGAGTAGACAGCGGAGTTATGCAGACTACAGGCGTCGACCGTTGAGTTTTGCCGTGGGTGACAGAGTGTCATGACCCAAGGTAGCCCCTAGATGTAACACGGCGTACAAGACCCCGAGAGGCTTCATACAAGCCCTTAGCATACATAACATACAAGATAATAGAGAAATAAGAGTTCAAAAGAGCATTTTATATCAAAGCTTTACTCAAAACAGCGGAAGTCTTCAACTCATGTCTCAAAGCCTTCTAATATGAATACGAATAAAAGTGATAGGGATGCAGCCCAATATAATATCCAACATACGGAAAGACATAAAATGTAAAATCCAACTAGGCTATGTCCTCGATTGGATGAGGACTCACCAAGTGATTCGACCTTAGAATAGGGTGTTATATCATTGACATAGTCCCATGTACCTGGTTGACTATAGTATGTATCCGACATCGGTTAAGATGAACTAGATACTTGTAGACTTGTATAGCACACTTGGGTTTACAGTATGAGCCTTAGTATAGGCATTTTCGTGGCTTTTGGACCTTCCGATTCTTTCTCCCTTATCTCTACGATATTTGGGATACTACCGAAAGATGTCGCTCTTACGCCGATTATTGGCTGAATTGTGTTAGGTTGGGATACTTCGGTTTATATACCTATGAGGGCGGCGGCCCGTGATGTTTAGTCTCACGTGGTATGGTTGGTATTGACTTTATCCAGTTCTGTGTTAAGGATGGTGATCCACGATATATGGGTTATTTGAGGTCTTCTGCGAAGTAGACGTAAATGGTACACTCGTCTTGCTGGGTCAATGCCCCCGGAGTGGTAAATGGCACACTCGTCTGACTGGGTCAATGCCCCTAGAGTGGTAGATGGTACACTCCTCTGGCTGGGTCAATGCCCGTAAAGTGGTAGATCTCACGCTCGTCTGGCTGGGTCAATGCCCCCGGGGTGGTAGATGGCACACTCGTCTGGCTGGGTCAACGACCTCGGAGTGTTAGATGGCTCATTTGGCTGGTATGGGCTGGGCCCAGGGTGATGCTCTGGAGTTATAACCTATTTGGACAGTTGGATACCGGCTTATTTAGAGGGGTCGGCGTACCCGCGCCCTTTTTACAGTACTCTACTAGCTGGGTTCATGCCCCTGTAGTAGCTTGCTGGATTGGCGTATTGCTTTGGGAAGTGAAACTTGTGGTTGGTTGAGTATCGGTTGTTTGTTTGATTTGGAGTTCTGTTCCTTGATTCTGTAGTTCTAGCTTTTCAGTGTACCTATCGGGCTTATGGGGGTCCATTCGGGTTCTTTCTTAAACTTGAGCACAAATGTGCCCAGAGGGTCTTATGGGTGGCCCAGCTTGGCTTAGTTAGTGGTCCTCAGTTTACATTTTGTTTTCTCTATTTCTGTTCTCTTGACCTCTGTTGTTGTTGATTCTATCTTGTCTGCCAATTTTTACCGTTCTTGCTCAGTCGGCCTATGATGCATACTGGGTACCTGTTGTTTTAGTACTCATGCTACACTCTGCATCTATTTTGGTGATGTAGGTTCGAGCACCAGTTATCAGCGTTGAGATCGACTCTGGAGCTGTCTTTTCAGGAGACTTGGGTGAGCACATGGCGTTTTGGGATTACCTTTCTCCTTCTATATATATATTTAAGCTTGTCTTTTGTTTTCGAGACAGTTGTTTCTGTGGTCCACGTTTGGGACTAGTACTCTTTTTAATAGTTCTGTACATGTGACTTCCAAATTTCAGGAGGTGTCTTGTATATATTATTTTTGTTTGATTCCGCTTCAGCTTTCTTTTCTGTGTTCTTGTTGTATGCTTCCGCTTGGTTTGGACAAATTCCCACTCTTAGTCCCGTTACTGTTAAGTTGCGGGAGAGAGTTTGGCTTGCCTACCGGTGGGTTGTAGGCGCTATCAAGACTTGAGAAATCGGGTCGTGACAGATGCCTAGAACTTGCCCTGGTACTCTGATTGACTAAACATTGGTGAATGTGGGAAATGATCTTAGGCACACATTATTTAGGGTGAACCAAATTTCTATACCTTTGTTGGCCACCTTGTGAGTGTGTGAACCCAGCTTGGCACCTTTTGAGCCTATCCCTTTTCTTTGAATAAAACCACAAATGCAAAAACCTTAGCCGTTTGTTTGATAATTCCATATCTTGCTCACCTATAACCTTCGTGAAGTATTGGTTAGTTTGAATACCCAACTAAGTCCAAAAGTCTAAGATGGGGGTGTGGTGAAAATGAAGAAAAAATTGAGCTAGAGGTTCGTGAGATTGATATTTTGAAAAAGTTGTTTGTGAAAAAGATGGAACCCCTCCATATAAAAAAAGAAAAGAGAAAAGAAAAAAGAAAAATAAAGGAAAAAAAAGATTCAAATAAGATAGTGTCGTAATGCATTAGTGCAAAAACAAGAAGGGGTGTTCCTAAAAATGATTTGCGTGCAGCAAAGTGTCAAATGATCATTTGAGAAGTTGACGAGTGGGAAGAAAGGGAGAAAGAGGTAAATTCGGAACCATGCTTTACGAAGGTAGAGTCACTAACCAAAAAAATGATCATACCTTGAGTTCCATCCCCATTACAAGCCTCCAAAGTCCTTTTTGATCTTGCAAGAAATTTGTGATTGTTAGATGGAAAATCCGGGCAAGCCTATAGGTAAAGTTCTGCATACTCTTTCTCTTTTAAGAGTTGAGTGTTGTGGTTGATTCCTATACTTTGATCTTCATTGAATTTCGTGAGTGAGTGGAATCCTTTTCTTGGTGTAAGGGCATTCAAATATTTTTGTGGGCATGAAATTGCGTTTAAAGTGAGCACTTGAGAGCATAGACTTTAATTGATGATGGCTAGTCAGAATTTGAAGCTTTTAGTGTATATTTGATCCTTGTATCTTAGAATGATCCTTGTGTGCATTTTCAAGTGGATTCTCAAGGAGCACTGTTTGTAGACATCCCTATTGAGCTCATTGATCTCTTGTTTTACTTGAGGACAAGCAAAAGTTTAAGTTGGGGGTGTTGATGAGTCTGTAGTTTTGACTTATTTAGAGCTTCATTTGTACTATATTGGTGTCCTTAATGCTCATTTTGCACTCATAACTAATGTTAAATCGTTTATGTGCAAAGAGAGGGCTTTGGAATGAGGCAAGGACAAAATGATGCAAAAAGAAGCGGAAAAGCTGTAAAATTGAAGGAACATGAAGGCTGAAGCTCGCCAAAGGCAACTCGGCTACACGCCGAGTGGACAGTGTATCACCTAAACTTCCAGTAGACAAGGAGAAGATCAAAGTCAAGTCGGCGAGCTGGGGAACCAGGCAGCAAGTTGCCAGTAAAAATAACGAGCCCGATGTTCATCGCTTAATGTCAAGCACTAAAAGGCGAGAATAGGTAATTCGGCGCATCGTCAAGTGGAGGGCCGAGCCAGACTTACGGCTCTGAATAATCCGACATTTGAAAGTGTGTGAAATTTTTGGGAAAGTATGAATAGAAATTTTCGAATTAAGTTTAGTATTGAATGATTGAGAGAAGAACGAGAACTCAAACTTAGAAAGTACATTGCACTTTGGGTGATTTTGTGAATTATTCTTGTGATTTCTTGGGAATTTATACATTGGGCATAATTTTAGTTGATTGTATTTGCTATTTGAAGACTTGGGAAATCAATGGCTAGTGGAACTATTTCTTCATTCTTGCTATGATTGGCTAAAACCCCAATGCCTTAGGGGTGTGATTATATGTTCAATCACCTAATTAGCTTTTGGGTCTTATAGATTACTGAATTAAATGATGATTTAGAGTGGGTTCAATTGTTAATTCATGTTTTAAACTTATGAATTGAAGTTGCAAATTCAGTTCTAGTTTATATCTCTTTGTATGCCTGTAGAAGATGCATTTGAATGAAATTAGTAATTGATGATTGTATTAGTTCTTACTTGTGTTACCCAGCTTGTTAAAGTGGGTTGGATTAAGGTAGAAGATTGTGCTCTTAATGTATTGCCTTTTGGGGTTTGATAAAACCCAATTGAAAGCATGATAGTTAATTGTAAAATAACTATCATAGTTGTAATCTCGCCTACCCATTATGATTCAGCATACTTAAGCAATTTGGAATAACCCATTTAGTGAAATTGGTAGTTGAATACGCACACATCCCTAAGGCCCCATCTCCCATTGGTTAAGTTTGTTTTTGATTCATGTTTGTTATAATCAATCATTTGAATCTCCTCTTATTTGATAATTGAAACTTTGATAATTTACATTATGCATCGTTTTAACCTACAAAAAGTTAGATCACTTTAGTACCTCGTATTTAAATTATGTATTTAGACCATTCCTCGTGGGATCGACCCCAACTCCTCATTGGGTATATATTGCTAGCAACCGCCTACATCGTGAATCGTGATAGGTGTAGTTGAGCATTATCATCCCTTACTCTAGATGCTGCCATACCCATATTTGGGTTCACGGAGACCACAACCTCCCTATTGGACTGAGCCATCCTGGCTTGGGCCAACACTTGAAAAGGTGCTCTAAACTCCACATTAGTTACTTGCTTGGCCAAAGGGTCGACCGGAACTGAGGAGCTTCTTGAGGAGCTTCTTATTGCACATTCTCTCTCGCATTTCTCCTAGCATATGCCCTTCGAGTGGCTATATCCTGAAAAGCATTAGATAGGGATTAGGAGAGAGAGATATAGAGTTAAACAATATCGCACAAATTTAGAATGATGAAAGAAGTGGAGTTTCCTAAACATCTTATAGCCTCTCATTCATAAGTGTGGCGCGCTTCACACTCATGAACAAGACTCTACTCAACGTGGCTTATGAGACATCCTAGGACCTTTCTAAAACCTTGTGCTCTGAATACCAAGTTTGTCAAGATCTAAAGTACCCTCTAGACATGACATGGCGTATAATACCCGAAAAGGCCCCATACAAGCCACTTAGCTTACATCACACAAGATGATAGTAGTTAAGAGTTTAAAAGATAATTTCATATTTAAAAGAGTTTGACAAAAATAGCGATAGTTTAACATAGTCTCAAAGCCATCTAATACATCAATGAAATGAATTTGGGACGTAAACCATACAATTTCTAAAGTAAAATGACCTTGAACTATAAATGTGGCATTGTCCTCGAAGTATGAGGACTCACCAAGTCTTCAAATCTCTAATGCAACGAATTAGCCACGAATGGATGGAGAAGAGCCGGATCCTACATTATGAGACAATGTACTCAAGGGTATGTGTTAGTACATAGAATGTACCCAGTATGATAACTATGCATAGAAGCCATAAAATCATGCTAAAAAGGAGATATACATAAGATACAATGACAAAGCTAAATTGTAAAGTAACATGATGGAAAACATGAGTTAAAACCATGGTCAATGCAAGTAAATCATCTTAGACCAAACATACTTGAAATACTTTTGTGGAAGTAACCTTAGTTCATTATGTGAGAAATTAGCCTTAACCGACATAGACCATATGAGTTATAACATGGAATCCGGTGTCTACCCGACACCGAAAAGAGGTGTCCTTATTTGCCAAGGTAAGAACCATAACTTCTATCTTAAGTGGATCCACTAGCTATAGTTTATCTAAGAAAATCATCCTATAATGGCACATAGTTTATGGGACATGGGTAATCGCCGCTTGTCCACTCAGTGCTAAGCATAAATCCCATGGAATAGTCATAATTCATAACTCATCTTATCATTAGTAGACATGGGTAATCGCCTCTTGTCTTATCATCCATGGAAGGCACATCAAATAGTCAATCCAAGCTAAAGTTCATTAAAATAGCTCCTTAATTCTTGATTAAAAGTTTAGTTGGGAAAACATTTCAACCCTTATGAGTCTTTTATGTGAAAAAATCCTTTCACATTCAAGTTTTGGGTAATATATGAGAAATTCTTCCTCAACACAACAACAACATTGATGCTTCACTCTCAAAGCAACCTTAACTCATTTATCTCAATTTCATAAAGAACATGTATATCTTCATAATTTTCATCTTTCATAGTTCAGAACCTCATCACAAGATCAAAGTATAGAAATCGTAGATCATGCATGGGTTCATGGTAATTCAACTTCAAATCATGCAATTAACTCAATTCATGCATAAAATTACTTAAATCAATCAATTAGATCATAATTTGAAAAACCCATAAGATAGAAGAAAATCCTAATGTGGAGAATTCTAAATTGGGAAATTTAGGAACCCTATGGAGGAAAGGACTTCATAGGTGAAAGCCATCATACCTTGGAGTTCAATGCCCACAATCAATGGAGAATTGGAGACTTGACTTGAATCCCTAGCCTCATTCTTTAAGCTTTAGAGAGAGAAATAATTGGGGAAATCTTTGGAGGGATTTGAGGGAATTTGAAGAGTGATTAGAATGGGTAGTTTTTAGGCTTAGAAGTCTTATATAGGGTCTAGGATTAGGACTAAACCGACTTAGATTGGGTATAAGCCAATTAGGGAAAGACCAAATATCCCTTCGAAATAACTGCCGGATCCCCATCTACGGTTCAGACCTATGGTCTGGAGGTCCAACTACGAACCATTCTGGTCAACCATAGAAATATGAAGATACTATTCAAATTTGGACTTCAAATGATGGGACCCATGTACGGTTTGTAGGTTCACCGACAGACCGTACATGGAACCTATAGATTCCAATTTAAGGCTGGGAATTTGACTAAGTCTGGGGTGACCTATGAGACCTATATACGGTTTGTAGAAGCAATGACGGACCGTCTTGTTGAGTCATAGAAGGGTTCTGGAACTTGACATTTTAAAAAAGTTTACCTTACAATCTACGGTTCCCACCTACGACCCGTATGTCGAACTACGGTCCGTAGATGGTTTCCGTCAATACTGGCACCTAAATTTTTTCTCTTTTCAAACTCGAGGTGTTACAGTTGCTCAACCCCGCCCTCCCCAAAAAAATAAACTTTGCCCTCAAAGTACAAAATGCAAGGGTTATGAAAAGGGGTCATACCTGTGACGCTCTAGGTGTCAGTAGTAAAAGTGTTGGTGGCACTCTTATCAATAGGTGCTCTCTCTGGTGCATGGACAGTATCGGGATGGCTGCTATCTGGAGCTAGTGCCTCACTGGCTGCAAGGCCAGAGGGTCTACTACCTGAAGCTTCAGCTCGTATTGCTTCACGCTGTTGTCTCTCTAATGCTTTCTTTTCATTGGCAGCTTTCTTGGACTCTCTCCTACCTCTCTCGAGTCTCCTCATTTCTTCCTGTGAAATGTCATCATTAAAATCAGACTCAAGGTTCTTGTCCTTGTCCCTCTCGGGCCTAGCAAGGTCACCCCAAATATTTCCCACTATTTGAGTGACCGAAGGAATGCTGAACAAATTCATTAGTTAATCTGGTGCAACTGTGGGAGGAAGATCAATCGGCTTGTCAGACAGTTTTGCAATGCTAGCTTTCATTGAAGCCATCTATGCTTGTAGAGAAACAGAATCTACAGAACCCAAAGCATTTAGCTGGCTATTTACACTGTCACGACAAGGTACCCCCTAGACGTGACATGGCATACAAGACCCCGAAAGGCCTCATACAAGCCATTTAGTATACATACATACAAGATCATAGAGAATTAAGAGTTCAAAACACAATGTCATATCAAATCTTTTAAGAAAATAGCGAAAGTCTACATCTCATGTCTCAAAGCCATTCTAACATAATAATAAGATATAAAGTTTGGGACCTAACCCATTACAATGCCAAAATTAAAGAACTTAAAAGTAAGATCAACAAGGCTATGTCCTCGAGTGGATGAGGACTCATCAAGTCTTCAACAACCTTTCTACTAAGCTCTAGCCACGAATAGATGGAGAATCGCAAAGCCTTACATTAGCAATTCAATGTAGGCAAGAATATGCGTTAGTACAATCAAGTACCAAGTATGATAGCAATGCACAAACATTTAAAACATGCTAAAACGGGACATTTTTATAAACATGCAATGACCAAGATAAAACATGAAGAAAATGTTAGAAAGCATGAGTCATAAACCATGGTCAAAGCAAGCTAAACATCTTTACATCACTTGAGAAATATCTTAAGAGCACTTTAATTCTTTATTTGTGGGAAGTAGCCTTAATCGACTTGTAAGACCATGTGAGCTATCAACATGGAATCCGTTGTCTAACCCCACACCGATTGGGACATCCTATTGCCAAGGTAGGACCCTTTACTTAATATATAGCTTACGTGGATCCACTAGCTAGTATCTATCAAAGACTATCATCATATGGTGGCACATAGTTTATGTGACATGGGTAATCGCCACTTGTCCACTCGGTGTAAAGAATAATTCCCACGATTTAGACAAAGTTCATTTATCATGAGTAGACATGGGTAGTCGCCTCTTGTCTATCATTAGTCATAAGTTCATTATTAGTAGACATGGGTGATCGCCTCTTGTCCTTTAGAATAGCACCTTAAGAACATGGGTAATTGCCTCTTGTTAGTTTCAAATTCATAGTGTGAGTATTACGTGAGAAACTCTTTCACAACTCAACCATAACAACATATCATAAACTTCGATGTTTCAATCTCAAAGCACCCTCAATTCATCATTAGCTTCATAAGAGACACGCATGATTTCATAAACTCTATCTTTACAAAGTTCATCATGCTCATAACTTACAAATCATAGAGTTCACATGTGTTCAAAAGGATTCTTTTTAACTCATGCAATTCAATTCAAACTCATGCTTAGAAAACCATAAACAAGGCAATTTGACCTTAATTGAAAGAACACACATAATAGAGGAAAATCATAGTTTTTTATTGAACATGCTTACTTTCATAAAACCATTCTTAGGTCATTCATTATCTCATCATGAAAAGTCTTAGCTTAGAAATCATAATTTATGCATGGATTCATAAAGATTTTATATAATTCATCACTTCATAATTCAACCCTACCAACAAAAGCATAACTTCGAAATTGGGGGAATTGGCATGGGTTCATGGGGATTCATCTAAATTCATGAAATTCAACTCAATTCATGGTTCATAGTTCATAAAACAATCAATTAAATCAACATTGAATAGAACCCATGACATAGAAGAAAAACCTTACTTCAATTGGGAATTTCTATCTTGGAAATTGGAAATTTTCGGGATTCCATGGAGGAAAGGGCTCCATGGATGAAGACTATCATACCTTGGGTTCAAAAGCCCTTGAGCAATTGGGTGAATTCAAAGCTTGATCTTTAACCCTAGCTTAACACCTTCCTTTTCTTCTTCTAACTTCTAGAGAGAGAAATATTTAAGAGAGGTTGAGATGATTTGGGGAAACTTGTAAAGTGATTGAAAAGGGTAGCTTTTAGGATTAAAAGGGCTTATATAGTGTTAGGAGTTGAGGGGAACAAACCTTGATTAGTAAATAGGCCATTAGGTGAAAAGACTAATGACCCCCTCTAAAATATAACTGCAAGACCCCATCGACGGTTTGACCTACGGTCCGTAGGTCCAACCACTGACCATCCTGGTCAACCGTCGTTGGGTTCGGAGACTGTCAATTTTTATCCTGCAACGACGGGTCCGATCTACGCCTCATACATTGGATAACAGGCAATCCTGGCAAGCCGTCATTGTGGTTCTGAAACTTGATACTTTGAAAAAATTAGTCTACCTCCTACGGTTCCCACCTACGGGCCGTAAGTCAACCTACAGACCGTAGGTGGCCTCCGTCGTTACTTACACTGTCCCAGAAATTAGGAATTTTCCACCTTTCAAATCCTGGGTATTACATTATCTCCCCCTTGGAAACATTCATCCTCGAATGAGAATCAAGACATCATAAGGAGGGAAAGAAATAAGAGCTAACAACCCAACCTTAAAGTCAATCACATAAATGCACATATCCGAGGAGCAAAAGTTCAACTCCAAGCTAAAGCATGTTCAACTTATCATTTCATGAAGCCTTTAGGCAACTCATACTAAATGCATATAATCATAGATAAATCAATCAAGCTAGCTCATTTTCTCAAAATTAGACTCTTCATGAACATGCATAGTTAAGGAATCATGGAAATATCTAAGACACATGAGACCAAAAGAATGAATCATGGGGAACTTAGATACCTCAAGCTAGAGTAGGATCAGAGGAAAAGAGAGGAGGATATCGAGACATCATATCGGCTTCGGCCTCCCAAGTAGCACCCTCAACTAATTGATTCTTCCAAAGAACCTTTACGGTAGCAACTTCTTTATTTCTTAACTTTCAAACTTGCCGGTCTAAAATCACAACCGGAACTTCTTCATAGGAAAGACTATCCTTTATACCAAGATTCTCCAATGGCACTATAGAGGTTGGATTACCAACGCATTTCTTCAATAATAAGACATGGAAAACCGGATGCACCGATGCCAAATCATTAGGCAAATAAAGTTCATAAGCAACCTTACCAACACTCTTAAAACTTTGGTATGGGCTCACATAACGTGGACTAAGCTTCCCTTTCTTCTCGAATCTGATTACACCCTTCATGGGTGAAATTTTCAAGTAAACCCAATCATCAACATCAACATTAAAATCCAAATCTCTCCTTCTAATATCAGCATAGGACTTTTGTCGACTTTGAGCCATTTTCAACCTTTCTCTAATAAGTCAAACTTTCTCCATAGCCTCATGTACCAACTCGGGACCTATCAAAGCAACTTCACCAACTTCAAACCAACCTATAGGAGATCTACACCTCCTTCCATAGATAGCCTCAAACGAAGCCATGCCCATACTAGAATGGTAGATATTATTATAAGCAGACTTAATCAAAGGCAAATGATCATCCCAATTACCCTTGAAATCAATTACACAAGCTCTCAACATATCTTTCAAAGTTTGGATAGTATGCTTCGCTTGCCCATCGGATTAAGGATGAAAGGCCGTACAAAGCTTGACACGAGTACCAAGACCCTTTTGGAACGATTTCCAAAATTGAGAAGTAAATTGTGCACCACGATCAGAAATAATGGATAAAGACACTCCATGCAACCTAACCATTTCCCTCAAGTACAACTTAGCATAATCCTTCGCCGAATAAGACACCTTGACGGGAATGAAATGGGGTGATTTCGTCATTCAATCAATTATAACCCAAATCGAATCATATTGTCGCCGGGTGCGTGGTAAACCAACAATAAAGTCCATATTCACATCTTCCCACTTCCAAGTAGGAATACTAATATTTTGAGACAAACCTCCCAACTTTTGATGCTCAACCTTCACTTGTTGACAATTAGGACATTTATTCACAAATTCCGCAATATCCTTCTTCATCCCATTCCACCAATAGACCTCCGGCAAATCACAATAAATCTTGGCAGCTCCCGGGTGGATGGAATATCGAGAACTATGGGCTTCTGATAAAATTTTTCCTCTTAGGTCATCTACATCGGGAACACACAAATGACTTTGATATCGAAGCACACCATCGCCCCCTTGGGAGAAAGCCTCAATGGATCTTTTGAGCACTACTTCCTTCAACTCCACCAAACTAGGATCAAGATCTTGTTTAGCCTTCACATCATGCACAAAAGACGATTCAGAACCATTGTGAACCATTACACCACCTTTAGTGGAATCAACCAACTGAACACCCAACCGGGCCATTCTATGAACATCACGAACCAACTCTTTCTTACCATTCTCAACATGAGCAACACTACCCATAGATAATCGACTAAGAGCATCCGCCACCACATTAGCCTTGCCGGGGTGATAGAGGACACTCATGTCATAGTCTTTTAACAACTCAAGCCACCTTCTTTGGCGAAGATTTAGATCTTTTTGGTTGAACACATATTGTAAACTTTTATGGCCGGTAAAAATGTCAACATGCACACCATACAAATAATGCCTCCAATCTTTAAAGCAAACACAACCGCCGCTCATTCTAAGTCATGAGTAGGATAGTTGTTATAATGAATCTTGAGTTGCCTTGAAGCATAAGCAATAACTTTTCCATTTTGCATAAGAATACATCCTAGCCAAATTCTCGAGGCATCACAATAAACCACAAAACCATCGGACCCTTCTGGTAAGGTCAATACCGGAGCCGAGGTGAGTCTATCTTTCAATTCTTGTAAAATCTTCTCACACGCTTCAGACCATGTGAACTTAACCTTCTTTTGAGTCAAAGTTGTCAATGGAGAAGCAATCGAAGAGAACCCTTCAACAAATCTCCTATAATAACCGGCTAAACCCAAGAAACTATGAATATCCGAAGGTGATAGAGGTCTTGGCACATTCTTAACCGCATCCGTCTTCTTAGGATCTACCTCAATACTTTTACCAGAGACAATGTGACAAAGAAAAGCCACGGACCTTAGCCAAAACTCGCATTTACTAAACTTTGCAAAGAGTTGTTGGTCCTTAAGGACTTGCAATACAATCCTCAAATGATCGGCATGCTCATCCTCACTCCTTGAATAGATCAAGATATCATCAATGAACATAATCATGAACATATCAAGGTACTGTTTAAACACCCTATTCATCAAATTCATAAATGTGGTCGGAGCATTCGTCCACCCAAACGACATCACTAGGAATTCATAATGGCCATATCTAGTCCGAAAAGCCATTTTCAGAATATCATTTTCTTTCACCCTTAATTGGTGAAAACCCGAACGAACGTCGATCTTAGAGAAGTAACTAGCTCCTTAAAGTTTATCAAATAAATCATCTATTCTTGGAAGAGGATACTTATTCTTAATGGTAACCTTGTTCAATTGGCTGAAATCAATACACATACGAAGTGAACCATCCTTCTTCCTTACAAACAAAACTGGAGCACCCCATGGAGAAATACTTGGTCGGATGAAACCCTTATCCAACAAGTCTTTGTCACGATCGAAGGTACCCTCTAGACGTGATGTGGCATACAAGACCACAAAAGGCCTCATACAAGCCATTTAGCATACATACATACAAGATCATAGAAAATTAAAAGTTCAAAACACAATGTCATATCAAAGCGTTTAAGAAAATAGCGGAAGTCTAAATCTCATGTCTCAAAGCCAATCTAACATAAAAATGAGTAATAAAGTTTGGGACGTAACCCAATACAATACCAAAATTTAAAAATTAAAAGTAAGATCAACAAGGCTATGTCCTCGAGTGGATGAGAGTCTTCAACAACCCTTCTACTAAGCTCTAGCCATGAATAGATGGAGAATCGCCAAGTCCTACATGAAGAAGTCAATGTAGGCAAGAGTATGTCCTAGTACAATCAAGTACCAAGTATGATAGCAATGCACAAAATAGTTAAAACATGCTAAAACGGGACAATTTAATAAACATGCAATGACCAAGCTAAAACATGAAGAAAAGCTTAGAAAACATGAGTCATAAACCATGGTCAAAGCAAGCTAAACATCTTTACATCACTTGAGAAATATCTTAAGAGAACTTTAATTCTTTATTTATGGGAAGTAGCCTTAACCGACATGTAAGACCACGTGAGCTATCAACATGGAATCCGGTGTCTAACCCCACATCGATGGGGCAATCCTAATGCTAAGGTAGGACCCTTTACTTAACATATAGCTTACGTGGATCCAATAGCTAGTGTCTATCAAAGACCAGCATCCTATGTGGCACATAGTTTATGGGACATGGGTAATCACCACTTGTCCACTCGGTGCTAAGAACATTTTCCATGGATTAGACACAGTTCATTTATCATTAGTAGACATGGGTAGTCGCCTCTTGTCTATCATTAGTCATAAGTTCATTATTAGTAGACATGGGTGATCGCCTCTTGTCCCTTAGAATAGCTCATCAACATATCATAAACTTCGATGTTTCAATCTCAAAGCACCCTCAATTCATCATTAGCTTCATAAGAGACACGCATGATTTCATAAACTCTATCTTTACAAAGTTCATCATTCTCATAACTTACAAATCATAGAGTTCACATGTGTTCAAAAGGATTCATCTTAACTCATGCAATTCAATCCAAACTCATGCTTAGAAAACCATAAACAAGGCAATTTGACCTTAATTGAATGAACACACATAATAGAGGAAAATCATAGTTTTTGATTGAACATGTTTACTTTCATAAAACCATTCTTAGGTCATTCATTATCTCATCATGAAAAGTCTTAGCTTAGAAATCATAATTCATGCATGGATTCATAAAGATTTTATATAATTCATCACTTCATAATTCAACCCTACCAACAAAAGCATAACTTCGAAATTGGGGGAATTGGCATGGGTTCATGGGGATTCATCTAAATTCAACTCAATTCATGGTTCATAGTTCATAAAACAATCAATTAAATCAACATTGAATAAAACCCATGACATAGAAGAAAACCCTTACTTCAATTGGGAATTTGTATCTTGGAAATTGGAGATTTTAGGGATTTCATGGAGGAAAGGGCTCCATGGATGAAGACTATCATACCTTGGTTTCAAAAGCCCTTGAGCAATTGGGTGAATTCAAAGCTTGATCTTGAACCCTAGCGTAACACCTTCTTCTTCTTCTTCTAACTTCTAGAGAGAGAAATATTTAAGAGAGGTTGAGACAATTTGGGGAAACTTGTAAAGTGATTGAAAAGGGTAGCTTTTAGGATTAAAAAGGCTTATTTAGTGTTAGGAGATTAGGGGAACAAACCTTGATTAGGAAATAGGCCATTAGGTGAAAAGACCAACGACCCACTTTAAAATATAACTGCCAGACCCCATCGACGGTTTGACCTACGGTTCGTAGGTCCAACCACAGACCGTCCTGGTCAACCGTCGTTGGGTTCAGAGACTGTCAATTTGGACCCTGCAACGACGGGTTCGATCTATGCCTCATACATTGGATGACGGGGCATCCTGGCAAGCCGTCGTTGTGGTTCCAAAACTTGATACTTTGAAAATATTAGTCTGCCATCTACGGTTCCTACTTACGCGCCGTAAGTCAACCTACGAACCATAGATGGCTTCCGTCGCTACTGAGACTGACCAGGAAATCAGGAATTTTTCCGCCCCTTCTAATCTCGGGTATTACATACACGAGACTCTAAGCCGTCCATCCGGTTCTTTAGCACAGAAACTTCCTGTCTGAGTTCATTTCGCAGTCGCTGCTCCACACTATGTACCTTACTCTGGATCACGTTTGGTAGTTTTTCAACTACTTGGTCTATTATAGACTGAGTCTGCCTCTGCTTTACTACCAGTCTCTCAAAGAATACGGTGGGCAAAGAAACAAATATATATGTAGCTACTGAAGGTGGCACTCCTGAAGCTGCCAGGGCTGTCCCCTCTGCCTGCTCCTAACCCCCTCAACTCGTATAGGCTCAACCAGAATATGTGGCAACGCCGCCGAAGGTGCTACAGGTCCTGCTCTAGAACCATATAATGGGTTTGCCACATATTTTATTTTAGTCACCGTGGTGACTTTTGTCTCCTCCACATATCTGTCTACGAATTTGTTAGGTCATATGTTTGCATGCACACAGTCTCCTTATCAGATAAGGAAATGGCAGACTAGCTCTTTCATTCAAGGCATGATCTCTTATCTCAGTAGCAATAATGTACCCCACATTCAGTGCGTAACCAGCTATGATACAAGCTACTAAGGAAGCTTGCAAAGGCAATAGGGTGTTGTCATTCCCCATTGGCTGCAACTATACAGGGACCACTGCCTACCAAACTTTCACTTGAAATGTCAAGGATGCCTTGGGGATGTGCACCTATGGGTTGGCTACGTATGTTTCTATCTCACCGTCAGTCGCAATCAGACCTACAATCCACTTCATGATATGCTCCCGTGAGACTGCATCCTCTATCTCTGCTTCACTGGTTATCGAATGGTGGTGACCCTTATATAGACCTACCGCAGTAGGTGTAGTGTACTCCAAACCATGTAGAAACCTGTTGATTATGGTCTTCGAAATATCGACCTTCTTACCGCAAAGAACCACCTCAACTAGTAGTCCAAATTTCGATGCTGCTGCTTTCTTCTCCTTTTTGGATGAATCTGTGGTCGCCAAATTCATCAATAAGGCAACATAGCAGGAGTAGAGTTCTTTTTTCAAGTGTCACGCAAACTCTCCTGGCTTTTTAGTCATCCATTTAAACTGATGTTGTTTGAACATGTTGTAATATCTGGGAAAGCTTGCAAATCAGCCTCCGCCACTCTACATTCTGGAGTAGTGGGTCTCCCACCAATGGCACTGGACTTGGACACTATGCCATTATCAAATATTTCCCTTGATCCAGGAATAGACCAAGTCCTTTGAAAGACATCAATGAGGTGTTGTTGCATCACTGGGTCGGCTTCCCTCTGTCAAACAAACTGCACTAATGAGTCGTCGATGTCACTGGCATCACTATCCTCCTGACTGTCTCGCTCTTCTTCTGCATTCTCCACAGTCTGTGGGTCATTAGTCGATGCTCGGGAATTATCATCCGACCCTTGCTCACTCCATGAACTATCCTCTTTCTCTTCAGACTTGGAAGGAGTGTGATACACAGTAGCATTGGATGTCTGAGATCTAGTAGCATGGAGGGAGTGTTGTTCAATCTCTGTATTCACCTGTACCCCACGACTACTAGGTGCCTCCTCACTGGAACTTTGTTCGGGAAAGGCGGGGGGTGAGACGTGTAGTTGTTTCGTCTTGCACTTATGTTTAGCCATTGCACTTGCAAGACAATGAGTTAGAACAAACTTATATCAAATGACTACACTAACGGGTAGTCAGACTTCCCCGGTGTATTTGTACAAAGTGACGCCTTGTCGTAAGAATGTCGTCACTCAATCTATCATTGGGAAGGGCCACGCAATGAACAAAGAATGAAATAAGAAAAGAAAATCTTTTTGGTATTTATTATTTAATTATTCATTTAAAAAAATTATATTTAATTTATTTTACGGGGCTCTATACGGTTCGTGGTAAGTACCACGGCCTATCTAGTCCCTCGTGAAGCTTCCTAGTGACCACCCATCGCCTAAGTGTGGTTCACAAAGGGTATAACGGTCCGCACACACCTACACGGTCCGTTAAGCCTATGATGGACTTACACTTAAGCTAGGGTATGGCTCTAAAGTCCCAACGACCTCCATTATTCGACTAGGTCCATCAAGAATTCCCCAAAAAGAACCCTCTTAGCCTTCTCACAACATGATTTCATCTTATTTCACCTAACCCATCACAAATTGAACATATAATCAACATCTAACATGAAATCTACTAGATTCACACTATTCTCTTAACACACAAACCCACATAATCAAACTAATTCATGAATACCATGAGAGGATCAATTAATAGTAGTTCCTATACTTGATTTCAACAAGATCAAACTTATATCAAGTAAAGTGTGAGAACTTACTTAAAATTTGAACCCTAATTTCGCACCAAGAGAAAGAAGAAAGCTTGATTTTTGGAATTTCTTGCAATGTAGAATTTAGGGCTTGAAATTTCTTTGATCTTGATATAGATGTTAGAAAACCCTTGAGTTTCCAAAGAGACGTTAAGAATTTTAGTATAGAGGGAAAGAATGGGTCTTTTGGCGCTTGGTGTTCTTTTAATTAAACAAAATGGGTTTTGGGATGAGTTGGGTTGGCTCGGGTTGGGTTCGTCACTGCCGACCTAACTCTGACGAGCCATGAAGTAGCTCATGAATAGCACCATGTCCTGTATAGAGGCTCATAGTCTGGACTTGAACAAGGAAGCTTATCTGTATGTTCTTGAGAGGCTAAATAGTCCATCTAGTGTTAGATGGGCCGTAAACCCTTCCATGAACATTTCTTCCCCTTTTCTAGTGAGCTCACTTATGTTGGCTCTTATCTTCGTGGGCCGTATAGTGTTAAACAACCCATTCAATGGCTCGTGAAGAGCACCTGACTCCTGAACTTTTCCTGCACACTTGCACACACTGTGATCCTATAAGAAAAAAAATGAAATATGCATAAATTAAACTACTTATTACAATTACATCTTGGGTTGCCTCCCAAGTAGCGCACAATTTAACGTCGCGGTGCGACGCAGGTTACTTGATTACTCAGACTTCATAAAGTTTGCATTTCTCAACTATCTTTACTTCTTCCGGGATTCCCGTATATGCCTTGACTTGCTGGCCATTTGCCTTGAACCTCTCACCTTTTTCGTTTTCAAGTCTAATTGCTCCCGATTGAAACATTTTGGTCACTTTGAATGGCCCTGACCATTTGAACCTCAACTTTCCCAGAAATAGGTGTAGCCTTGAGTTAAACAATAGCACCCAATCTCCAGGACTAAAATTCCTTTTCTCAATATGTTTTTCGTGATACAACATCATTATTTCCTTGTACAATGCAGATCTCTCATACGCCCTCAATCAAAACTCATCCATTTCGTTTATCTTCTCAAGTCGCATATTTGCTGCCTCACTCCAACTCAAATTAAGCTTCTTTAGTGCCCATAGTGCTTTATTCTTTAACTCCAGGGCAAATGACATGCTTTTCAAACACTAACTGATATGGTGACATACCAATGGGTGTTTTGAAAGATGTCCGATATGCCCATAAAGCAACATCTAACTTCCTTGCCCAGTCAGTTCTGTTGGCATTCACTATCTTTGCCAATATTGACTCTATCTCCTTGTTGGATACTTCCACTTGGACACTTGTTTGTGGATGATAAAGTGTCGCCACTTTATGATGTTTTACCTCATATTTAGCCAGGAGATTGCTAAATACTTTATTGAAGAAATGTGAGCCTCCATCACTAATAATGGCCCTAGATGTGCCAAACCTAGAGAAAATATTGTTCTTTAAAAATCCTGCAACATTTTTGCCATCATTTTCTGCCAATGCCATAGCTTCTACCCACAAGAAATAGCCCCTTGCCTTAGACACATATCACAATCTTTAACCAGGTCGAATGCATCTTGGTGAATTGTAGGCCAATAGTATCCGCTTTGGACCACCTTGTGGGCAATGCGAGCACCCCCATGGTGTCCACCAACTGGAGAGATGAATGACAGGCTTACAAAATACTCAGCATTTTAGCTTCAGGCACATATCACCTGATTATATTATCTGCACAAACCCTGTACAAGTAAGGTTCATCCCAAAAGTACTTATCCACATCATGCAAGAAATTCTTCCTTTGTTGAAAAGTCAAATACTTAGGCATCAAGCCACTGACAAGAAAATTAGCAAAATCAGTAAACCAAGGAAAGAGATCAAGAGTAGCAACTAATACCTGCTCTTCCAGAAATGAGTCATCAATGTCTAACTCAGCATCCCTTTTCTTCTCTGCCTCTAGTCTGTACAAGTGATCTGCCACTTGATTTTCACAACCTCTTCTGTCTTTGACTTCAAAGTCAAACTCTTGTAACAAAACCACCCATCTTATCAATCTCGGCTTAGCGTCTTTCTTCACCATCAGGTACCATAGTGCTGCATGATCTGTGAGAACTACCACATTAGTTCCCAGCAGGTATGCTCTGAATTTCTCAAAGGCATACACCACTACAAGCAATTCTTGCTCAGTGACAATGTAGTTCTTTTGTGCTCCATTCAACGCCTTGCTTGCATAGTATATTGGGTGAAAGATGTTATTGCACTTCTGTCCTAGCACAACCCCTAAAGCAACACCAGTTGCATCACACATCACCTCAAATAGTTCCTACCAATCTGGACCACTGATTACTGGGGCTAAAATTAATTTAGCCTGCAGACACTCAAAGGCTTTGGTGCATGCTTCATCAAAAGTGAACTGCGTCTCCTTTATTAACAACTTACACAAAGGACGTGCAATTTTAGAAAAGTCTTTGATAAAACGCCTATAAAAACCTTCATGACCCAAGAAACTACGAATCCCCTTCACAGAGATAGGTGGAGGCAACTTTTAAATCACTTTAATCTTTGCTCTATCCACCCCCAAACCTTTCTCGGATACCTTATAACCCAGAACTATGCCTTCCTTGACAATGAAATTGCATTTTTCCCAGTTTAGCACTAGGTTTTCCTCTTTACACCTCTGTAGTGCCCTGCTAAGATTCAACAAACAATCATCAAAAGTGTAACCTACCACAGAGAAGTCATCCATGAATACCTCCAAAGTGTCTTCAACCATGTTCGAAAAGATGGACATCATACACCGCTGAAGAGTAGCTGGTGCATTACATAATAAAAAATGGAATGCGCTTCAACACAAAGGTGGCATAAGGACATATAAACATTTTTTTCTTCTGATCTTCTGGTGCAATGGAGATCTGATTGTATCCAGAGTACCCATCTAAGAAGCAATACCACCCTTTTCCTACCAACTTATCTAACATCTGGTCCATGAAAGGCATTGGTAAATGGTCTTTTAAGGTCCATTTGTTTAACTTCCTGTAGTCCATGAACACTCGCAAACCTGTAATCGGCCTTTGCGGAATCAGCTCATTCGCCACTACAGTCATTCCACCTTTCTTGGGCTCACCCAATGACTATCAGAAATGGGATACACCACCCCTGCATCTAGCCATTTAATAATTTCCTTCTTTACCACCTCTTGCATTGGGGGATTCAATCTCCACTAGTGCTCTATACTTGGGTTTCAATCTTCCTCAAGTTGAATTTTGTGAGTTCAAATACATGGAGGTATCCAATTATGTCAGCAATGGTTCAACTAATTACCTTCTTGAACCTCTTCAACACTTTCACTGGTGCTTGCACTTTTTCAACATTAAGATCTGCAACCACAATAACTAGCAAAGTGTTAATTTCACCAATAAATACATACCTCAGATGACTAGGCAGCTGCTTCAATTCAAGCACAGTCGGTTCCTCAATAGATGGTTTAGCTGGAGGATTTGGCCTGTTCTTCAAATCCAAGTCTAACTTTTTGGGAGAATATGAATGTGAAAACATGCCTTGCAGTGTATTTAGAGTCTCCACATAATCGACCCGAAAGACTTCATAAAAGTTAATTATTACTGCGGCCAATGTCTCTACAGTAATTTTTTCTTCAATGGACGCCTAGAGTCTCCCTCTTTAACAATATCAATTCTAGACACCACACTCATAACTTGTGGTTGCTTCATCCACTTGCACACTTTGAATTTGACTTCTTTATTATTCAACCAAAATTTAAGCTCCCCATTTCCACATCAGCTAATGCTCTACCAGTGGCCAAAAATAGCCTTCCAAAAATTATGAGAACCTCAAAATCCACTTCGCAGTCCAGAATCACAAAATCAACTAGGAAGATTAAACTTTACACCTTAACCAACACATCACACAGAATGCCTATAGGCCTCTTCACTGATCTATCTTCCATCATCAACCTCATAACAGTGGGTTTTAGAGCCCCCAATCGAAGCTATTTGTATATGGCCAATGGCATGAGATTGATACTTGTTCCCAGATCACATAGAGCTTTAGAAAACTCGAATGCACCAATGGTGCATGATATAGTGAACGCACTTGGGTCCTCTTTCTTCTACAAAAAATACCTTGTAGCAATAACACTGCAATGGTGAACATTATCTACTGGTTAAAAATTTGCAACTCTTTTCTTTGTTACCAAGTCCTTCATGAACTTAGCATAACCGGGCATCTGTTCTAGAGCTTCTACTAATGGAATGTTCGCTAATAGTTGCCGAAGCATGGAGATAAACTTCAAGAATTTAGCATCCTCGGCTTTCTTCTTGAGCTTTTGAGAAAATGGAGGAGGAGGTCTGGGTATTTGCTCTAAAGGTAAGGTCACCTCTACAGTGGAATCTTTTGCTCCTGGTGATTTCTCTACCCTTCTAGATACCTTTGCGTCATCTATAATTTTTACATTTACCTATGTTTCCTCGTCTCTTTCTATGCTCTCTTCCTGCTCAATATTTGCTGGTTTAGGTTCTGGGAATGATATACCACTTTTTGTAGTGATCGCCATGCAATGCCCATCTTTCTTTGGGTTTTGAATGGTATCACTACGTAGTGTTCCATTCTTTCTTTGGTTCAATGAGGCTTACAGTTGCCTCATTTGCTGCTCCAACTGCTTGATAGATGTTGAATGTGAGTCTGCAAGATGACTTATACTGGAGAAATCATTTCTCAACTTTTTGACTCCGATATCAGTAGATTCAACTTTCTGCAGAACCTTCGCTAACATGTCTTCCATCCTGGAACTGCTGGAACCATTACCTTTTCGATCTCCGTTACCTGGAAGTACATATACACGACTGCGCTCATTTTTTTATCCCTCCTTGTTTTGCATGTTTTCTTGCTCTCTGCTTATTGGTCTGTTATATTGACCATCTCGCTGAAAGTTCCTACCTTGATTTCCAGAATTATAACCTTGGTTGCCCGAGTTATAATTTTGAAAACCCCCTGGTTGTTCAAATACTTTGCGTCTTCATCAAAGTCAGTATCCTGCTCTTCATACCTGTTTGCTGCACCGACTGCATTTACCTTTTCTTGACCAACAGTGAGATGTTTCGTGATGAGGTTCATTTGAGTTTTCATGTGGGCCATATCTTTGTCCCATTCTTCTTCTATCTTTTTCTGCTCAGCTGAGAGTTCAAAGGTGAACCCAAGGTCTCCAACCTCTGCATCTCTTGTGTGCCATGCTCTATTGTTCTTTAATACTTCATTTATGACAACCATAATCTCAGGGAAATAATTGCTCATGAATGATCCACCACATACTGCATCCATAACTGGTTTAGTCACGAAGTTTAATGACCTGTAAAATACTTGCTTCAAGCTCCTATTAGTGAGGCCATGATTTGGGAACTTCTTTAGCTTTTGCCTAAATCTCCACCACGTGTCATGTATTGCTTCACCGGGTAGCTGCTTACAAGAACCTATCTCATCCTTTATCTGCAACTCTTTTTCTTCTGGGAAGAACCTCTCCATGAAAACCTCCCTCAGTTCTACCCAAGTTCTGATGGAATCATGCGAAAACTCATTCAGCCAGTTTGTTGCTTCCCTAGATAGATAAAAGGGGAAAAAGCTTAGTCGCATCGCAGTTTGGCTGACTTAAGGAATCTCAGTTGACTTTCAAATTGCAACAATGTTCCTCAAATGTTTGTTTGCGTCTCCACCAACAGTTCCTCTAAACATCCCTTTCAGGTTCAGCAGTTGGATCACGGTGCTAGTAATAATAAACTTCACTCCTAGAGGTACCATTGGTAGTACTATAGCTCCAGTAGCTCCAGCTCTATCTAGCTCCAGGTCATCTTTTTCAAATGCCATACACGTCGATTGTTTGACTTGACCCCTTGGAGCTAGTGGTTGGTGTTGAGGAGGGGCTATCTCTTCTACCCCTTCATTCTTCTCAATCACCCCGTTCGGGTCATTAGCATTATATTGAGAACCTCTAGAATTGGCCTCAACATCTTGTCTCAGTCTCTACCTCTAGGCTTTGAGTTCCTGTGCATTCACCATCTTTCTTATAGATTTTCTTAGCTCAGGATCGTAAGGAATCAACTGTGCTCCCTTACTTTGGGTGTTTGGCATGCACTAGTGAACTTACCTGTAAATGACACAAACAAGAAACAAGAAGTAAAATTAGGAAATACAACTACAACTGAATTAATAGCTAGTAGAGTATTTCTAAACTGAAATTCCCTGACAACGGCACCAAAATTTAATACATCCAAACGCACACCTCAATTAAGAAGTATAAATGGTTGAAGTCAATTATAGAACTCAACTAGAGTTGAGGTTGATCCCACAGGGAATTTACAGCAGAAATAACCTTACTGGCGCTTATATTCAGTAGTGGTTAGTATTTCCGAAAAGAGTAAATTACAAAAAGTAAATATTGAGTTGTTTGATTTCAAGTAAAAAAAATTTGTAGCTAAGATTAACTATCAACAAAAGCAAACAATAGTTCCAAGATTTTAGTTATTGATTTAATGAGACTAGGATTGTGTTCCCCATGATATTTACTTCACTCCCAAATTCTCTCCAAACAACTGTTGATTGCTATTATTATATGGTCCTAGAAAGTTAGATTACTCTAAGCGCATTTCAGCCCTGTTAGATGAGTTTCACCCTTCTCCTCTCGGACTTAGAGTGCTATAAAGCTTAACCTTGCATACTTGTTAAGAAAATTATCTTCTCTCAAGCTCTAATTCTCGAAACAAGTTGATGGAGTTTGATTCTAGCTTTTCCTAATTATCACTTTTCTCTCGAACAAGTGATAAATATAGGAAAGTTATAATGCGTGCACTCATTAGAAGGCAATTATTATGAAAATACAAACAACATATGTAATTAACAATAAAATGCTACTCTTAGTTGAATCCGTAGTTATGTTTTAGTCATGGTTCCCAAAACCCTTGTCGTGGTGTTTAGCTGCTCATTATTTCAAGAAAAATAGTAGTAGTGATTATCGAAAGCATAATATAATAGACTCACAATAATAGCAAACCAAAAGCTTCTTGATTTTCAACACTCAATCAAGAACACAAAGTTTTTGATCCAAAGTAAATGACCAAGAAAATGTGTTCCAAAAGGAAAACTAGTGTTTCTCAACACTCCAAATGTTTCAATGTCACGACGATGCTCCACAATATTCAAAAATAAACCCTAAATAACTAAAATAGTCTTTGAAAAGAGTTCTACATGAAGTAGGACTACTGCTGTTTAAAAACTTCACGGGCAGGGTGACGGCTCGTCTAAGGCTAGATGGCTCATCAAGCCTTTCGTGGTCCCACACTAGACAGTGTGGGTCTTCCTTCACTAGTGGTCTTCACGAGCTACTAGATGGCTCGTCTTAAACACCACAGATCATCTAGTGCTCCATGGAGTTGCGCATTCACTTGGGTAACCATTGTTCCACTGCCTCTCTTCCACAAGTCATAAAACAGCTCATCAATCGGACCACGGCCCATCTGGGGCTCAGTGGTTTTCATGCTTTACTTTCCTTCCTTCTTCCTATCTGTTGCATCCAAGTGTTTCACCTGTACATTATCAAAGAAAGCATCATATCCACATAAACAAGCTCAATTTCTCACACTAATCCTTAGTTTTGAGCGTCAATTGTGCTATGAGTTCACGGCACATCAATCTCAAACTGATTGTTTTTGAGTCATTGTTGATTGAAAATAAGGGAAAGCATATGGTTTGGTACTTGTAAGCATGCAAATTTCTTTGTGAGTGTTTGCGTTTATGTATTTGTCCCTTGTTTTTTTAATACTTTGTGAGTGATTTTAAGATATCCTTTCTTGCTAGGTCATGTGAATTAAGAGAGTGGTGATGTTGAAACTCCGAAATTGAACTAAATGAACAAGTGAAAGAACTAGTAATTTTGAGTTGTTTCTTGAGAATGAGTTGTTGTCACTTGATTATTCTTGAACATTTGTTGTGCATTCTTGAAAGTTTGTTTGAAAGGAAGGGGAGAATTGAAAGAAACTTTGCATGTATGGGCTAATTTCTGGTAACAACCGAAGTCATGTTCTTTGTGCTTAAGTGTTAGGTGTGAAAGTGAAATCATAATAATGAATGATGTGCTGAAAAGATTAAGTCTCTATGTATTTGGATTGTGGTTTGCTTGAGGGAAACAAAATTATTAAGTTGGGGGCGTTTAGAAGTGGTGAATTTACCACTTATTTGTGACCTTTTTCTTGTAATTTTGTGCCTTATAATCATGAAATGAGACTACTAATGTATGTTTTATAAGTATTTCAAGTGAAAAACTATAAAAGAAGGATTGACGAGGAAAAGAGACAAAAAGCAGCTAAAATATGGGGATGCGAGGTCCCCGCAATTGCAAAAAAGACTCACTCCTGCGGTCCTGCACCAAGGAAAGAAGCGACGCTCCTATAATTGTCAAAGAACAATGGATCCTCGCACATGCGAAGAAATTTTTGCCACAGCGAAGCTCGCACCTGTGACTAATGGGCCGCTCATGCGACTAATAGACTACAATATAGCCCAAAGTTTTCTTTTCATACTTTTGGAAACCCCAAGCTTAATAAAAGGCACCTCAACCTTTTGGAAACACATCATTGTTCTACCATCGAGAGAAAAATACTATTTTGAGAGGAGAGAGTCATGAATCAACTTGAAGAGTGAAAATTGTGAGCTTAAATGTGTATACCTTTAGACCTTTCTTCAACTCTTGATTTGGCTTGATTATTCATAATTGTACTGTTTGATTTTCATATTTTGATATTGTGTGAGAGATAAATAGTATTTCGATTATGATTCTTGTTCTATGCTTTTGCATTTAATTGTATATTATCTTGTTTATGATATGAGTCATTGATTATCTAATTCATCTTATGGTTTAATTGACTTCCAAGAGAGTGATGAACCCAATGACTTTCTTATTAAAGCTTGATCTAGCTTGAGAAAGAGGATTAAGTGTAGGAAAGTTTGACTAGCACGATTTGAGAATTTGATGGACTAGAACTTGAGAAAGTTTAGATCTGGATCTAACACTCATCTTATGGATTTGAGCTAGAGATAGGATAATCCTAGTGTTGCCATATTGATTGTTTATTTTGATGTACTTGCTTGTGATCGAGAGATACAAGTGGGTACTTTAGAAACCAAGTCAAAGTTGACTTACACACGATAAACTTGATGATGTTTGGTTATTTATGATAGATCGTATAAGCAAGAATTGAATTCTCATTCCGAAATCTATTTGCTATCCTCGGATCAAAAGGTCTTTGATCAATCTATCTTTTATTTTTCTATCTTAGTTCTAGTGGTTGTCCTTTATTAGAAACCCTTCCCCCAAGAAAAAATATGTGTATCACTTGTTGGAGTCAAATTAGTGGCTTGTAATTCTTTATCTTTTCGATCGCTACAACATTGTTCCTTGTGGTATTCGACCTCGACCTCATAAGTTAGGTATTGATTTTACATACGACCGCCTACATTTCTAATTAGAAAAGTGTAGTTGAGCATTATCAACTAAGTTATCTGAACTTGATTTATTCCATATCATTTTTGCACAAGGATGAGGCTCAATCATAACTCAGTAAGGGAAGCTAAATCTTTCAACAACTATTCTAGTATAAGTAGTTTAGAAAATAAGTATTTTTATTCTTTAACTATCAGCAGAGTTGTGTGTTTTATCATGTTTTCCAAAGTTATGTTAATATCATTTATATTCCACTTTTGGATATCATCAAAAACGAAAAAGTTTTTTAATCCAAAAGTGATTCAAACAACATAATTGCTTTGCAACAAAACCATCTTCAGTAGAACATAAAACAACCTGTTACACATTGCATCATACAAACAAAATAATTGCAAAATAGGCTTGAAACTAAATAATTTTTTAAACTAGATATTAGAACCGGTAACACTCTCAAACAGGATCTTGAAAGGTACTTCAAAATAGGAATAAACTCACGATTAGACACAAGAAGAGCACACCCTAGGGAACAAGTTCTTTAGATGAGGATAATGAGTTGATATTTTACCGACCCATTAGAATCAAATTCATGAATATTGTCGTGTTTTAATGCTAATTTAAGGGGTTTAGGCCCTAGTTCTCTTGGATGAAGAGATTCCTTGGAAAAAGAAAGTTTGATGGATTTGAAGCCAAGAAACACTGAAACACACCGGCAATGAAACTGGCATCCCGTAGATGCCAACATGCGTCTCACCGTCTAAAGGCCGACTTGGATAGAGAAATGCTGCCTCAGTACCGATGTGCGATTGGTGTGGTACAATGATTGATCGGTGTTCACCAATCCTAGTGTAGATGCTCTTATTTGAACTAAAGGTTGATGCGAAGAGGTGACTGGCTCTCCGCTTTCTTGGATCGTTATCTCGCTGGTCCAGGGCAAGTTCGAAGGATGGAAGGTGAAGGACAAAAATGCAATTTTAGGAAATACTGCTTCCTTTGGAATGTTCCAAGGATAGAATACAGATTTGTGTAATTATGTACCCTTATCTTCTTCCCAATTAGGACAATAGACATTTAGAGAAAATATTATTATGTGTAGTTGGTAATAGAGAGTATAGAGTAAAGTAGTAAGAACTTTCTATCGTGTAAAGGAAGAAACCTCATATTTGTGTAAATCCAAGCGTAGAATTCAAGTTTTACTTACCAAATTAGCTTGGAATAAAGATTTTTTATGAGTAATGTCTCTATTTCATCTTTTATGAGTAGCTAAACCCTTATCTAGGGGTGTGTACTAGATGAGGTGTAAAACCCTGAATGGGTATGATTAACCTTGGAATTGATCACTGGAAAGCTGCAAAGAAAGTTTGTGGCATGTTATGAAGCAACAATTCATGCATTATGGCTGCGGAATTTTATTTCAGGACTTGGGGTTGTCGACACCATTATCAAGCTGCTGAAAATTTATTGTGATAATACTGCAGCAGTATTCTTCTACAAGAACAATAAGTACTCTAAATGTGCCAAACATATGGAAATAAAGTACTTTACTGTCAAAGAAAAAGTTTAGAAACAAAGAATGTTACTTGAGAATAATAGAACTGATCTTATGATTGCTGATCCATTAACAAAGGGCTTACAACCAAAGATATTTAAAGAACATGTTCAAAGAATGGGTCTTGGTTGTACTTATGATTGATATATTTATGATGTTTTGACACTCTGAGCTCAATTATGTGTTTATGATATACATTAATGAATCTTTTGTTTCTCATAATGGTGTACACATTATTGTTTTGAGATATTACAAGATAAGTCTCGATGAGACATTATTGTGGACCGTGATGTTATATGTTTTATAGCTTATGAATCTAGTATGATAAGTTGCTAATGTAGTAGTATATGAAAGAAAGTATGTAGCATAAAATTATGTACAACCGCCATAACTCGCATTAGTAGTTTGTTATATTGTGTTATGTATGATGGACATTATAGAAGGGATCTATTGTATGTGCAACTAATGCTTATGAAATATTAATGTTATATGGTTATTGGGCCAAGTGGGAGAATGTAAGAATAATTAGGATTCCTAATTATTCTTACTTATGGTCCAAGTTTACTTGTGGCCCAAGTAATACCATAAATAGTATTTAATGAAGAATAGATCTCGTCGGTATATTGGTTACTTGATGGACGTACCAGATTAAGTCACAACCTCTATAAATTGGTCCTCCTCCCACCCATTAGGGTTACCACATATTTTCTAGATTAATTTCATCGCTAACGGCTGTGGTAACGTAAGGTTAGGGCAAGGAGGTAGAAACCAATTTACGACTAACGCTTCCGCTTCTTTCTGTGATGATGTCTTCCTCATCAGATATGTGCCCTTAACGATCTCTATGTAAGATTATTGTGTTCAAGATCCTGATGTGTGTTAAAGCATATATAAACTTACATTAGTTTCCAGATATCTTGAGCTTTAAATCCTGCACTTCACTGATAGATTAAGCAATATTCAAAACCTTGTTTAATTAGTAGTGGTTTAGAGCTCGTGCTCAGCTAAAAGATTTTGTCTTTCTTTTCTGGTTTCGATATTTAAAGCGTGTTCAAATCAGTTCCTTATATGTATTTCTCTACTATTTGTCCATTACTTGCTTCAATTAAGTCTTGTTCCTTTATCTGAAATATGAACTGAATGTTAGCATAGTTTCATTATTATTATTTTCTTTCTTTTCTGGTCCAAACGATTTAAATGGCATGGGTCTCATTAGCCTTAGTTTGCATCTCATAGGCTAGCCTAATCTTTGTGTTGCCCGAGTTTAAATGCCTGCACGATTCACTCGATTTCCATGTATTAGCATATCTCGTTGTCTAGTTCATCTTCCTCATAGTTTTAACCGTGTGGCTTGTTTTGAGTTTAAAAGAAGAGAAAAATTTCACCCTTTACTTTTATTAGTTTAGCTAATCATCTTGGCCTATCTATGTCTCTTTTGGTCTCATTACCCATTGATCACTCCAACTGGCTATGCTTCTCTTTTTTTTCTCTGTCATATGGAAGTTATTGGATTGTGTGGTTGTTCCCTTGTTATATATAAAGTATGGTTAGTTTCTTTTCAGATTATGTCATTAAGAGCATTAGTTGGAAATTTGGAATCATGGGTGTTTCATAATTTGTTGGAATTGTTTATTAGTATTGACAAAATTTGAACATTCTCCAAGTCCTAGTTGAAATAACTGTAGCATTACCCCTGTTCATTCTAGTTTCCCTTAACTTTTAGACATAACATGATTCATTTATTCCTTACCTCGCAATTATGCGCAAACTTTTCTTCATCATCTCTTCTCTGTGTTTGCTAAAATTCACCTGTCTGTTTTCTCTGCTAAGTAAGTTGTAGTAATGTACTGCCTCATGTGACACCTTGTTTTCCATGTATTGGAGATGTGATCTATAGGTTTCAACGCCTTGCTAGAATATCTGATATGCTTCTGGTTTTTTTTTTATGATGTGATTCTTTAATTGTGTTTTTGAGTTACTTGATATGCATTAGTTATTTTCTTAACTTGTTGAATTATCAATTCCTTGTTGGCTGCCCATCATACAGGTTGTAAAATGAGAGGTCAATTTTGTCTAAAAACAATCGCTTTAAGCTTGAATGATTCAACCACTGGTCATGATCTTAACCATTTATTTGCATTGTTGAACTTCGAATTACTGTCCATTATATTTAACTGAGATCATTTACAATACTCTAGCTTAGGGGCTGCCGAAACATATTTTTTGGGAATTAGTTGTTAGTTGCCTGCTCGTTATGTAGATTTTATCCTTATTGATTTTCATTAAAGAACATGTTCTACCAGTTAATGATAGATGTGATTTACTCATCTTCTGCAAATCCGTGATTTTCCTTAGTTTTATACAGAGAGTTAAAAGTGTTTATCTCTTGGATATGTCTCTTTCCAATACATGCTTCATAGCTAGTTTAAAGTTTTATTTATTTTTTACTCGATTATTCCTTTTGACTAATCAGGATCAAAATCTATGATGTATATCATTTATGCAAAATATAGCGTGCTCTCTTTCTTATACATCGTTCATAATGTTATTTAGTGAAGGAATGAGGAGGTCAAGCCACTATTTCAATTTGTTATTGTCGAAAATGTCCCAAAAATATTTATTCAAACTCATTGTGTTGAAATCTGATGCTATTTAGAACATCTCGTTATGCGTAACTTATTTCAAACCTGATCTAGGTTCTTATTCTTAGCTTTCATCTAGTTAGGCATATTTGTGATAAAATTGAGTGTTTATTGGATTAACTCAACCTCTCTGTTTCAGAATGCTGTCATTTAAAAAGTCCCAAATTGCAAGCTTATTATTTCTTCTTTTCAACATCCAACAACTTGTTATTGGCCGCACTAGATAAGTTTAAAAATGAGCATGTTCCTATCTAGCATTATGCATTGCACCTCTTGCAAATTTTACCTTCAAAAGTAGCTTAAAAGTTTTGAAGCCAAATATGCTCAAGTCCTTGATTTAAGTTGCATTATTGTTAGTGTTTTACATAGTTCTTTGGCATTCTTATCTTTCCACTATAACCTCATTAATTGGTGACTCTATACTAGTACATGCATTAACTGCCTTTTGATGGTTATGTAACCTGCAAATAGTCTTCTTTGAAATTAGTTAGTATGTTGCAAGTTTTTTCAAAACCCGACCGATGTCGAAGTGTCACATTCAGTGTTGGTTTAAGGGGGCCGTTTTGTTGTCGTTGGTGCGAGATATCCAGATAGATGAGTGAATTATCAATTTGCTGGTCTCATTTTTGTATGTTGCAGAATATATTTCATGCCTTTTCTGAAATAGAGTTGTATATGCATCAATGAATTGTATGCCTCTTATATTCTGGAATTAGCAATCCTTTATTTAAATTCCTAAAATATATTCTTATAGTTTTTGTATCTATTTACTTCGCAATGTTTACTGATCCTTATCTTCTTTTATTACACGAACGCTCTCGTATGAGTTCATGCGGACTCCTCCCGTGCATTTAGAGTTGGCATGAAACCCAACACTATTATCGAGTGAATCGTGATGAAGTACAGGTCATGGAAACTGAAATGCAGGGTTATATACAGCAGATTTGTGAAAACTATACATCATATACACCGATATACATCAGGCATATACTAAAACGGGAATTGGGTTAAACCCCAAAAGCAGCAGCGAATTGGCCCAAGAAGAGGCCCAAATTCATTATCTCTTTGCTCTTCCAATTGTTTTGATTGTAAATGTTTGACTAATTTTATTTAACTCATAACTCTTTTAATTAGCTTAATCAAATTTCCCAAAAGATAAACTATTTTCTTTGTGTTGGTTAACTTTAATTAAATTTTATTTTATCAACTCTTTATTCTTTATTTACTTAATCAAATATCTATAGTCGAAACTTTCACTTACCTTTAATTAATTTAAAATAGTCTTTCCCTTAATTGATTAAATTAGTTTAAAATGTGATCTTTAAAATGATTCTAATAAATTCTTACGGTTTCTATTTGTTAATGTTTTAATGTTAATCTATTTGTAAAAGTTTTAGTCTTAATATATTCTTTTTAAAAGTTTTACTCACTTTTGATTTATTTCAAATGTTTAAGTAACATTTCCTTCTTTTTTTCATAAAAACTCAAAAATAATCTTTATTTAATTATTTCCTCAAAAGTTAGTCAAATATTTTGTTTCAAATCATTGGATAACCGCGTATTAGCGGCTACTTTAAGTGCTAATACCTTCTTAAAGTAGAAATAAGAACCTCTTACACATGTTCCCTAAATTTTTAAAGACTAAATCCGTTGGAGTTTTTTAAAATTAAGTTTTCTTAATTTCTTTTAAAAATTAAGTGGCGACACTTTTTCTAAGTATTTTTCCTGAATTTATTTATACTTAAAATGTCACGATCCAAGGTACCCTCTAGACGTGACATGGCGTACAAGACCCCGAAAGGCCTTATACAAGCCACTTAGCATACATACATACAAGATAATAGAGATTTAAGAGTTCAAACGACAATGTCAAATCAAAGCTTTTAAGAAAATAGCGAAAGTCTACATCTCATGTCTCAAAGCCAATCTAGTCATAAGAATGAAAAATAAGGTTTGGGACGTAACCCAATACAATGCAAAAATGAAAGAACATAAAAGTAAGAACAACTAGGCTACGTCCTCGAATGGATGAGGACTCACCAAGTCTTCACAATTCTTCTACTAAGCTCTAGCCACGAGTGGATGGAGAATCGCCAAGCCCTATATTAACAACTCAATGTAGGCAAGAGTATGTGTTAGTACAATCAAGTACCAAGTATGATAGCAATGCACAAAATATTTAAAACATGCTATAACGGGGCATTTTCATGACATTCAATGACCAAGCTAAACATGATAAGGGATAGAAAACATAAAGCATAAACCAAGGCCAAAGCAAGCTAAACATCTTTACTTTACTTTACTTGAGACATATCTTAACAAGTCTTTAGTTCATTGGAGTGGGAAGTAGCCTTAACCAACATATAAGACCATGTGAGCTATAAATATGGAATCCGGTGTACAACCTCACACAGATAGGGCCATCCTACTTGCCAAGGTAGGACCCTTTACTTAACATATAGCTTACGTTGATCCACTAGCTAGTGTCTATCATAGACCATCATCCTATGGTGGCACATAGTTTATGGGACATGGGTAATCGCCATTTGTCCACTCGGTGCTAAGTATAATTCCCACGGATTAGTCATAGTTCAATTATCATAAGTAGACATGAGTAGTCGCCTCTTGTCTACAATAGGGAACATGGGTGATCGCCTCTTGCCCCTTCATTAGAATAGCTCCTTCATCATTAATTCAAAGTTAGTTGAGCAAACCTTTCAGCAAGTTATGAATCATTACATGTGAGAAAACCTTTCCCATTCATGGGATGAGTAATATATGAGAATTCCTTTCACAACACAACAATAACATCAACATATCATAAACTTTGATGCTTCAATCTCAAAGCACGCTTACTTCATCATTTAACTTCATAAGAGACATGCATGATTTCATAAACTTCATCTTTACGTAGTTCATCATGCTCATAACTTGCAAATCATAAGGTTCACGTAGATTCATGAGAATTCCTCTTAAATCATGCAATTCAATGCAAACTCATGCTTAGAAAACCATAAACAAGGCAATTTGACCATGATTGAAGGAACCCACATAATAGAGGAAAATCATAGTTTTTGATTGAACATGCTTACTTTCATAAAATCATCCTTAGTTCATTCATAATCTCATCATGAAGACCTTAACTTAGAAATCATAATTCGTGCATGGATTCATAGAGATTTCATAACATTCATCACATCATAATTCGACCCACCAACAAAAGCATATTTTCAAAATTGGGGGAATTAGCTTGGGTTCTTGGGGATTTATCTAAATTCATGAGATTCAACTCAATTTATACTTCAAAGTTCATAAAACAATCAATTGAAGCCACATTTCAAAGAACCCATAACATGGAAGAAAATCCTAAATTCAATTGGAAATTTCTAGCTAGAAAATTGGAGATTTTAGGGATTCCATTGAGGAAAGGGCTCCATGGATGAACACTATCATACCTTAGGATCTCAATTCCTTAAGCAATTTGATGAAGAAAGCGTGATTTCTTGAACCCTAGCTTGCCCTCTTCTTCTTCTTCTTCTTCTTCTTCTTCTTCTAACTTCTAGAGAGAGAAATATTTGAGAGAGGAGGGTTTGGGGAATTTTTCAAAGTGGTTGGAAAGGGTATATTTTAGGATTAAATAAACTTATATAGTGTTAGGGAATGAAGGGAACCGACTTAAGTTAGTAAATAAGTTATTAGGTGAAAAGACCAACAGACCCCTTTAAAATAACTGTCGGAGCCCATCTACTGTTGGGACTATGGTCTGTAAGTCAATCTACAGACCATCCTGTGCCTCCGTAGATAGTTTCAGAAAGTTTCAACTTGGACCTTTCAACGATGAAACCCATGTACGACTCGTGAACCCATTGACGATCCGTACATAGCTACCGTAGGTCTGAACTTAAGGCCTTAAGACTTAACTAAGTCTAGAGTAGACCTAGGAGATCCATCTACGACTTGTTGAAATATCGATGGGCCGTCCTGGCAGACCGTCATTAAGGTTCTGAAACTTGACATCTTACATACTTTCAGTGGGCCAACTACTGTTCCCACCTACGGTCCGTCAGTCTATCTACGGTCTGAAGGTGGCCTCCGTCGTTACAGGCACCAACCCAGAAAAATGAAAAAAATTCCACCCTTTTGAATTCGGGGTATTACATAAAACATTTCAAAAAAGTGGTTTTTCTAAAGATAGTGACATCACGACATAACATGTACTACTTGTATAGAGTTCATTGCGAGATCTTCACAGATCACCGGAGCCTTTAGTATATTTTGAGCCATAAAGACCTCAATTCGAGAAAGCATTGGTGGATTGAGCTCTTGAAAGACTATGACCTTTTTATTCTATAACATCTGATCAAAGTAATGTGGTGGATGCCTTGAGACGTAAGATGGTGAGTATGGGGAGTCTACCGTTCCTTTCAGTCTCGAAGAGACCTTTTTCCTTGGACATCCAGCCGTTAGCCAATAGGTTGGTTAATCTTGATATCTCCAATCCCAATTGAATTCTAACTTGTGTTGAGGCTCGCTCCACTATATTGGAATAGATTTATGGCTGACAGTCAGCGGATGTGGGTTTTGTGGCGATTTGTAATAGAGTTTTGAGTGGTGATGCTTGTGCGGGAAACTTAGACTCTAAGGGTATCTTGAGATTTAGAGATCGTAGTAGTGTTCCAAGAGTTGGGACTTTGATTCAGATGGTACCTCAGGAAGCTCACAGTTCGAGGTATTCTATTCACCTGGGTACAACTAAAATGTATAAAGATTCGAGGAAACATTACCGGTGGAGTGGTATGAAGTGGGATATAGCTAACCATGTAGCTCATTGCCTACGTTGCCAGCAGGTGAAGGCCGAGCATTTGAAGCTTTGTGGTGAGTTTTAGAGATTACCCATTTCTGATTTGAATTGGCAAGGAATCACTATGGACTTCATTGTGGGGTTGCCATAGACTTCTCGAGGTGTTGATAACATTTGGGTCATCATAGATCGATTGACCAAGTAAGCTCATTTCTTTCCCATTTAGTCTTCCTTTAGTGCCGAGAGGTTAGCATGTGTCTATGTTCGAGTGATGGTTCGTCTTCATGGGGTGCCTATGTCTATTATCTCTTAAAAGGAACTTGGTTCACTTCTAGATTCTAGAGAGCATTCTAGAAGGAGTTGGGTACTCGGGTTGATCTTAGCACAATATTTCATCCTCAGAGAGATGGGCAATTTGAGTTGACAACTCAAGTTTTGAAGGATATACTTCAAGCCTGTGTGTTGGATTTCCAATGGCAGTAGGATCAACTTTTGGCATTGGCAGAGTTTGGTTATGACAACAGCTACCATTCGAGTATTCAAATTGCCCTGTTCAAGGCATTGTATGGTAGGCACTGTCGATCTTATGTTGGGTGGTTTGAGGCTTCAAAGCCTAGGCCACATGGTATGGACTTGCTTCAAGATGCTTTGACCCGGGTTCGTGTTTTCTTGGATAGGCTATGGGAGGCTCAGAGTAGACAAAAATGTTATGCTGACTGTAGGCTTAGTCCTTTGAGTTTTGGTGTCGGTGTTCATATCATTCTCCGAGAATCTCCCTTGAAGGGCGTGATGAGATTTGAAAGGTGGGGCAAGCTTAGCCCCAGGTATATTGGGTCTTTTAAGATCCTTCGAGCTATTGGTGTTGTCGCATATGTGTTTGCTTTGCCACTAACTTATAAGGTTGTTCATCTAGTTTTCTATGTGTTGATGCTTCACCAATATATGTCTAACGAGTCGCATGTGCTTCAGTATGACTAAGTCTAGGTTGATGACAACTTGACTTCCGTGGAGGACCAATTGCTATTTTTGCTAGAGATGTCATGTGGTTGCATTTGAGGGAGATTCATGTGGCTAAAGTTCAGTGGAGGTATCGCCCAGTCGAGGAGGCTACCTAGGAGACCGAGAAAGACTTTCGAGGCCAGTATCCCCACCTGTTTGAAGCTTCAAGTACTTTTGAGCACAAAAGTTCTTTTAGTAGTGGATGTTGTATTGGCCTTCTAGGTCATTTTCTCTATATTGAAATATTTTTGGCATTTACAACTTTCCTATAGCAACCCCAAGTCATTTATGACTTGTTGGGACTGACATTTCAGTCACCTATTCGCTCATTCGGTTTTTATGCAAGTTTTTATGTTTTTGAGCTTTTGAAACTTGAACAGTTGACTTCGGTAAAAACTTCAAACAAACAACCTAAAATGCAATTTTAATGGTTTTGTTAGCTCCAGAATGTCATGTTTGGTCTAGAAGGACCTGTGGTCTGGGTCCCAAGGCTTTCGGGCTCATTTAAAGCTACTTTGTGTATTTTTGGCTAAATTGGAGCATCGAGTGTGGGATCCATTTTTTGATAGACAACTTCCGTTGGATGTTTCGACATCTTTGTTGAGTCTGGAATGTCGATTTATTTAAGGAAGCATAGTTTGTTTGTGTCCACAGGTTTCTAAACCAATCCCGAGCACCGAAGTGGAATCTATTGGGACTTTGCAAAAAACTTACTGGTGCCTAAGCTGGTGTAGCCACCCAAGCGGCCTTGGACCGCTTAAATGGCTGGTGCTTTAGCAGCCTTGCTATCTTTAATGGTTATTACTTAAGTGGCCAGGGAGCCATTTTAGCAAGGTCCACCAGCGTGGCCCAACCGCTTCAGCAGCTATGTGACCGCTTTTGCAATTATCGTTGTTAGTTAAAGTTCATTTTTAGCATTCATTTCATTTTTACTCCATAGAATAGCTTTGAAATCTTGATTTGTAATGTGAATTGCTGCAAACTGCTGAACTAAATGGGTTCGGAATGTGAATTGCTGCAAATTGCTTGAACTAAATGAGGGATCGTATTGGGACATTGTTAGTCTTATTATAATCTTCTTATACTCGTAAGTTCCCCTCAATTTTCCTCCTTTTAACTCCTTAATTGTGAATTCTTAAAGTGTGGTGCATGGTCTGTTCCAAGGCATTTTGAAACTTAGGTTGTGCCTGTTTGCAGGGCACAAGTTCCTTGAGATAAATGGGACCTATTGACAGAGTCAATTTTGTGATTCCATGTACGGGTCCCACAATGCCATTTTTTGCTTGTTTTTAGTTCCATATTTAATTATTGCGAATTAGGTGTCTAAATGACTGTATTGATGATGGGATCATTATTATGATAGCGTGGCATCGTTCAGAGGTTGCTCGAAAGGAAAAGGCTAAGTTGTCGCCTAGCTAAAGATCACACTATCAGACCTAAGTCTACTATATAAGTCTACAGGGAGCTAAGTCGTCTGAAGCGACGTCGGAGAATCTCTAAGACACATCGGCTCCAAAATGCAAGTCTAAGGTAATCACTAGCCGATGCCTAGGATAAGGCCAATAGCAAGCTACCAAATCAACATGAACAACAACACGGAAACTATGAGGCAAGACATAATCACATAATAAGATTAGGGATGTTTGAATTCCCAAAAACTACCCTAAATATGCCTAAGGCATGAGTTCTAATAATTAAACATGATTCAACTACAAAACCATCCCAATTCTAGCTATTCAATATGAGTTCAAATTTACAAGCTCAATCTAAAGACCGATAAGTCGTAACCTACCTCAAAGCAGATGGTGCAAGCTTCAAAATCATGATTATGGAGCTTTCCCCTTCCAAACGCCCTCTGATCACTGCCACGCTATCAAGAACTCATTCACAGTGTCAATCCAGACATTTAGATATTTAAATCGCAAAAAATTGATATCGTCCTAAAAATAGTGTCAAAAGTGAAATTGTGGGACATGCACTAAGAATCCTGAAATTGACTCCTTCAATGGGTCCAAAATAGCTCATTGAACTTGTGCCCCAAAAACAGGCAAAATTCAAGCTCAGAAACAGTCGGAAATAGATCATGCAAGGAAACATTATAAATTTCACCATTAAAGGCCCTTGGAAGGTCCTTGGGGACAAGAAATTACCTATGAAATAAGCTCTCTATGCTTCCCTGATAATCCCAATACAATTCCACACAAATTACACATGAAATGCAATGAATTTCTACCAAATTAGAGCTCCGAAACTCCCACACTCACAAATTGAAATGAGGAACTAAGGTTGAAATCCCGCCTGGTCTTTATAACAAGACCTAGTCCGCGATCAAGGAAGTTCGGGTCCTCAAAGCATCGCAAATGCGGCACCTAGCCCACAAATGTGAAAGGTCAACCTCTTGGCCTATGTGATCATGGCATAAAGTCCACGAATGAAATGGCCAACCCCACATGCCTCCATGAATGGGGCATTAGGCTTGCGAATGCGAATACCTGGATCACTGGTGGCAAACGTGACGTGAGGTGCGTGAATGCGAAGGGCGATTGAAGGGTGCACCATCTGATGCAAATCAGCTAATTCCCTAAGGCTCAAAGTCCCCGATGGGGTGCTCGGGATTTATTTGGAACCTGTGTATGAAAATGAAATATGTTACCTCACTAAATTTCGTATTTCAGGCTCAATAGAGATGTCAAAATTTCTAACCTAGTTCGTCTTGATGAAAAGTGGTCCAACACCCAATCTACATTTTAAGTCAAAATCCAAAAGGTAGCTCGAAATGAGCCTGAAAGCCCCTTGATCCTCATTGAAGGTCCTTCCAGAGCAAATTTGATGTGGTGGAGCTGACGAAACTGTCAAAATTGCATTTAGGGGTTGTCTACCTGAAGTTTTTGACCTAAGTTAATCGTTCAAGTTTCAAAAGCTCCAAAACATGAAAACTTGCACAAAACCCAGACAAACAACCATGTGACTAGACTGTCAATCCTAGCAAGTCATAATTTACTTGGAGTCACTATAGGAATGCTCTAAACATCAAAATGGATGCAATAAATAGAAAATAACCTAGAGGGTCATTACAAATAGTCTACAACTAATTCTTCATAATATTATACACTAAATGTAGTATATACAATATCTTTTACGTATATTCTACAACTAAAGCTACACAATATTCTACACTAAATGTTGTATATAAAATATTATAATGTAGATCATACAAGATATTCTACGTTATTTTCATCATGCAAGCACCCCCTTCAAATTGATTCCAGTGGATCAAAAAACAACAAATTGCCTATTAGAAACAGATGACGTTGTAGTGCCATTGCTTTTGTAAACATATTAGCTATTTGAAGATCACTCAATACATGTAGAAGGATTATAATACTTTCATCTACAATTTCTCTGATGGAGTGACAGTTAACTTCAATATGTTTTGCTGTTTCATGACAAAAAGGATGAGTAACAATTTGAATGAAACTTATGTTGTCAGTGTAAAAACGAGTACAACTAGAATAAGGAAATCTAATTTCTGTCAATAAACCCTGAGGCCAAATAATATCATAGCAAGTGACAGACATTGCTCAATAGTCAAACTCAATGGAAAATTTTGATTCAAGATCTTGCTTCTTACTCTTCTAAGATATCGAGGAATCTCCTTGAAGCGGAGAGTTTTAGGGAAACCAACCCAATCAGAATTGCTAAATGCATTGGTTTACTTAAAGATTTCACCCATGAAAGGTGTAATGAGGTTTGGTAAGAAAGGGAAACTTAGTCCCTATTATGTTGGTCCTTATCGAGTTTTGAGGCGGGTAGGAAAAGTTGCTTATGAATTACAGATAGCTAGTGATCTAGCAATGGTACATCAGGTATTCCATGTCTTCTTGTTGAAGAAGTGTGTTGGAGATCCGACATCCATTTCCTTTGGAAGGTTTGGGAGTTAAATAAAATCTTTAGTATAAAGAAGTTCTGGTTGAGAATTTAAACCGACAGGTTCAAAAGTTTATAGATAAAGAAATTGCATCCGTGAAAGTGTTATAGAGGAATCAATAAGTTGAGGGTGCTACTTGGGAGGCAAAGGCCGATATAATGTCTCGATATCCTCATCTTTTTTCCTCTGCTCCTACTCTAGCTTGAGGTATTTAGTTCCTCATGGTTCATTCTTCCAGATTCATGAGTCTTAGACATTCTCATGTTTCCATCTGCATGCATGTATGTTTTATGAAAAGATGTTTTAAAGTATGTGTAGCTTGGGGTCGATTTTCCTTCTTGGTTATGTGAATTTTTATGTGAGTTGCACTCATGTTGGGTTGTTAGATCTTTTCCCCTACTCTTTTCATGACAGCTTGAGTCCCATTCGAGGATGAATGTTCCCAAAGGGGGAGATATTGTAACACCTCAAATTTTTGCAAAGGAAGAGATAACATTTCTGGCTACTTTTTGTGTTCTATGGGTCTAGCCTATGGGCCGTAGAAGCTTATACGGATCGTAGAGTGCTTCCGTAGAAAGTGGGTTAAGGTTTGGGAAAATCAAGTTTCAGTATCTTAGCCTACGATTGACCAGGATGGTCAGTCAAAAGGACTACGGGTCGTAGGAGGGTCTCATGGAAAGGTCCTAGACTTAGTGAAAATTTGAGGTTAAAGTTGAGTTCTACGATTTGGGTGTACGGATCGTAGGTAGTCCCATGGGCCATAGAAAGGTGTCGTCATAGTTGGATGAATTTTAAGGTTCTAGTACTTGGTCTACGGTTGACCAGTACGGTCTTTAAGAAGTTCTATTGATTGTAGGTCTAACCCGTAGTCCTATTCGACAATTATTTCTTTAGCGTATTTGGGTCTTTTCACTATGTGTTTTATGCCTAAACTAGGTCGTTTTGACTCTATTCCTAATTCCTATATAAGTTTTTTAACTCCTAAAAGTACACGTTCAAAACACATTCTCCAAAAATTCCCAAATTCCAAAATTCCCTCCATGGTTCTTCCCCAAAATTTTCTCTCAAGCGAAGGAAGAAGAACCTAGGGTTTCACTTCAAGGTCTTCAATTCACCATTGCATCTAGGCTTTAATTACAAAGGTATTCACTAATGGAATCCATTCTTCCATTGGGTCCCCAAGATTTTTAATTCTCCAATTCAAATTTTCAATTTAAAGTTAGGATTTTATTCAATCTTCATGGGTTCTATTCAATTATGATTCAATTGTTTATTTTCAATTTTCTATTGCATGATTTAAGATAATTACATGGTTTTTTATTGAATTCATGTGAACCCATGCATGATTGATGATCTTTGACTATGAACTTATAATGAAGTTTATGAACTATGAACTATGAACTATGAATTTATGAAGCCACGCATGCTCTTATGAGACAGGTGTTTTGACTTAAGTACGCTTTTAGATGAAAGTATCAACGAGATTGTGAAAAGTTTTCTCACATAAGGATTCATAAGGTTGAAAGGTTTTCTTACCTATGTTGAATCAAGTTTTAACGAGCTATCCTAAATGACTTTTGCTTGGACTAGTAACTTAATTATGCTTATCCATTTATGATGAAATAATTATGATTAATGACTATTTCGTGGGATTTTACTCAGCACCGAGCGGATATTGAGATTGAGGCTTTTCTATTAGTAGAGGAAGTGTTTCTAGTAGCAATCTCCTTGTCCCTAACTACATGCCCCCGTAGGATGTATTAGCTAGTGGATCCACGTGAACTAGAAGTTCATGGTCCTTACCTTGGCAAGTAGGACATCTTTTTTGGTGTGGGAGCATGACACAAGATTCCATGTTATAGCTCACATGATCTATGTCGGTTAATGGTAATAATCCCACAAAATGAACTAAGTTACTTCTAAAGGTTTTATGAAGTTCTCACTATGATTTCAAGATGCATTAAACATGTTCGTGATTCATGATTCTTCTTTAAGATTTTACTATGCTTAGTTTTGTCATGCACACCATATTTTCCTTTATGCCCCTTTATTATCATGTTCATGTACGCATGCATATGCCTCATACTTAGCACATTCCATGTAGTAATGCATATTTTTGCCTACATTGTTTCATTAATGTAGGGTCCGACGCTCCTTCCTCTCACACTCGTGGCTAGTGGTTTCCTACGGATTCGAAGATTGGTGAATCCTTATGTTCCGAGGACCAAGAGACTTTTATGAACTTTATATCATTTTAGTTATAGATGATTGTATGTGGTGTGTGGGTTATGTCCCAATCACTTCTTATTGATGTATTAGATTGCTTGTTGAGACTATGTTAGACTTCCACTTTGATGTCGAACTATTGATTTAAATAGGATTGTCTTCTACTTTACTCCTATTATCTTGTACGATGTATGCTAAGTGGCTAGTGTAGGGCCTCCCGGGGTCCTATGCGCCATGTTGCACCTAGGGTATACTTTGCGTCGTGACAAACTCGCACTTAGAGAACTTGGCATACAACTTCTCCTCCCTCAATCTCTAGAGCACAATCCTCAAATGTCGTTCATGGTCCTCCTAAGGATTAGAGTACACCAAGATGTCATCAATGAATACTATCACAAAGGAATCAAAACACTATCGAAACACCCCATTTATTAACTCCATGATCGTTTTAGGGGCATTAGTCAAACTGAAAGACATCACAAGAAACTCATAGTGCCTATAATGAGTCTTGAAAGATGTATTAGGGATATGTGATGCCCTAATCTTCAGCTATTGATAGCTGGACCTCAAATCAATCTTAGAAAACAAAGATGTTCCCTAAAGTTGATCAAATAAGTCATCAATATTAGGAAGAGGATACTTGTTCTTCACTGTCACTTTGTTCAACTATCAATAGTCAAAAGGCATTCTCATGGTTCCATCCCTTTTCCTCTCAAACAAAATAGGAGCACCCCATGGTGACACTCTAAGGCGAATGAACCTCTTACTCAACAATTCTTGTAACTGATCTTTCATCTCCTTCAACTCTGCTGGAGCCATGTCATAAAGAGGAATAGAGATGGGCTTGGTACCCGTCTGCAAATCAATAGAAAAATCAATTTCCCTATCTGGAGGAACAATTGGAAATAAGTAGGAAACACATCCGAAATTTTCAAACTATGGGAACATAATCCATGGAAGGTGGCTCAACACTAGAATCTAGAATAAAGGCCAAATAGGAAAAACACCTTCTATCAATCAATCTTTGAGCGTGAATGAAGGAGATAACTTTGCTTGGGTAAGAAAAACTAGCACCCATCCACTCAATGCTCGGGACACCCGACACAGCTAAGGTCACAGTCTTAGCAAAAAATCAAGAATAGCATGATGCGAGAAGAGCAAATCCATACCCAAAATAATATCAAAGTCTACCATTTCTAAATGGATCAAGTCTACCCAAGTATCACACCCATCCAGAGAAACAAGACCGGATCCATACACTCGATCAACCACTAAGGACTCACCCACTAGTGTAAAAACATGAAGAGGCACAAGTATCCTATCCGAAATCATATCAAATCAAGCAATAAAATAAGTAGACATATACGAGAAAGTAGACCACGAATCTAACAGTACAAACGCAGGCCGATGGAAAACTGGACGATACTTGTAATCACAACATCAGAAAATCTCGACTTCTAGCCTCCTTGGAAAACCTTAACATTGTCCCTCTCTAACACCTTCACTCTTAGTAGTACCCTAACCTCATCTCAACTAAGCTGTAGAACCCCTACCAGAAGTCCTGTCACCTCTGCCAGACTAACTTCTGCCTCGACCCTTTGTCGGAGGCTTTGAATCCCTAGCAAGAGCAGCTTAATAAGTATGTTGGGGTCTTGAGTGAGTCTATAATGTACACTATCGAATCATATGTCCTGGATCCTCGTACAAATAACAAGACCTTCTTGTGGATGACTGCACTGTGACAGACCAGATGAGCTACGATGGCCACCTTGGCAAGAAGCATATGAGCCTCGCAATGTCTTCCTACTCTCAACTGTTGGCATGGATGCATTAACATTCAAATGTTGCTAGAAAGAGCTACCACCTCTATGTGAACCTCTGCCTCCCGATAGGGTGCTAAAAAATTGACCAGAAGAATAGGCCCTCTTGTGGTCCCCAAACTCCACTCTAACCATCAACTCCGCCTCTTTGGTGGTACTCATGTTAGAATGGAAGGAAGCTCCATCTCTGGCATCTCTGAACGCATAAGATCTGATGGAGAAATTCAACCCTCTCACGAATCTGTGGACTCTCTAAGCCTCATCTAAAATGATAGTCATTGCATGCTTGGATAGCTCAGAGAAATGGGCATCATACTCAATAACAGACAAGCTACCTTGTCTTAAGTCCTCAAATCTCAAATGATTGTCCACTCTTAGGCTCCAAGGAATGAATCGGTCCTGAAAAGCACTGGAAAACACATTCCACTCTATCAGAGGATATCCAACTAGTCTTGACCTCACATAAGTCTTCCACCACTCTTTAACGGGTCCACATAGTAGAAGTGTAATAGAACAAACACCACCTACATCAACCATACATATTACATCTAGCATATCATGGCACAAACTCAAGAACTCATGAGCATCCTCGCTTTTACAACCCTAAAACTGGGGTGGTTTCATCTTCTGAAACCTCTCATAAATATAATGATTAACTGTTGTAAGAGTAACCTCAAGAGCATTGTGTGCATGAACAACTGGTGCATGAATCACTGGTGGCTAACCCACCTAATCATGAATAACTTGATCCTGGTGCTGCCCTAGGGTCTGTGCCCCCACTCTTGTTTGAGAACCCTATGGTGTACCTATCTCACCAACCTAAGAAAAGTTCTCCAATACACCCAACATCCTCAATAAAGTATCTTGAAACAAGTGAGTTGCATACTCATGAGGAACCTAGTCCTCAACAACCTCAACTTGTGGCTCAAGGGAGACCTCTCTAGATCAGCCTATAGTTGGTGCCACTCCCGGGCACAACCTCTAGTCGGTGCTACTCCACGAGCATGGCCTCTAGCTCGGGCCCTATCTCTACCCCTAGCTAGGGTTTCAGCAACTACCTTGGGGACTGCCTCCCCTCTACCATCGTAAATAGAAGCTCTAGTCCTCGACATCTGCCAAAACAAAATATGGCAACTCAGCACTAGCGAAGGTAACCACACATAATTAGAAAGAAAGCATAAAAGGTAGTTTCATATCATTCTTCATAGGCTCTCAAAGATAAGCATAGACATCTCCGTATCGATCCTTGAGACTCTACTTAGACTTGGCTTGTACACCCGTGAGACCTATAAACCTTGGGCTTTGATACCATTTGTCAATACCCAAAAATGGACTTGATGGAACTCGTCTATTTCCACCAAGACAAGTCAGCCTCAAACCCAACAACACAAAGGAAATGTGGAAAGTAAGACAATAATAGCATAAAAGTGTAAAACTTAGTCATTCTTAAATACCCCAAAACCTGGTTGTCATGTCTACATACCACTATTGTATTATGTACGGAATTGAAAGATAATTACAAGTTTCAATTTCATTGTTTCTCAAATAGAACAAAGCATAAAATAAGGAATAAGAGGGTCCGCTGGGATGAAAAGTAGCTACCTCTCAATGCCCTTTGAAAGAATCCGAAATAGAAGAAGAGAAATCAGATGGATCTGGACTCGAATTCTACACAAGACTAGAAGCAACAAGTGGGTACCAACAACACGGTACTCAGTAAGGAACCTACTAAACAAAGCAAAACTAGGCTAGAAGACGAGTACTCCTTTCATCCTAATCGAACTACCTCAGCTACAACTTGCATAGAAATATGTCCAACCTAATAGTTTTACAATACACAGTTCACAAGTCTTGACAATCACAGTCCAACAGTAAAAGTTCAATAACCAACAAGCATCAAGTATGTCAATCGTAAGTATCAAGTAGACGAATCACAATTATCGAGTAGTTCAATCACAAGTATTAAGGAGATCAATCACAACTATAAAGTAGATCAATCTAAAGTATCAACTTCATCAAATCAGAATAGTCAAACACTTGCCAGAACCATGTCCTACTAGCACAATATCACTAGCCAGAACCATTTTCCATATGCTTTATATAATAACACTTGCGGGAACCATTTCCCTTTGGCAGGGTATCACTAGCCGGAACCATTTCCCTTTGCCTTATATCATATCACTTGTAAGAACCATTTTCCTTCGGCACAATATCACTAGTTGAAACCATTTTCCTTCGGCTTTATATCATATCACTAGCCGAAACTATTTTCCTTCGGCTTTATATCATCACATGTCTCATAACGGTGTACATAAATCAATGCAAATAACCAATTTCACACCATAAGGAATCAACAATAAATCAAGTAATTCAAATCCACAATAATGCCTTCAAAGCATCTCATCAATCAACAAATTTGGATCAACAACAAGGCAATCGACAAAGCACAATTATCAAGACGTTGCCTTTTTCATGAATCCCATTTTTTTTATTATGATCAACCAAGTGGAATAATTAAATCCATCGCCTCATCTCTATTACTCCCCAACACACACAATGAAGGGAAATACACGATTCTACTTGTTTTACAAGGTTTAGAAGATCACTTGACTAAATTCAAACAAAATACAAACCAAGACTTGAGTCTTCCCTTTCTGAACAACGTCCAAAGCCACACAATCTAATTCAATCAATTAATCACAATAAGATTCCAGAAATAACAACACCCATAGCATACACTTTGAATAATGGGTCAATCAACTAAAAAAATCTAATTTCGAAAAAAAGATTTGAATCTGAAAATCTTTACTTAAAAATGTTACCCAAGGCATTTGGAACTCATTGGTGAAAACCATTTTGAAAAAGGAATTAAAATCAGCTCAAAATCACAATTTTACATTAGAGCTCAAGTTCTTGAAAACATAGTCATTTGCCAATCAAAATTCAAAGTTTTGTTCTTAAAATCTATAAATGATAAAAAAAAGGAATTGATGTTTTAGGGTCACAAAGGCTTACCTAAATGATTCAGCACAAGAAATCTTTTCAAAATTGCCTCCAAGGATTTTTCGAAAACTCAAAATGGGGAAAATGGGGGTAAAACCCCAAAATGGTAGGTAAAAACCCTCTCTGATGTCGCCTAAACGAACACATGTTCTATTAAGCGAACCCCACAAACAAATGGGGGGTCTCGCTTTCGCAAACTAGGGTGCGCTTTGCGACCCATGATTCGCTTAAGTGAACCGCACAAAAAAGGAGCCCTTCTCTTTTGCAATAGGGTCTCGCTAACGCGAACCTCGCAATCGCGAGGTACCCTTTGAAAAAGCGAGGTCTACTAGCATAAAAAATATCAGCCAACTCTCAAAACATCAAAAGGACCCTCAAAATTAGTTTGGAACCCCGTACACACAAAACACATATGCAACTGGACTAAACTCGATGTTCGGGACTCAATGGAACAATCGAAAATGAATCCGAGGTCTCTTGACCCGATTTCTATGAAAGTCACCAAAAATGAATATAACTCCAACAAAGGCAAAAAAAAGCTTGAGACCTCTAAAAATTCAACCAATATCTCCTCTAGACCAAAATTCATTCTTCAAAACCAATAGAGCTCTCGAAATCCAAATCTGAGCATCCGAATCCCAAATGGTTATCAAAGTCAACCCAAAGGCTAAAATCTCATCAATTTCTGGCCTAGGACCTCAAATCCTCAAATAAAAACTCTGAATCTAAAATTGACAACTCTCCTAGAACGCTTTCCACATTCTGGGACTAATGGAATCGACGAAATTCCATTCAGACACTCAAAACTCCAAAAGATACCAGAAATCACTTTTTAACAACTTTAGCCTTTCAAATTCAAAAACTTTCATAATTCATAACTTTTTACTCAAAGCTCGAAACAAATTTCAAAAACTAATATGAAATGACACAGGGTCAATATTAGGAGGGATAAAATGGTAATTTTTCAAGAATTCCAAAAATGATCAACTAGGTCATTACACTATTGCATTCTCGTCAAGTTGGAAATTAAGGCAGTTGGATATCAAAAATGCCTTCCTCCATGATTTTTAAAAGAAATTGTGTACATGGAATAACTGCTGGGATTTAAGGATAAAAAAATCCCTTGTTACAAGTGCAAACTATACAAATAACTTTATGAACTCAAACAAGCACCTCCTGCTTGGTTCAATAGATTGTCTAAATTTTTAATATTGGTTGTCTATTTGTCATGACCCAAAGTATACCTTAGGTGTAACATGGCGTATAGAACCCCGAAAGGCCCTACAAAATCCACTTAATATACATTATACAAGATAATAGAAATAAAGATTTCGAAAGTAGCATTTTCATATCAAAAGAGTTTGACAAAGCAGAAGTCTAACATAGACTCAACAAGCCATCTAATACATCAAATGGTATTTGTTGGGATGTAACCCATACACCACATATAAATGTCTGAAAACTGATGTAATGAAAGCCATAAAAGTGTCATGGTCCTTGGAACAGAGGACTCACCAATTCTTGTTCTTCGAATCGTCAATGAGATCAACTAGCCACAAGTATGTGAGGTAGGAGCGTCAGACCTTACAATACTGAAAAAATGTAGGGATAAGTATGCATTACTACATGGAATGTACTAAGTATGACAGCAATGCATAAATAGACATGATATCTTTGATAGCTTAATTATGTTATGCATGACCAACATTTGTACATTTGAAAGCTTAAAGAAGCAACAACATATAAATCATAAGATATGTTCAACACGTTAAAAATAAGAGACATAAGAAAGCTTTGAAGAAACATATTTGTTTTGAAGGATATTAGCTTTAATAGACAATAAGGCCATGGGAGCTATATCATGGAATCTGGTATATCCCTCCAAAAGAAGGGGATTCTACTTGTGAAGGAAGAACCCGTACACATCATCTTTTGCTAAAGTAGATCCACGAGATAGGTCATTTAAGAGAAATTCTACGGGGGCACATAGTTTAGGACTAGAGGTTGCTACTAGAGACTACCCTATTGAGCCTCCACCTCAAAGCCCACTCGGTGCCAAGTAAAAATCCAAACAGAATAGATAAAAATCGAATATCATTATAACATTGGAAAGGCAATGATCAATACCAATCCACATTTTATAATAAAAAACATAGAATAGCTCCTTAAAACACAATTCAAACATAGGTGAGAAAACCTGTCATGACCTAAAGTACCCCCCTAGACGTGACATGGCGTATAAGACCCCGAGAGGCCCTATACAAGCCACTTAGCATACATTATACAAGATAATAGAATTTAAAGAGTTTAAAAGACACTTTTTTTTATCATAAAGAGTTTGACAAAAGCAGAAGTCTAACATAACTCTCAAGGCCATCTAGTACATCATAAGAAAAGTGATTGGGATGTAACCCATATATCACACACAAAGTTTAAAACTAAAATGATATAAAACTGCAAAATTGACATCGTCCTCGAAGTACAAGAACTTACCAAGTCTTCAAATCTCCAATGCAATCAATTAGCTATGAACGGAAGGATAAGAATCGTCGATCCCCACATTAGTGAAACAATGTAGCACAAGTATGCATTCGTACATGGAATGTACTAAGTATGAGGGGAATGCAATAAAAGATGAGACGTGATCATAAGGGGACATAATTGAAAAAATGGAATGCATGACAAAGTTAAAACATAGTAAAATTATTTAAGAATATTCATAAATCATGAACACGGTCAATGCATCTTTAAATAGTAAAGGAAGCTTCATAAAACATTAGTAATTTAGTTAGTTCATTTTGTAGGAAGTTTACATTTAACCGACATATAGATCATGTGAGCTATACATGTAATACAATGTCTGCCCCACACATAAAATGGGTGTCCTACTTGCCAAAGAAAGGACCATTAATCTGAGCTAAAGTAGATCCACTAGCTAATGACTATCTGAGACAATAATCTTATGGAGGCACATAGTTTATGGGACATGGGTAATCGCTGCTTGTCCCCTCGGTGCTAAGTATAAATCCCATGAAATTAGTCATTAATAATCTTCATGTAAAAGCTTACTTTAGTCAAAAACATTGATTTCATGAAAATAGGCATGATTTCATACAATTGCATTCATAGATTCAAGCTTCTTCATAGATTCATGTAAAATAGGTTTCATAGTAAAAATTATAGATGAATGCATGGGTTCACATGGAATTGGTTGAAAAGCATGTAATTAAGTCCAAATCATCAAAATAAGATCATAATAAAGTAATTGAATCTATACAAATATAACCCATGAAGAATTGAGTGAAAACCTAATCAGATTTTGGGAAATCGAATTGGAGAATTGAAGAAACTTTGGGGGCTCAATGGGTTGATTGAACCCATTGATAAACTCCCTACATACCTTGATGGAATCCCGAAGCAATGATGAAGAAAGGAGTCTTGAACTTGAAGAACCCAAGCTTGTTCTTCTTCCTTGATCTAGAGAGAATATTTGGGGAAGAACTTTGGAGGGATTTGGGGAATTTGAAGAGTGATTTAGAATGTTTAGATTTTAGGCTTACAAGACTTATATAGGGTCTAGGATTAGAACTAAACCGACCTAGTTTAGGTATTAATAAATTTGGGAAAATACCAAAAAGCCCTTAAAATTAACTACCAGACCACCATCTACAGTCTGTAGGTCCTACTACGGACCATCCTGGTCGACCGTAGGTCGGGGTTCAGAGACTCTTTTCTGGAATCTCAAATGACAGGACCCATGTACGGTATGTATAATGCCACCGTAGGTCCAACTTTGAGCTTCAAAATCTTATTAAATTTTGGACTCACCTACAGACCTATCTACGACTCATACATTGAATGATGGACCGTCCTGACAAATGGTCAAAGGGGTTCTGATACTTGATTTTTTCAAAAATCATTTGACCTGCCACCTACGGTTCCCACCTATGGCCCGTAAGTGAACCTACGATCCATTAATAGGTTTGTCGGTACAGACATCAGTTCAGAAAATCTGTATTTTTCCTTCCTTCCAAGTTTGAGGTGTTTCAATATCTCCCCCTTGGAACATTCGTACTCGAAAGGAACTCAAGACATCATAAGGAGGGTAGGAACTAAATCTAACAGCCCAACATGAATGTAACTTCATCAAAATGAACATAACCAAGGAGGAACCTCGACTCCAAGCTAAAACATTGTCATAACATCATCTCATAAGACATACATGCAAATCATACTCAAATGCACATAATCATGAAGAAATCAATCAAGCTAAATCATATCTTCGAAAATCAAATTTTCCATGAGCATGCATACATGAGGAAAATGGGAATGTCTAAAACACAAGAATCCTAAAAGAGTGAACCATGAGGGGCTAGTGCTTTAAGATAGACCCGAAGATAACGGAAAGAGATAGGGATACTAAGAGATCAAATAACCTTCGGCCTTGCACGTAGCACACCATAACAAGGAATCTTTCAAAATCAACATAGGTCTATTCACATATTTCAATCATGAAGCACACCATCTCCTCCTTGGGAGCAAACCTCTCTAGTATTTTCGCATCCATCTCCCTCAACCCAAGCATAGCATTAAAGACTTAACAACCATGGAATCCTTGATACAAGTAAACACTTAGGGAATTTCCACAAAGATTTCAAGGTTTAATTCTAACACAATAACCAAACATGGAGTCTTACCACAGCCAATGAAACACCCAATGTCAAGCAATGCATAACCACAAGCTAAAAGACCATAAAATACCATTCGCCGCATCCAGAGAACATTCGTGATCTTTTCGAGCCTGAAGTGCATATGTATTTTCTTGTCACTGACCACCACTAGAAGGATAAGGTTGAGCCCACCAACATTTATCACCCTCATTCCTAGCAGCCGAAGGACAATTCCTTATTTTATGATCCATTTTCCACAACCAAAGCACGTATTTGTACCAGCTAGACAATAACCCGGATGACTCTTTCCAAACTTTCGACAATAGAAAACCATTTGCTTACTAGAACCATTACCTTGACAACGATTACCTCCACCGGACCTTGAATGTGAGAAATCAACATTATCCTTTCTTGCCCTCGTTGAATCCCTAGTTTTCTCCTTAATCTTTTCCTCTTTTATTTGTTGTGCATGAACCATCAAATGGGAGACATCCATGTCCTTAATAAACATGGTAGTTAGGCATTCTTTAGCCACTAAGTCGGAAGCACCCGACACAAATTTACTCATCCTTGTCCTTGGATCGTCAACTATAGTTGGAGCATATTTAGCCAATTGCGTGAATTTCAAAGCATACTCCTCCACACTCATATTCCCTTGACGAAGGTTAATAAGCTCAAGTACTTTTGGCTCTCTTATCTCAAGGGGAAAGAACCTATCAAGAAAAGCAATCTTAAATTTCTCCCAATCTATAGGACCTGCATCAACCGCCCTCTCACTCTTCTATTGTTCAAACCACACTTAAGCAACACCTTTGAGTTGGCAAGCGGCTAATTCCACCTTCTCTACCTTAGTGACACCCATAATCTCTACAACTTATGAATCTCGTCGATGAACTCTTGAGGATCTTCCTCATCCTTAAACCAAAGAACTCTGGGGGATTCATTCTAGTATAGTCCCTCACTCTTGTTGCCGCCATAACAACCCTTGGGTTCACAGGAGCCACAACCTCCCTATTTGCTTGAGCCTTCATAGCTTGGGCCAATGTATGAAATGCTGCTCGAAACACATCATTAGTCACTTACTCGGCCAAAGGGTCGATCGGAACTTGACGAGCTTCGTGTTCCCCATATTCATTCTAACATAAGCTCTTCTAGGAGTCATATCCTGTAAAGGATTGAACATGATTAAGGAGAAGCAACTTTCTAGCGATAGACTCTATGGCATGATTTCTGAGTAATGAAAGAAGTGGAGTTTTCTAAACATCTTATAGACTCTTATTCATAAATGTGGCGCGCTTCACACTTATGAATAAGACTCTACTCGACATGGCTTATGAGACATCCTAGGACCTTTCTAAATCTTGTGCTCTGAATACCATGTTTTTCACAACCTCTAGTAGCCCCCTAGACGTTACATGGCGTATAAGACCCCGAGAGGCCCTATAAAAGCCATTTAGCATACATCATAAAAGATAATAAAATTTAAAGAGTTCAAAAGATAGTTTTATATCATAAAGAGTTTGACAAAAGCTGAAGTCTAACATAAGTTTCAAGGCCATCTAGTACATCATAAGGAAAATGATTGGGACATAACCCATACATCACATACAAAGTCTGAAACTTAAATTACATAAACCTATAAAAGTGACATCATCCTCGAAGTATAAGGACTCACCAAGTCTTCAAATCTCCAATGCAATTCATCAGCCACGAACGGAAGGATAAGAATCGTCAAGCCCTACATTACTGAAATAATGTAGGCACAAGTATGCATTAGTACATGGAATGTACTAAGTTTGAGGGGAATGTAATAAAACATGAGATGTAATAATAAGGGGACATAATTGAAAACATGGAAGGCATGACCAAGTTAAAACATAGTAAAATCATTTAAGAAGATTCATAAATCATGAACACGGTCAATGCATCTTTAAATCATAAAAGAAGCTTCATAAAACATTAGTAATTTAGCTAGTTCATTTTGTGGGAAGTTTACCATTAACCGACATATAGACCATGCGAGCTATAACATGAAATCTAGTGTCTACCCCACACTGAAATGGGGTGTCCTATTTGCCAACGTAAGGACCATAAATCTGAGCTAAAGGGGATCCACTAACTAATGTCTATCTGAGACAATCATTTTATGGTGGCACATAGTTTATGGGACATGGGTAATCGCCGCTTGTCCACTCGGTGCTAAGTATAAATCCCATGGAATTAGTGATTAATCATATTCATCTTATTATCCTTGTAAAGGTAAAACTAGAGTTACAAATCCAAGCTAAAGTTCATTAGAATAGACGTTCCATCTTCCATGGACTAGTCCAAGCTAACATAATTTAGAATAGCTCCTTAGACCATGCGTGAGAAAACCTTTCACCATCCATGATCTTTTCATAATAGCTTTATATGGCCCATAGTCATTTACTTCATACAAGAAGTGCCCTACTACTAATGGAAATAGTTTTGAAAGTGTGATCTATAATATTTGGTGGCATATCAGGATACAATACTAATCAAGACAAAATTTAGGAAAATAGCCCGAAAAGCATTGAGGGCAAATCTAGTTGTCGTTATGTCATGTTGCCAAGCTTCATAGAACATATAGATACCTTCATCTTAATGCTTACTTGAGTCATAAACATTGATTTCATGAAAATAGTCATGATTTCATACAAATGCATTCATAGATTTAAGCTTCTTCATAGATTCATGTAAATTAGGGTTCATTGTAAAAATTCATAGATCAATGCATGGGTTCACATGGAATTGGTTGAAAAGCATGCAATTAAGTTCAAATAATCAAAATAAGATCATAATAAAGTAATGGAATCCATACAAATAGAACCCACGAGGAATTGACTGAAAACCTAATCAGATCTTGGGAATTCAAATTTGAGAATTGAAGAAACTTTGGGGGCTCAATGGATGGATGGAATCCATTGATAAACTCCCTAAATACCTTGATTTAATCCCTAAGAAATGATGAAGAAAGGAAACTTGAACTTGAAGAACCCTAGCTTTTTCTTCTTCCTTGATCTTGAAAGAAGATTTGGGGAAGAACTTTGGAGGGATTTGGGGAATTTGAAGAGTGATTTAGAATGGTTAGATTTTAGGTTTGAAGACATATATAGGGTATATTATTAGGACAAAACTGACCTTGTTTAGGTATTAATCAATTTGGGAAAAGACAAAAAAATCCATTAAAATTAACTGTCGGAACACCATTTACGGTTAGACCTACGGTCCGTAGGTCCTACTACGGACCATCCTGGTCGACTGTAGGTGGGGGTTCAGAGACTTTTTTCTGGACCCTCAAATGACAGGACCCATGTATGTTCCGTTGATAAACCTACGGTCCAAACAAGGCCATCGTAGGTCCAACTTTGAGCTTCTAAGTCTCACTAAGTCTGGGACTTACCGAGGATACCTATCTATAACTCGTATATTGAATGACAGACCATCCTGGTATGCCGTCAAAGGGGTTTTGTGAATTGATTTATTTGAAAATCATTTAACCTACCACCTACGATTCCCACCTACGACCCGTAAGTGAACCTACGGTCCGTCGATGGGTCCGTCAGTACAGACATCAGTTCAGAAAATCTGCATTTTTCCTTCTTTTCAAATTCGAGGTGTTACAAAACCTTTCACCAATTTGAATCCATATGTGAGAAATATCTTTGACAATCATGATCATAGTAGCATGTGAGAACACCTTTCACAATAACATTAATACTTTCATCTCAAACCATTCTCAAATCATTTACATCAATTTCCTAAAAGCATGCATATCTTCATAATTTCATAGTTCATAAGCTTCATCATGTGTTCATAGTTTAAAATCATGGATCATGCATGGGTTCATATTAATTGACCTCAAAATCATGAAGTTTCTTTAATTCATGTATTAAATGATAGAAAACAATCAATTGTATCGTAATTGAAATGAACCCATGAAGATTAAATAAAACCCTAACTTTTGAATTTAGAATCTATCCTGTAAAATTGGAAGATATTGGGAACCCTATGGAGGAAAGGACTCCATAGGTGAATACTAACATTCCTTAGTAATTAAGGCCCAATAGCTATGGTGAATTAAAGATCTTGAAGTGAAACCCTAGCTTCTTCTTCCTTATAGAGAGAACTTTGGGGATGAACTTGGAGGGGAATATATGATTTAGGAGAATGATTTAGAATGGGTAGTTTTACAACTTAAGTCATATATATATATATATATATATGTATATATATATATAGGGCTTATAATAGGGGTTAAAATGACATAGCTTAGGTATTAAACACATAGGGAAAGACTAAAATAGCCCCGACTTAAAAAGTTGATGGGAGACATAACCGGGTGACCTTCACAGACTGTTTAAGCCTTCACCGTCCATGATGGGGGTCGTATAAATAGCCACAATTCATGGTTGTCTTAAACGGCCAACCCATTTCCCCTAAACGGGCTTTGAACCCTTCCGCAAACCGTTTAGGCAATCCTGGAGGGTTCATGGTTGGGTTTAGGTTCGTGGACCTACCCTTTGACCTCTCTAACACCTTACAAACCCAATTCACCAAATTCTAAGGTGTTATAATATATCTCCCTTGGGAACATTCATCCTCGAATGGGACTCAAGCTAGCATGAAGAGAGTAGAAGAGAAACTAAAAACCCTACATGAATGCAATTTCATCAAATGTACATATCCGAGGAAAATCGACTCCAAGCTAAAACATACTAAATCATCACTTCATAAAACATACATGCATGCATATGGAAACATGAGAATGACTAAGACACATGAATCCAAAAGAAAAAAATATGCGGAGTTAAATACCTCAAGCTAGAGTAGGAACAGAGGGAAAGATATGAGGATATCGAGACATCATATCGGACTCGATCGCCCAAGTAGCACCTTCAACATTTTGATTCCTCCACAACACCTTTACAGATGCAACTTCATGTTCCTCTACTTTCGAACTTGCCGATCCAAAATCTCAACTGGAACTTCTTCATAAGAAAGGCTTTCCTTTATACCAAGATTCTCTAATGGTACAATAGGTGTCGGATCTCAAACACACTTCTTCAACAAAGAGACATGGATTATCGGATGTACCGATACTAAATCATTTGGCTACTCAAGTTTATAAGCAACCATGTCAAGACGCCTCAATATTTGACAAGGACAAACATAAAAGGGACTAAGTTTCAATTTCTTACCAAACCCTATGACATCCTTCATAGGTGAAATTTTCAAGTAAACCCAATCATCAATATTGAACTCAAGATCTCTTCTTCTTACATCGGCATAGGAATTTTGTCGACTTTGAGTTGTTTTCAACCTTTCTCTAATAAGCCGAATATTCTCCATAGCCTCATATACAAATTCGTGACCTATCAAGGAAACCTTACAACCTTCATACAAACCTATATGAGATCAACACCTCCTACATTAAAGAGCCTCAAATAGAGTCGTACCAGTACTTGAATGATGGCTATTATTATATGCAAACTCAATCAAAGGCAAATAATCATTCCAATTACCCTTGAAGTCAATCACACAAGCTCTCAACATATCTTCCAAATGTTTAATAGTATGCTCTACTTGCCCATTAGTTTGAGGATGAAGGGTCGTACTAAGCTTGACACGGGTACCAAACCCTTTTGGAAATACTTACAAAATTGAGAAATAAATTGGGTACCACGATCGGAGATAAAGGATTGGGGCACTCCATGCAACCTTGCCATTTTCCTTAGATGGAACTTAGCATAATCTTCTGCAGAATAAAAAACCTTGACGGGAATGAAATGAGCTGACTTCTTCATATGATCTACAATAATCCAAATCGAGTCATGTTGCTGCCGGTGCATGGTAAACCAACATATAGTCCATATTCAAATCTTCCCACTTCCAAGTAGGAATATTAATGTCTTGGGACAAATCTCCCAGCTTTTGATGCTCAACTTTCACTTGTTAATTATTAGGATACTTAGCCACGAATTTTGTAATATCCTTCTTCATCCCATTCCACCAATAGACCTCCCACAAGTCACGATACATCTTTGTGGCTCCCAAGTGAATGGAATATCAAAAACTATGGGCTTCCAATGAATTTTCTATCTCAAATCATAAACATTGGGAACACATAAATGACCTTGATAGCAAATAACACCATCCCTCCCTTGGGAGAAAGATTCAACAAACTTTTTAAGCACAACTTCCTTGAACTTAACTAAAATTTGATCAAGACGTTGTGTTGCCTTTACATTTGACACAAAAGACGATGCCGAACCATTTTGAATAACAACACCACCCTCATTGGAATAAACCAAACGAAAACCTAGCCGAGCTAGTCTATGGACATCACCAACCAATTCTTTCTTACATCTTCAACATGTGCAATACTATTCGTAGACAACTGACATAAGGCATCGGCCACCACAATGGCCTTGCCCGGGTGATAGAGGACACTCATGTCATAATCCTTCAAGATTTCAAGCCATCTACATTGGCAACGATTTAGATCCTTTTACTTGAACACATATTGCAAACTTCTGTGGTCAGTAAAGATATCCACGTGGATGCCACACAAATAATGTCTCTAGATATTTAAGGAAAAAACAACTGCTGCTAGTTCCAAATCATAGATAGGATAGTTCTTTTCATGAACCTTGAGTTGCCTTGAAGCATATGCAATAACTTTTCCATTTTACATAAGAACACACCCTAATCCAAACCTTGAAGCATCACAATAAGCAACAAACCCATCAGACCCTTCTGGTAAAGTCAACATTGGAGCAGTGGTAAGTCCATCTTTCAAATCTTGAAAACTCTATTCACACGCTTCCGACTAGAAGAACTTTAGTTTCTTTTGGTTCAATGCAGTAAATGGAGAGGCAATTGATTAAAACCCTTCCACAAACCTTCTATAATATCCAGCCACACCCAAGAAGCTTCGAATATCCGAAGGAGATAGAAGTCTAGGCCAACTCTTAACTACCTCGGTTTTCATAGGATTGACTTGAATACCTTTACTAGAGAAAATATGGCCAAGAAAAGAAAGAAACCTCAATAAAAACTCACACTTGTTAAACTTAGCATACAACTCACGATCCTTGAGAATTTGCAACACAATCCTCAAATGCTCAACATACTCATCCTCACTCCGTAAGTAAGTCAAAATATCATTAATGAACATAGTAACAAACATATCAAGGTATTTATTGAAGACCCTATTCATCAAATCCATAAACATCGGTGGAGCATTAGTCGACCCAAACGACATCACTAAAAATTCATAATGACCATACCGAGTTTGAAAAGTTGTCTTAAAAATGTCACACTCTCTCACCCTTAATTGGTGATAACCTGACCGGAGGTCAATTTTAGAGAAGTAACTCACTCCTTAAAGTTGATCAAACAAATCACCAATCCTTGGAAGAGGATACTTATTCTTAATGGTAACCTTGTGAAATTGCTGGTAATCTATACACATGCGAAGTGAACAATCCTTTTTATAAAAAAACAAAAATGGAGTACCCCATGGAAAGATACTCGGTTAGATGAAACCCTTTCAATTGCTCCTTTAATTCCATAAGCTTTGCCGGAGCCATACGATAAGGGGGAATAGAGATAGGTTACGTATTTGGGAGAAGGTCAACGCCGAAGTTTATTTTCCTTTTGAGAGAACACAGGGTAGAGCTTCGGGAAACACTTCCAGAAACTCATTTATATGGGGACTGACTCAAGAATAGGGTTTCAAAATCTGTATCCCTAACTAGAATAAAATGATGCATGCAACCCTTAGAAATCATTTTTCTAGCGTTATGACAAGAATCAAACTGACCCTTAGGCAAAGAATTTCTCCCTTTCCACTCAAGGACGGGCTCATTTGGAAACTGAAACTTAACAACTCTGGTTCTACAATCAACAGAAGCATAACAAGAATGGAGCCAATCCATATCAAGAATAATATCGAAATACAACATATCAAGCTCTACAAGATCAACATGAGTGACTCTATGGATAAGGAGACAGGACAATTTCTATAGACTTTCTTAGCCACAATAGATTCACCAATAGGAGGAGAGACATAAAAAGGTCTATCAACACATCTAGAGAAACATCAAATCTTATAGACACATATGGTGTAACAACACAAAGTAGCACCGGATCAAGCAAAGCATAAACATCTAGATGAAAAACTTTCAACATATAGGTAACCACATTGGGAGAACCCTCTTGATCATGTCGAGTTTGAACTGTATAGAATCAGTTTTGCTTTGGAGCACTTCAACCCAAACCATTAGGCAGAGCTTGCCTACCATCTTTTCCCTTGTCGATTCTAGATGGACAATATCTCCAACGGTGATCACTTTTACCACAACCAAAATAATTATCCATACCTATCAAAAATTTTCTCGGATAACTGTTGCCATACTTTTGGCATAAGGGAACCGACGAACCATTTCCACCACCATTTACTCCTTGAGTCTTAGGATTGGGCACCCTATCTTTGTTGAAATTCGTAACCGGAGTATTAGAGGAACCTTGACCGGAAACCTTATGTCGGAATTTAAAATGACCATTTCCATGAGAACTCAAATGTGAAAAGTCACCATCACTAGTCTTGCCCTCGTTGCCTCCATAGACCTTTCCTTAAGCTTCTCCTCTGCTATTTTTTGGGAATGAATCATTATATGAGAAATATCCATTTCCTTGATCAACGTGGCAGTATGACATTCCTTGACCACTATTTCAGACACACTCGAAACAAACTTACTCATCATTGCCCTAGAATAAAAAATTATAGTTGAAGCATACCTAGAAAATTGAGTGAACTTCAAAATATACTCCTTCACACTCATATTTCCTTGACGAAGGTTAATGAACTCAAGAACTTTCACTTCCCTCATTTCAAGAATAAAGAAACGATCAAGAAATGCTCCTTTGAATTTCTGCCAATCAAGTAGACCAGCATCAACTGTCCTCTCACTTTTAAATTGTTCAAACCACACTTGAGCAACACCCTTGAGTTGATAAGCGGCTAACTCAACCTTTTCCACTGGCACCACTCCCATGATCATCAAAACCTTATACACCTCTTCAATGAACTCTTGAGGATCTTCTTCAACCTTGGAACCATAAAACTCTAGGGATTCATTCTAGTGAAGTCCCTTACTCTAGTTGCCACCATACCCATATTTGGGTTCATGGGAGCATTAGCCTCTCTATTATTGGCTTAATCCGTCATTGCTGGAGCCAACACTTTTAAAGTGGCTCGGAACTCCACATTAGTCACTTATTCGGACAAAGGATCGATTGAAACTTAAGGAGCTTCTTATAACACATTCTCACCCACATTCTTTCTAATGTATGCTCCTCAAGGGGCCATATCCATAAAAGCATCGTATAAGGATTAGGAGAGAGACATATAGAGTTACACTCCATTGCACGACTTTAGAATGATTAAAGAAGTCGAATTTCCTAAACATCTTATAGCCTCCTATTTATAAATATGGCGCGCTTCACATTTATGAACAAGACTCTACTTGATGTGGCTTGTGAGACATCCTAGGACCTTTCTAAAATTGGCTCTCTAAATGGAAAATCAGGTAGTTAGATGTGAAAAATGCTTTCCTCCATGGTTTCCTTCAAGAGGAGGTAACATGAGTCAACCTCCTAGATTTGATGATCCTAGGTATCCTTAGCATGTGTGTATACTAAAAAAAGGCATTGTTTGGCCTTAAAAAGGCACCAAGAACATGGTTTGATAAGTTCAACATGCATCTCATACATCATGGTTTCGTTTATAGTAAGGCAGATCCCTCCTTGTTTACTTTGCAAACTCACAAAGGCACCATATTTCTCTTGTTATAGGTAGATGACATTATTGTAACAGGAAGTAATCTCTCACATGTCTCAGAGTTGGCTCTACATCTTTGAAAGGAATTTTCTATGAAAGATCTTGGACCTTTAAACTTCCATCCAGGAGTAGTGATCAGGTATTTTGAAGGAGGAATTAACTTAAGTAAGAATAAGTATGTTGCTGAGCTACTAGACAAGACATAGATGACACTGGAAAATGTCATAGCTACTCCTTTGGCTCAAAAGCATGGTTTACATGAAGCTGAGGGAAGCTTGTAGATGCTTCTTTATACACAATGATAGTAGGGAGTCTTCAGTATCTGTCACTCTCAGGACTTGGTATCACTCATGCCGTGAACCTAGAAAGGCAATTTATGCAAAGTCCTAATATTGAACACCATAAAGGAGTAAAAGGAATTCTCAGATATATCAAAGGTACTCTACACTTTTGACACATAATTATTTCACAATCATCTTGTAGGTTGTATCGATATTCGGATTCTGATTGGAGAGGTTGCACCACCACTAAGAGATCAACTACATGCTATAGAATTACCTAGGTTTAAAATGTATTTTTAGACTTCCAAGAAACAGACTACAGTAGAACGATCGAGTGATAAAACTGAGTATAGAGAATTGGTCTCCACTGCAGCAGAGATGACTGGGATCATATATCTACCTCATGATCTTGGGGTGTACGTCAAGTCAATTCCTTGTTTATATTGTGATAACTTGAGTGCCTTGTACATGATAGTTAATCAAGTTATGCATGATAGAACCAAGCATGTTGAGATGGACTATCATTTTTTTTGAGAGAAGTTGGCCAGAGAACAACTTCTTACTCAGTTTATGAGATCCAAGGATAAGCTAGTTTATATTCATACCGAATCACTTACATAACAAGTATTTCATGGGTTTTGAAGCAAGCTAGGAGTAACAGTTCCTCCACTCACTAGCTTGAAGGGAAGTGTTAAAGATAAAGGAAGCTGATGATATAGAACAGGTTGCACAACATGTTACTACCAACGTGTACAACTGTTAACTATTATAGAGTTAGAGTCACTAGAAGGTTGTAGATGGTGATGAGTTCAATAGTAGGTGCTAATTAGGAAGCTTTGTCATAGAAAAATCTATCTATGATAATATCATCTAAAACCATTAAATCTATTTGCAAGAGGTTTTTATGAAATTAAAATATTGATGCCTCTAAGAAAGTATTGATTGTTTGGAAAAATTAATGTTGCCCCAAATCCATTGGAGGTGTGAACTTACTAAATGTATACACTTGGAATTACAAAGCTACTTTTGCGAAACTATTATGTAACTTATACAAGAAAAAGGACAAATTGTGGTTGGTATGGTTACATAGTTATTATGAAAGATAGGATTCAATATGGGGTATGCAGGCTAAGAAAACATCATGAATGGTTTGAAGGATCTTGAAGGAGATATGGCTCGAGTGGTTTTTGTCTACCAAGGAAGTATATAAGTAGAGAGTAGGAGATATGGCTCAAGTGGATTGGAGGTATCTGCTGAGGTCTAACCATGGAGCTCATAAATGGTTGTTTATACTGTATATTGATTTGAATAGGGGGTTATTGGCTAAAGACAGATAAGCAATGGGGGATTAAAAAAAACATTACATGTCCATCATGGCAACTGGTGGAAGAAGACATATATCACTTATTTTTTCCATGATCTTTTGCTGCTAGTGTATGAACAATAGGTACATGGGAGAGGATTATGTCAACCCATACTAGCAAGGAGATTACATGAAATTAATGTATATCCCTAAATATGATAGATTAAATTTTGGTAAGGTACTAGTGACTAGTGTTGTTTAAGGTTCTTGAGCAAGTCTTGGGGCAGAGTGTCAAAGTTTGCTAGTTTTTTTGTTTGCAAATCTCTTTGATTAATTAATTAAAAAAAAGTACTTAACTGAATGAGATATTGCTATTAAATCAAATAATTTAATCATAATTAACAAATTAAAGTGAGAATACATATTATTCAATCATGGTTAGACAACTAATTGATAAATATAAAACCAAAAGAACTCAATTGGTACGTCAAAAAGCAAGTGATGTATCATATACTTTAATTGAAAATTTCGAAAATAAACTTCGAATATAATAGGACAAAACCATTGACACAAAATAATAAATATAAAGAAAATCAAATTGAAATTAGAGAAAAAAACATACCTTGTTCGAGGATGCTCTTTGACGCAGTTTTATGTAAAAAGCATTTATTTTTTTTACTAAGTCAAGCTCCTTCTTAGTTTCTTCAATTGCTAACCTCAATTATTTTTTCAACGGCAATGCATCACTATACAGGATTTTCATACCTAATCTTAGCCTCTGAAATTAGGGTTTCACCCATTTTTGTCTTTTACTCATTATCAACAACAGAACTAAGCATCTTTATGATATTCCCTACTCTGTAAAGTCGAATAACTTTATAAAATTCATCAACTTTATTGGAAGGAAAATATGATGGACAATTCTCATCACATCTTTTTCTTTGGTACTTACATGCTGCACATTTACCCCTCGCATCTGCATCATTCATTTTCGTCACAATAATTGAGAATTAGCCATAAATAATTACTTAATAGAGATAAGTTTTTTGCTAATATTTGTCTCTCTTAACATGAAATTGAATAAGATTAGAGTTGACTAATCAGATTACATAAGATATAATATGATTTGACACTTAATTAGATATTTAAAAGACTTGAATGTTTTTCATTAAAAGTTAGTGATATGTTTTAGTTTGCTGGTAGGAAATCCTTCATGCTAGTAAATATATTCACATTAGGTTGACTAGCTTAGCGTACGTGCGTTGCGTGTGAATTTTATGTCTACCATTAAATAAAATTACGTGTAATAATAATTGACGTCGAGATAAATACAATGTTTATTTAAATTAAAAAGTATCATTACATTAATACAACAGTTGAATTCAAATTTATTAAATATCTTCCAAACCTGCAAAAACAAATATTTTAGCTGAGTTAATTATATACTAGTATTTATAATTGTAGATAATTTATTGTATAAGAAAATAATATATTATGTCGTATTTGATCTGAATATCCAAATTGAATTTTTTGAATGCATACATGCTTCGAAGTACTCTGGATATGTGTGTGACACTTGTGCTTCTGCCAGTAAGAATAATTCAAAAAATATTAAAAATATAAAAATATTTGAGTTTTTAAAAATAAAGGTTTATGATATTCAATGAACTTAGAAAAAAAACAAAGTACAGTACAAAAGTTTTCAAAATTCAAATGTCATATCGAAAAAAACCATACATCACAAAAGTATTCAACATTCATAAGCCATATCAAATTATTCACATATTGTTGACTTTGACAAAAACAACATGAATATCATATTTTTAATGGGTAGACTTACCGTTTTGTAGTAAGATAAAAAATTTACTAAAATATGTAAAATTGATACACACACAAAAAGATTACATAAAAAATTAATTTTAAAAATAATTAGAAACTCCTTAGTAATTCAAATAAAGAACCAAAACTCCAGTATGTTCTTTACTGGTGAGCACTCTACCTATACAACAAAGTAGGTCGAACCACCACTCCTTAGAACTTGCCTTTTAATCCATGGTGACACATTTTTATCACACAATACCCCAGATGTGGAATTCCATTTAATCAAATCTTGTCCAATATAATGTGTGACATCATCATCAATCTCCCCATTTGTTTTGTAGACTCAAGATTCTAAAATTTTATCTCTTAGGTATAACATGTATGGATTTTCACTTCCACATCCAATTCATGCATCACATCTGGGGGTGAAAGAAGCTAAATCAAAAAATCAAATCAAATCGCAAATCGAGTCAAATAAAAAAAAACACTAGTCATGATTTGGTTTGACTTGGTTTGGTATTGAAAAAAAAACCGACAATATTTTGATTGAGTTGGTTTTAACTAAAAAAAATAAACCTGACATAATATATATATTTATAATTTTTAAAATTTAGTTTTTGCATAAAAATATTTACTTTGATAGAATTTATAAATATTTCTTCTACTTTTACGTAACTTTTATCTTTTAACATATTATTTGAAGTTTGAGATTTAGAATTTTGAATCATCCAATAAAGATTACAGTCCGCAGATATAAGTAACTCTAATAAAGCTCAAATTTACACTAATAATTAATTATAAACAAAAAAACCTAAAGAAAAGACACATGTTAGTAAAATAATCTAGTACTAAGGAAAGAAAAGCCTAAAGAATCCTAAACCTAAACCATGGAAAGGCTCAGCCGAAAAAAAAAAACGGCTACAACAATATTCTTTTCCAGCCAAAAATTAAATTATTTAGTGATTACAATTATAGTTATATCAAAAATGGAAGACATCTACAAAGGATAAAAGGGCATATGAGATTCCATTATGGTGAAAAGGGTATATATCATTACAGTTTAAGCTTAATTTAATAAGTTTTATTCAAAATCTCAATAAATTTGAGTGCAAGAGGATTAATGATTACCATTTAGTGGATTAAGAAAGAAAGTCGAGACAATTTAGAAAGAGGGTTATGACATATTGAACATTATAATATGACCCTACTTACTCACTCAAACTAGGGTTGTAATGTACAAAAGTTCCCTTGTTATGATTATCTATATAAACTGATGTAACTTACGACATGTATCTTAGATAGGTTATTTCTGATAAACCTTCGACTCAAATGAAGCATATCGATAATAATAAGGAAAAGAACTATATCAATCACAAATAATATAATAAACAAAGATCTTGTAATTATGACCTCCAAGGAACACATATGAACTATATGTTCCTTAACTAGTTGGAAGTTCAAAGTTAAGCATGTTTGTAAATAGACAGCCCAACGGTATTTAACTTCAAATTTCTTTTAATTCATGACTTCAAACTACAAATGATAACAAACCCCACAAAGTTTATGTTCCCCAAAGTCTTTTAAATTGCCACAACTCGAAGACCAACCTCTACAACGAAATTTACTGCAAACAAAATAAAATAACCTAACAAAAACCTCAGACTAACAGAATAAACTCTTCCGCTTGTTTTTCACAGCACCTCAAAAGTCTTAAATCAGAACTCTCTCAAAACCTTGATAGTATTCAACTTTTATCTCTCTATGAAAGTGTGCAGTCTTCTTTAGAGAGAACCCTGCTCTATTTATAGACCCAAAGATCTTTCCTTCTTTCACTTTAAATCAATAAACTTTTAATGCTTCTTTTTCCTTGTATGACTTGTATGTATATGCAAACTCGGTTTATTCCCACCGCCTTCACCTTTTTCTACTCCTAATCCAATTGGGTCATGTAGGATCGTGTTGAGGTAACTTGTTCCATGAAGCAAGTTATTCACTTTTATCATTCTTCAAAGTCTCCATTTACTTGATCTAACAAATTTCCCCTTTTTGACGATGACACACCATGTCTTCTTGTGTCCATTTCAATCCCCTGAAAATACATTAGTTATTATAACACATAGAATCATATGATAGGCTCAGGTTAGACTACGTGGGTTATAAATATTACACAAGCATAGCTTCCCCCTTTTTGCATCATAAAACCCTAAACACATGATATTTAAATAGTCAAAGCCACAGAGGCTATTACCAACATAAGAACTCCAAACAATAGACACTAAATTAACTATAATAAAGCAAGAACAATAACAAGGAAATAGGCACAAATGGAACAAGAACAACAACAACAACAACTTCATCATAGTTATATAGTAGAGCATGTACACCACCTTTTTGAGCAATATCAAAAATTATAAGACTAGGTAAAAGTGAATAGATAAGACATACCGTGGGTGACTAAGGGAACAGGAATAAAGATGGTTAAGTGAAGAGACGGATGGAGGATCTTTCTTAAGTAAATCAAATAACCCCTTTAAGTTCACAGAGTTTGTAGGTTTCTCAGTCACATGAGCAGCCTAAGACAAAGCAAGTTCTGCCTTCAACCTGCAATTCTCCTATACCAGAACCTCATGCTCAAGACCATAGGATATATGCAACCGATCCAATTCTACTGATTGAGATACTTTGAGAGCAGTAATTTCCTCCTCTTTTGCAGTTTATAGAGCCCTAAGGCACTGAAGTGGAGCATTAGCTCCCTTCTGAGAAGCAGGTAAAGTAGCCTGTTGACTGTCTCTAGTACATCCTTTGCAGTCTGAACCTGCCAAGCCTGCGCTAGTACATGAAAATGCTCAAGGATTTCTCCGAACAAGAATCCATACCCAAGTGCATGTCTTGTTTTATCCTGGACACAAATGTGATGCATCTGAAGGAAGATCGACTTAGGTAAGTTAATGGGATGTTTTGATAGCTGTAAGTCCATGAGAGTGAGATCCGTATAGTTCGCCTCAATACATTTCTATTTTCATGGAAGCATCACTTTTTTCACCATATCTAAGAGAAGTGGGTTCAAAGGGAGCATAACACCTTTATCAATATGGGTATGCTCCTCCAATGTCAGATCATTTGAGAACCAGTAAGAAATTTCAAGCGTAGTCGGGAGACCATCTAGAGGAGGCCAATCACATTTCACATGGTGACACCACCCAGAGTTTGGAATTCCCAATATTGTTGCGATAATCTCAGTTGTAAGAGTGAAGGACTTACCCCTAGCCATACTAGAAATTGAAGAGGATGACCCAAACACATTGATATATTACTACCTAGTCTCTTTCTTGCCCATCTTACATCTTTTATTCCCTTGAAGAAACAGGTCCGTCCAACCTTGTGCTTGTAAGATCACAAGTAATTCACTCATCTCAGCCCACCCCCCCCCCCATCCAGTAATCATTCTTCCCCTAATTACACTCCTTTGAGTAAAGTGGCCACCCTGGTTGTGCGAGCATTAAGATTTACTTCAATGTTTTCAATAAATTCTTCATCTCCAGGTTATCTTGAACTACCTCTTCCTCTGTATCAACGTCTCCAAGAGTTTCTGATGAGACTAGCTTGTTTTCATTCCCAGTATTGTCTGCAGACTCATCAATTAGTCCATTTTTGCTAGATACCCTTTTTGGTGAATGTCGTCTGACATATTCCTTTGAACTGGATGATGACACCTTCCTTTTTCCCTTTTTAATTCTCTCAGACTCAGTTGGTTCATCAATAATATCAATAGGATAAAGTGGTGAAATGAACTTACCCTTAGAGGACCTTGGCCTTTCGGCAGACATGGCAACAAGACACTTTTCCAAAGCTCTTTTAACAGACCTAGTCAACTGGATAGGAACCGCTACAGATGGTGTGGAGTGTGAGTCATCTTTGGGGTAATCTACTGAAATGACGGCTAGTTTTCCAGATTCTTTACGTAGAAGGGCCGTAAACATTTGGGTACCAAGTTTGCAATTGTAATATGTTCATTAGTATCAGGAGTCAATGCAGGAACCTGTTCATTGGACAAGACACCAGTAGTTATCTCATCAATCTTGAGTACCTTGGGTTGTAGATCTGGTTCCCCCTCATAAATAGCAATGGTTTTGTCCCTAACAGGGGAGTGAGTTTCATTTGCAGGTTCCCATTTTTGTTCCCCCTAACTAGATGAAACATTCCTATGCATCTCAAATACACCCATCCTCCCTAAGATTCTTTTCCCTTGAGTTGAAGCTGCTTCATTGATCAGACGTGGAGTGTGAGACATACCCAAAGCATCAACGAATAGAACAGCTGGTACAACAGTTAAGCTAGTTTGTTCGTTGAAGAGTATAAGTGCTAGTTCAAGAGTATTCAGTGGGGTACATTCAGACTAAGAGACGTCCATTTTAAGGAAGGAATTTAGGATAGTTAGAGAGAATTTTTTAGAAGAGGAGTTGTCGAAGAGGGGAGAGAATAGCGATTAAGTTATTTTGGATTTTGGTGATAGAGAGTGAGAAGTGGAAGAGTTTTACCTGGGTAGAAGTGTGATTTGATTTAATTTTGAAAAGTGGGTGTTTTTATTTAGACTAGGTATGATTGTCTGACAGGACACGTGGGAGGGAATAGGTTGAGTGCTTTCATCCTGATTTTCTTGATGTATTAAGCATGTATAGTGTACATACCTTTTAGTTTTTGACATGATGAGTTGTGAAGTTCGGCTTCCCGAGTCCTCTCTTTTCCTTAGAAAATTGTAAATACGTAGTTATAGTGCATGAATATTGTAAAGTTCGAAGTAGTATAGTGACAGACATTTAAATGCACAAGATTGAGTATTAAAATTTAATGTGCTTGACAAGCAGGATCCATTAACCAGTCAATGAATGATACTTATATAATCTTAATCATCCCCAGTTCCAACCTGTTCCTTTCAAAATGTTTCCTTGCTAGTGCCTTGTTGAGAATGTCCGCAATTTGCTTTTTAGAGATACAAAAGTTCATGGAGATCAGTCCCTTTTCTATATTGTCCCTCAAAAAGTGATGTCTATTTGTTTTGTTCTCTTCTGTTGAACTGGAATTTTGGAAATGTTGTTTGCACTTGTATTCACAAAACATTTGAACACAGTCAATGTATAAGCCAAAATCCTTGAGTTGTTGTTTGATCCATAGAAGTTGTGCACGGCATGAACCGGCAGCTGCATATTCAACTTCATCAATGGATAAGGCTACATAATTTTTTTTCTTTGATGCCCAAGAGATTAAACATGATCATAGAAAGTGAGCCATACCTATAGTACTTTTTATATCCACTAGGTAACTGGCATAGTCACCATCAGCATACCCTACCAATTCAATGTTACTCCCTTTTGGATACCAAAGTCCTAAGTCAGTGGTTCCTTTTAGATATTGTAGAATTCTTTCAACAGCTTATAGATGAGATTTCTTAGGATTAGCTTGAAATTTAGCACATTACCATACACTTACCACAATATTGGGCCTACTATCGGTAAGATATAAGACTGATCTGATCATACCTCTATAGAGTTTTTGTTCCACAGCTGAACCTATCCCTTCTAGATCTAACTTGGTAGCAGTAGCAATTATGGTATTGATCGGTTTTGCATCTTCCATTTTAAACCTTTTGAGCAGTTCCTTGACATACTTCTGTTGATGGATTAAAGTGCTTGAGGATGTTTGCTTGATCTGAAGTCCTAAATAGTAATTTTGTTCTCCAATCATGCTCATTTCAAATTCGTTGCTCATGAGGGTGGAAAACTCATCTGTGATGGCTTTATTGATGGCTCCAAAGATAATGTCGTCCATGTATACCTATAAGATCAGCAAGTCCTCCCTTTATTCATAAGAAAGAGAGTGTTGTCAATTTTACCTGTTATGTACCCATGAATTAAGAGAAAATTTTACAATATGTCATACCATGCCCTGGTTTCTTGTTTTAACCCATGGAGAGCTTTATCAACCTTATATACATAGTCATGATTGTTATTATTTTCAAAGCTAGGAGGTTGTTTGACAAGCACTTCCTCTTTTAGTAGCCCATTTAGGAATGCACTTTTTACGCCCATCTGATACAATGTGAATTCCATGTAAGAAGAAAACGCTACAAGTAATCTTATTGCCTCCAATCTTACAACAGGAGAAATTTTTTATCATAATCTATGCCCTCTTCTTGATTGTAACCTTTGTCCACCAACCTTGCTTTGCTTCTTGTTATGGTTCCATGTTTGTCGAATTTTTTTCTGAACTCCCATTTATTTCCAATAATAGTTTTGTTTGATGGTCTTTGCACTAGGTGCCAGACTTTACTTCTTTAGAATTGGTTCAATTCCTTTTCTGTGGCAATGATCCAGCCTACACCATTCAAAGCTTCACTGATTTTAATTGGTTCTACCATAGACAGGAACGCATTGAATGCACAATGATTTTTTAGTCCTAATCTGGTGGTTATTCCGGATTTGAGATCACTGAGTATGTTGTCTATTGGGTGTTATCCTTGGTACTTGTAGTTCTTTAATACCAGCTCCTGTTGTTCTATGTCAGGACTGTCAATTAGATCCCTTTGGTCTTCATCTAGTGTTTCTTCTATGTTTTCATTATTGTCTGCATGAGAGAGGACACTGGTTACATCATTTGTAAGAGTGGTACCTGGTTCTTTTACATTTTCCTGTGCAGTTTCAGTATATGATCTTGATGGTTCATAATCATCCTTCAAACTTTGATTAGACATAGCATTGCTTTCATCAAATATTACATGTACACTCTCTTCTACACACATTGATCTTTTTTTAGTACGCTATAAGCTTTGCTATGTGTGCAATATCCTAGAAAAAATCCCTCATCACTTCTGGCATCAAATTTTTATAATAGATTCTTTCTGTTATTATGAATAAAACATTTACATCCAAAGATTCTTATATGAGATATGTTAGGTTTTATGCCTTTTAGTAATTCATAGGGAGTTTTATCTAACACAGATCGAGACATATATCTATTTATAGTATAACAAATAGTGTTCATGACTTCAACCAAGAATTTGTTAGTTATATTGCTAGCAATCATCATGGTTCTACTTGGATGTCAAATATACACTTCTCAATGGATTGCTTGAGGAAGACCTTTATGTTGAACAACGTGAAGTTTTTACAGTTGCATGTGAAGAAGATAGGGTGTACAAACCTAATATGGCTCTCTGTGGTCTTAAACAAACTCCAAGAGCTTGATATAGTATGTTGGATACTTATTTGATGTCTCAAGGCTTCAACAGAAGCCTAAATGGTCCTACTTTGTACTTCAAAAGGCAAGCTGATGGGATGTTGATTATGATATCAGTTTATATCGATGAGTTGATGATTACTGGTGAAAATCCTCTTGCTGTTCAAGAAGATAAAAATGAAATGCTAAAAGTTTTCGAGATGTCCGATCTAGGAGAAATGATGTTTTTCCTGGGAATGGAGATATCTCAATTATGTGAAGGAATTTTCTTGTCCCAAAAGAGGTATGCCTTGAATCTGTTAAAAAGGTTCAAGCTTGACAAGTGCAAAGTTTTTTAAACTTCACTTGTTGTGAATGAAAAATTAATGAAGGATGATGACAAAGAGAGGACAGATCCAATAGTTTAGAGAAGTCTTATTGGAAGCCTATTGTATCTTACAACTTCTAGGCCAGAGATAATGTTCGCTATCAGTTTGTTATCACGATATATCAAAAATCCCAGCACTAAGCATTTTGGAGCTACTAAAAGGGTGTTATGGTATATTAGAGGGAAGATTGTTTATAGAATCTGGTATAGAAGTGTGAAGAATTGAGCTCTAATTGCTATTGAGATAATGATTGTGGTGGATGTTTGGATGATTACAAAAGCACTTCTTGTTACTTTTTTCGTTTGGTTCAAGCATTTTCTTCTTGGAGCACAAAGAAGCAAAATATTGTAGCTCAATCTTTAGCAGAAGCCGAGTATGTGGTTGTTGCATCTGCAGTAAATCAAGCAATTTGGTTAAGAAAGATCTTGTTGGAATTTAATTTGTTGCCAAAAGAACCAACATTGATCTATGTGGACAATAAATCAGCCATTGCGATGGCTGAAAATCTTGTGCAACATAGAAGAACAAAGCATATCAACATCAGGTTTCATGCTTTAAGAGATGCTGAGAAAAATGGCGACGTTAAGTTGGTACATTGCATCAGTGAAGATCAGCAAGCTGATATTCTGACCATGGCTCTTTCCACTAAGAAGTTTGAGTTTCAAAGGATGTTGCAAGGAAATTCAATTAAGAATCTTAAGGATGAGTTTTTAGGAAATTAAGATTTCTCTAGAAACTCCGAGATTGTAGATATTTTGTGGTAGATAAGTCTTTTGATTTAAAATGAGTCGTGGTTAGTGAGCCACATATGTACATAATTTGGTGGGGATGTTTTTCTTATTATGTGGTTGTAATTATCACACTTTATTTATAAATAGACCTTACGTAATGAAGCATCTTGAGAATTATAGAGAACTCAAGAAAACTTTAGCCTTCTTCTTCACTTTCAAATTTCTGTAGCAATTTACAGCTGTGATTTCTGAACTTATATTGCTTGGTATACTAGACTTCGATGTGATTCTATGTATGGACTAGTTATCCCCCTATCGTGCGGTTTTAGATTGTTTCTCTAAGATTGTTATCCCAGCCATGCTTGGATTCCCCTAGTGGTGTGGTAGGGCTTCATTAGTAGCACACCGGTTGGGGTTATCTATTTGTTCGGACTCAGAGGCAAGTGACTAGTGGGTGTTTGTCTTATCTTGCTTATGTGAGTGATGTAAGTAGGGAGGTCCCTCCAGTTGAGTCGGTTCTTATTGTCAATGATTTTTAGGATGTGTTACCCACTGACCTACTTGGCCTACCCTCAAAGCGTGATATTGACTTCCCTATTGAGCTTGAGCGGTGTACGCGTCCTATTTCTATTTTGACATATTGGATGGCTCTTGCAGAGCTCAAGGGGCTTAGTTTTAAGCTTCATGATATCTTTGGTAAGAGATTTATCAGGCCTAGTGTGTCGTCTTGTCACTCCCATTCTATTTGTGAAGAAGAAGGACGATACGATTCACATGTGTATTGATTATAGGAAGCTGAATAATGTGACAGTGAAGAATCGTTACCCCATGCCTAGGATTGATTATTTGTTTGACCAGCTTCAGGGTGTCGTAGTGTTTTCAAAGATTGATATCAGGTTTGGTTACCATCAACTGAGGATTAGGGCAGCAGACATCCCTAAGACCATATTTAGGACTCGATATTGCCACTATGTGTTCCTAATGATGTCTTTTGGGTTGACTAATATCTCTACCGTCTTCACGGACTTGACGACACAGGTGTTCAGGCTGTATCTTGATTTGTTGATCATTGTTTTCATAAATGGCGTATTGGTATACTCGAGGAGCACGAGTGATCATGAGAAGCATTTGAGTATTATGCTCCAGACTTTGAGAAATTTGTGGTTGTATGCCAAATTCTCAAAGTGCGAGTTTAGGCTTGAGTTTGTAGCATTCTTGGAGCATGTTGTGTCCAAGGATGGCATCATGGTAGATCTGATAAAGATTGAGGCTATTCATTATTGGGCTAGGCCCACTTCGGTTAATGAGTTTTAGAGCTTCATCAGATTAACAGGCTACTACAGACAGTTTGTAGAGTGCTTCTTAACTATTGCAACGCCTATCAGCTGGTTAACTCTCCTTGAAGTTCCTTTTGAGTGGTATAAGGAATGTGTGTTAAGCTTTCAGAAGCACAAGGAGTCGTTGACTATTGCTCCCCTATTGACTCTTGTAGTTGAGGGCGAGGGCTTCACGGTCTATTATGATGCATCCAGTGTTTGTTTGGGTTGTGTTTTGATGCTGCAGGGCCGGGTTATTGCTTATGAATCGATACAACGTAGGCTACATGAGCGCAATTATTTCACTCATGACTTGGAGATGGTGGTGGTAGTTTTTGCACTTAAGATCATCAAAGACTACCTGTATGGAATTTCTTGTGAGATCTACACTGATCACAAGAGTCTTCAGTACATCATGAGCCAGAGGGACCTTAATTCGTGGAAGGTCGATGGATTGAGCTTCTGAAGGACTATGACCTCTCTATTCTCTATCAACCGGGCATGGCATATGTAGTAGAGGATGCCTTGAACCAAATCGCAGTGAGTATGGGTAGTCTAGCCTTTCTGTCTATTGTGGAGTGACCATTAGCTTTGGACATTGAGTCCTTAGCTATTCAAATGATTCGGTTTGATGTTATGGTTCGAGGCCTTATATGGTACGTGTTGTCGCTCTCCAGTTGGTTGGTTTGGGTCTACTTAGCCTAGACCGCATGGTACACACTTGATTCAAGAGGCTTTGGAGCAGGTGAGGAGGAATCAAGACAGACTTTGGATAGCTCAGAGTAGGTACAAGAGTTATGCTCATCGTAGGCGGCGACCTTTGAGGTTTCCAGTTGGTGATAGAATCTTCCTCCATGTGTCCCCCATGAAGGGCGTGATGAGATTTTGGAGGCAGGGAAAGCTTAACTCCAGGTATATTTCCTTTTGAGATCCTCTAGACAGTTGGTGAGGTTGCATATGAGTTGGCTCTACCTCTAGTTTTCTCAGCTATCCACTTAGTCTTCCATATTTTGATGCTTAAGATTGTTGGAAATCTTAACGAAAATACCTTCTTCACAAAAACATGAATTGAATTCACCAAAGATTATACTTCACCACAAACATGTGTAGGAAATTCTCCAATCTTTAGGCATGTCCATAGACACTGTCCTTACGGATATTTCACTCAGTATAGGTGTATCCCTATGATTCAACAAGCTCTTCTAGCATAAAACTAGGAGCCAAAAACTAACAGAGATTTAATAAAAGAAGACCCAACACAATAAAATGATGAAGAAGAAGAATAACTCCATATCTTTTTCACTCTTTTCTCTAACTCAAAGAAAATAACTTATAGAATTTATATCAGTGAGAATATCATCTTACGAGCCATAATACTCAAAGGTTCATATTGTTTTTTAATGCCAATAAAAGAAAAGAATAAAATAGCATTAAAGGTAGAATATAAATGGGTAAAAGAATGTAAGGAATAATAGCTAATCAAAGCTATTTAAGGAGTGAATAATTGAGGACATAATATAATATTCTCATTCAAATATAATCGGAGATAGAATAATGTTTTTTGAAATATACAATAATATTTTTCGAGAAGCAGATACATTAACAATATCAATAGTCAAAACCCTATATCCACCTTTGGTAGAGGTAAATTAGGTTGTTTAAAAAAAGATCCTCAAATCAACTACACATATCAAAAAAATTAAAATGAGAAAACCAATGTAATTGAGACATCACAAATATAGGTGAAGCATTCTAAAGCATCATATAAAAAGAGTAGTAACCAAAATAAAACAAAATGATAACAAAACATTGCATACCCCTATCAACAAGATAATCTTATCTTTACCTGCATTGCACTTGAGACAATTAGAAGAAAAAAAACAAAAACATAGAAATAGGAAAACAAAAAATGAAATTTACCAAATGACATGTCAATGAAAGAGTATTATCAGCATATTTGAAAGAAACAATTTTATAGTAGCAGAATGGTATAATTTGAAGTTACAACTTACTGAAAAATGCAAACCAACTAATCTTTGGTTTGAAAGATGAATATATGCTTAAGAAAGATAAGAAAGAAAGGACCTTTTTTGGTGAACATGATGTACATGAACTTTTTTTGTATCATTTTTGTTATATTTCATATTATTAACAAAAAATGAAGGAATTCTTGTTGAGTTCCAAATGAATCAGGGCATCATGCGGAAGTTTATAATTGCAAATCATGTTGGTGATAAATAATTCGACAAATAAAAGCATACTAAAAACATATTATTAATATGGTTTGGTCTAGTGACCTACATATTGAAAAATAATATAAAAAACATAAACTCTATTGGGAGAATAATCTCCCCATAAATAGAATTCTTAAATAACTAAATTGTGGATGCTATTGTGATGTTGGTATGAGAAGAGGGGTCTTAAATTTATAGAGTTCCATTTTTTATCCAGGGAAGGAGTAACCCAAATGTGGAAGAAAATTATATTTTTCTTTCTGAAAAGTTAAAGCATTTATGTTAATGCTTTGACTTTCTTTCAAGAGAAAAATAAAATTCAAATAAGGTAAGAAAATTAGGGCAAAACCCTAACAAATCTCCCCTTTTAGCTAGATTTTCTTGACAAAATTTGATTCGTCTTGTTCACATGCGTGATATCTTCATTCTTCATATAGTCTTCATCACTGATGCTTGCCATGGTTAAAAATAAGATTTAAAATATATGGGTTAAAAATAGTTTTAAAATATTTTATATTTATTATTTAAAATCATAGCAACATGATTGTTGAAAATATGGTTTAAAATTTCTTCTCCTCATGTAGCTAGACAAAAATATTCTTTATCATCAAATTAGTTGCAAATTGATTTGAAACCAGCATGAACCTATATTCAATTTTGTTCCATTAGACCATTGAACCATATGATCATTTGACCATGAGCTCTTATACCACGTTTTGAGTTCGAAATGAATCAAGACGTCATGCGGAAGCTTATAATTGCAAATCATGTTGGTGATAAATAACATGAAAAATAAAAGAATAATAAAAACGTATTATTAATATGGTTTGGTCAGGTTACCTAAATATTGAAAACTAATGTAAAAAAAATATAAACTCTATTGGGTGAATAATATCCCCATAAACAAAATTCTTAAATAACTACGTTGTAGATGCTATTGTATTGTTGGTATGAGAAGATGGGTCTTTAATTTATTGAGTTCCAATTTTATTTCCAAGGAATGAATAATCGAAATATAGAAGAAATCTATATTTTTCTTTAATGAAAAATTAAAGCATTTAGGGTAATACTTTGTTTTTCCTTCAATAGAAAAATAAAATTCAAATAAGGTAAAAAGATGAGGGCAAAACCCTAACAATTCTCTCGTGGCAGAGTGTGAAGTGTTATACATAGTTAAAACTTGCTATACCAATCTCAAAAAGTCAATAATGATTCAAGCTCAAAAATAAATAAGAGCTAACAGTAAGCATTCAGAAGGTATAAATACAGTTGACTCAGTGTCACGCACCGAGCCTACACCCTTAACGTGGCCAGCACTCGAGAACCATTGCTGGTCCCCAAGCGAACCCTTGGTCTGGCTGAATACTTAGTGGAGGACATACTCAAGTGATAAGAGGCTTAAATATAAAATTTAGAACACTTAAACTAAAAGTAAATACTCAGCTCAAACTGTCTGTCAAAATACTCAACAACATAAGTATAATAGTTTGCAAAATATCTCATGCAAAAGTAAATACTGAGAGACTCCACAACTCTATCTTTCTATGAAGCTTCTATTACTCAAGATGGATGTCGGGACAAGACCCACGACATCTCAAGACAACTGACTAGAAAATAAATGTGAAGCCCTCTGGGATGCAAGGAGGCTCACCAAAGCTATTTGAAATGCTAACTGATCTCAACGAAACACATGTTGATGATCCTGGACACCTGTCTCTTCATCGTAAAAAGATGCAAGTCGAATGACATCAATACATAAAATGTACGAGTATGTGGTATAGTCGAATTGATAAATAACTGAACTGGTAAGGCTAAAAGAATACTTACCTCAACTTAACTCAATACAAAGAAATATAAGAGATGAAAATACTTAAAGCTTCATAAATAAAAGATGTTAACTTAAGGATGTATATAAAAATACAATAAAATACTCTTTTACTCTTATTGGGGAGATTCTCTAACCGACAACCAACTATGAGCTATGTGATGATACACCATCTCACCCACACTGCCAGAACTGTCCTATACCGTGCTGGGGTATAGAACCTGTCAACTAAGTGAATCCCATAAGTAATAAGGTTTCATTTAAAAAGTATGATCCTTTACCCATGTTGGCAAGATAAGGTTTACGAGGATTTTGAGTTGTCTAAGCTCATCCCCATATCGGTGCTCAGTACTACTCCCAATAGTATATATACTCATGCTCAAATATATAAAACATACTCTTTCTCTGGTTTGAGATACTAAAACTATCCTCTTAAAAGAGGTAACTGCTCTGAAATATCTCTAAACCCATAAACTCATTTAGAAATCAAAGTTTCTCTTTTCTCAATGTAACAAAATGATACGTTTGGGACTACTTAGTTCCCTTTTACTCTTTCTCAAATCTTTTTTCAAACTCTTCCTCAAGACTCCTCTTTGCTTTCTAAGAACTCAGTTAAAAACAAAAATGCTGGCTTTAAAAGATTCTCAAACTTTTAACTCAAAATAGGGTTCATGCTGAAATGTAGACATGAACAAATCAACTCAAGCATCTCAATTACAATATAGAAAAACTCAATACTCAAAGCTCAAAAAATCATAACTCAACAACAAACCCATCTCAAGAATTCTCAAAACTAAGGGTATAACCCTAGATTAGACTTTTACGGACTGAATTTAGATGTAGGGAGTGAGGATGAACTAGTCCAATACTATGAATAGTCTTACTTACCTGATTATGAAGATTTTAAAATGGAAACTATGGTAGAGACTTGATTTATGTTGAGCTTGAAATCTTGGCTCTTGATCTTGAGAGAAGAATCTCTTTTATGAAGTTCTTAGAGTGTAAGAACTTGGGAAAACCTTGGGTGGAAGGCTTCTTTTTGTATCTTGAATTTTTGGCATGAACGTTTTAGGGTTCTTGATGGAGAAGAGGAACCCTAGGTCAGTTTTAAGAGAATTTCTAGATTTTTGAAGGTTTACAGTAATGATTTTGAGAGGAAAACTTATTACTTGAATGATATACACCGTTAAAACACTCAAAAATGACTTAGAATAGGGTTAAAAAGCTTCGGAAAGAACAAAAATTACCCTAGGACGAGTGCAGGAAGTTGCTGAAAAAAAGTGCAGCAAGCCTTCATGAAATTGTCTACCATTCATCAAAATATATACCATTCGTAGGTCCAGTCGTAGTGCTATGACTTCTTGACAAGGCTTCACTAAAATGGACATAACTTTTTAATTCGAACTCGAAATGAGGCGAACTTGGTGGCGTTGGAAAGAAGATTCATAGACCTTTAATTTCATAGCCATGGGATACATAATTATATATGAACTGAGATATATGGTCGTCTAAATTTGTTCTAAGTTGAATCTTATATTGAAACTTAATTGGTATGGAAGCTTTCAACTAAACTTTGTGCTAGGGGACTCTAGTGATCAAGATCCATTCCCACACTAAAGAATTGATCTTTACACACATGAGCAAATTTTGAATCACTTGATACGATCTTACATGTAAATGAAGAATAGCTCGAGTATTAACATAGAAATTTTTTGGTTGTTACAATATCTCCCCCTTGGGATCATTCGTCCTCGAATGATGGTTAAACTTAGCATGGAAAGGAAAAGAGTTACACTTACTATCTTTTGACTTCTGAACTTGTCTACTAATATAAGCATAACAGATTCATACTAAGAGTTTTTAAACTGGACTAGAGCATGTTTGGCACGAAGCTCAAATAAAATTTCAAGATTATAGGCCATGACATGAAACTAAAGTATCCGTGCACGAAGTAAGAATATGACTACTATGCCTTGAGTGATATGACTGGTAGCTTTTAAGCTTTGAAACACTTCTCAACTATGCTCTCCTTTTTTTTATTACTACACTTCATTAGCTGCAACGCATAGGTCCCACTAGAGTATATGAGTACTCTTACCAATGTCTAAGTAAAATTTCTTCCTCTTACTGTGTTCAAGCCTAATCTCGAAATCACAAGGTGTTAAACATAAAGTGATTATACTAATCGAAATCACAAGATTCAGATTCTATACTTCTATAAGAAATCTAATCCCAAGATTACAACGCCTTACCATCACATTCAAAAATCCTCGAGTCCTAGTCAAGAACCACCTAATGCATTATGCATTCATCCACATGTTAACAACACCACATTAAGGCCTAGTACTATAACCACTCCATGGACTCCTACTAACCAATCCTTCTAAGATTTCCTCATTCTCTCGTCATTTCTACGAATTGAAATTTCATGCATTACTACCAGGAAACTGACTAATTACTCCCATTGAACTACTACTCATAGTAAAACTCCTTCCTATTACCCCTCCACATTATAATCTTAGATGGAATAAAAACGCCACCACTACCACGATAAGAAACAATAACCTTCTCCTTCTATTATTACTCAACTACTATCATCAGCATCACCCCACAACTAAAAAAGGATCACTAAAAGTTCTTAGAGCGAAAGATCACAAGTACAATTCATTCAAGATATTTGATATAAGAATATGCATGAAATAAAATTATGATGCTAGCCATTGAGAGTAAATCATGAATTCGCAAGATTGAGCATACTATGAGACACGAGTGCTTATATGAATAGGTTCATATCATGCGACTGATATCCATAACTTTATGGAGTAATATTGATATCAATGGGCTAAAGTTCTTGCAATTCATTCTTTGAACGGAGCATAGATATGAATCTGTCTAGAGTGTATGAGCATAGGTCATGGATGCAATTCTAATAATGGAACATCAATAGGATGTTGTAATGACTGAACTTTGAGGAATACACTAGAGTATGAATGGATTGATATAACACCATAACTCTATCTGAACACATCATTATATGATTCTCAACACTTTCTTTGGTCCCTCACTTTATCATCTCCCCCTTGGGTTTGAAGCTGACACTCTTAGGCTATAGATCTATTCCATCTTCTCTAAACTAGTCTATATTTGCTTTACTCTAATACTCAGGAAAATACTAATCTCATGTCTATTGAACTTTCCATGTGAAGGCATTAAGATTTCTTCTAGGACTTCTTTCTGAGATACTCCTCGTAACTCTTTCTGGCTTCTATAAAAGACTTTCTATAACTGTTACCTGCATTGACTTATAAAGTCACTTAATCTAACTCTTATGGAAAAAATAATGCTTACATAAGCCTATTCCATATCGACAGCTCAAATATACTCTCTAGGAACTCATGAAAGGTCATAAACTTAATTAGAACCTTGTTTGACTACATACGATCTCGGGTACATCTCTTAATGCTCTTGTTACTCTAATGACTTGGCCGCACTGTATTCCTCTCATCTAAAAGTCAAAATACCACACTTGTACCACTCACCTTCATTGTTACTAACATCTTAATTCCTCACCTACTCTATGTCCAATCTACCAGATCAGATCTTAAATTAACATCATCACCCTCATGTTCGCATCTTTTTTTATCTTGACACTCATCCCAAATTCAAGCTTAGTGTCTAGTACTAAACATGGATATCAATATAATTGCTCACATACTATACTAACTTATGACTACTAGGTAAAATTAAGAAACACTCACTCCCTAAGACTTCATGAATAGTAGTCAATCTTTATATATTAGTCTACATACTTATAGTTTACCGTAACATTCCATTTCGCAACGTAAGTACTAATTACCCATTCACTATACATTATTGCCTAATTAGTTCTATAACCCTCTGAATATTATGGGCTCTCCCTTAAAAACCCATAAGCCTAGCTTAGATCTCTCACCTCATGAACACTTTTCTTTTCTATTCAAAACCTATACTTGGTCTTCACTAACACAATGGCACATCGACATAAGTCCCCTTCTGGTTATAGTATACTCTAACTCATCCTGACTAATAACTATTACTCTACCTTCTATCATGAAATCTACACAAACTTAGCATTTCTTAGTCTACCCCTAAGGGAAAACTCCTCATTAATAACTTACTAGGTACATGGCTACAACAACATAATTTTGTCTTATCGCTATCTCTCTTTCTTTGATTAGTATACCTCTGCATGCACACTTCTAACTTTGGGCGCCTTTACTACTACTGCTTATAACATCATAACTCATTCGATCTTTTAGGTGAAAAAGAATACCCAAGCATTCTAAAACATACTCCCCTCTTAAAGGGTATCGCTTGAAATAAGGCTTAGAGAAGAGAGTCTGGGAGTACATCTCATTTTTAGCTCGAACTCACGATTCATATGAATAAGAGTGTAATATATCTAATCTAAACACTTAAGCTCACTCACGGGCTTCTCTCAAGCCCCTCTACAGTCTCTTGACTTTTAGAAGACTTTATTTTACAGTAACCGATCGGTAAGGATCTGGGATTTTCTATTTCATCCACCTTGATTATGAGGGATAGGGGAATGAATATGAGAAACGCACGAGTATGAATAAGTTCCTTATGACACTGTTCTATTGCACGATTTAGAGTATGAAAGCAGGAAAACTTTTCTTAGATATTTGTAATCCCTCATTTATAAAAGTGGGGTTGTCATAACTATAAATAAGATTGTATTGACATGGCTACATAGATACCCTAGGACACTTGAACTCTGTGCTCTAATACCAAGTTTGTCACACCCCGAGCCTACAACCTGGACGTGGCTAGCACTTGAGAACCATTGCTTGTCCTAAGCGTACCCTTAGTCTAGCTGAATACTTAGCGGAAGACTTACTCAAGCGATAATAAGCTTAAAAATAAAATTTAGAACATTTGAACTCAACGTAAATACTTAACTCAAACTGTCTGTAAAAATACTCAACAATATAAGTATAATAGTTTGTAAAGATGTCTCAAGAAAAAGTAAATACTAAGAGACTCCACAACTCTATCTATCTATGAAGTCTCTATTATTCAAGATGTATGTCGGGACAAGACCCATGACATCTCAGACAACTGACTAGAAAATAAATGTGAAGTCCTCTACGATGCAAGGAGGCTCACCCAAGCTATCTAAAGTGCAAAGTGGTATCAACAAAACACATGTTAATGATCCTGAACACCTGTATTTGCGTCATAAAAAGATGTTGGTCAAATGATATCAGTACATTAAATATACGAGTATGTAATATAGCTGAATGGATCAATAACTGAACTGGTAAGGTTGAAAGAATACTTCCCTCCACTTAACTCTATACAAAGCAATAGAAGAGATGAAAATATTTAAAGCTTCATAAATAAAAGATGTTAACTCAAGGATGCATATAAATATATAATAAAATACTCTTTACTCTTATTTGGGAGATTATCTAATTGACAACAATTACTATGAGCTACGTGAAGATACAGCGTCTTGTCCACGCTGCCAGAACTGTCCTATATCGTGTCGGGGTATAGAACCTTTCAACTACATGGATCCACTAAGCAATAAGGATTCATTTAAAAATTAGGATCCTTTACCTATGTTGGAAAGACATGGTTTATGAGGATTTTGAGTTTTCTTAACTCATCCCCATATCGGTGCTCAATACTACTCCTAATAATATATATAATCATGCTCAAATGTACAAAACACATTCTTTCTCTGGTTTGAGATAATTTCTCAAACTATAATCTTAAAAGAGGTAACTGCTCTAAAATATCTTTGAACTCAAAAACTCATATAGAAATCAAAGTTTCTCTTTTCTCAATATAACAAAATGGTACATTTGGGACTGCTTAATTCCCTTATACTCTTTCTCAAATCATTTTTCAAACTTTTCCTCAAGACTCCTCTTTGCTTTCTTAGAACTCAGTTTAAAACAAAAATGTTGGCTTTAAAAGATTCTAAAACTTATAACTCAAAATAGGGTTCATGTTGAAATGTAGACTTGAACAAATCAACTAAAGGATATCAATAACAATATAGAAAAACTCAATACTCGGAGCTCAAGAACTAAGAACTCAACAACAAACCCTTCTCAAGAATTCTCAAAAGTAAGGGTATAACCCTAAATTAGACTTTTACGAACTGAATTTAGATGTAAGGCATGAGGATAAACTAGTCCAATACTATGAATAGTCTTACATACCTGATTATGAAGATTTTAGAATAGAAACTTTGGTGGAGACTTGATTAATCTTGAGCTTTAAATCTTGGGGCTTGATCTTGAGAGAAGAAACTATTTTATGAAGTTCTTAGAGTGGAAGAACTTGGGAAAATCTTGGGTGGAAGGCTTCTCTTTGTATCTTGAATTTTTGGCTTGAAAGTTTTAGGGTTCTTAATGGAGAAAAGGAACCCTAGGTGAGTTGTAAGATAATTTCTAGATACTTGAAGGTTTAGAGTAATGATTTTGTGGAAAACAATTGTTATTTGAATGATATACACCGTTAAAGCACTCAAAAATGACTTAGAATAAGGTTAAAAAGCTTGGGAGACGACTAAAATAATCCTAGGACGTGTGCATGATGTTTTTGAAAAAAATGTGCAGCAAGCCTTCACGAAATGGTCTATCATTCGTTGAAATATCTACCATTCGTAGGTCCAGTCGTTGTTTTATGACTGTGTGAGTAGGCTTCACTAAAATGGATATAACTTTTTAATTCAAACACGAAATGAGGCAAACTTGGTGGTGTTGGAAAGAGGATTCGTAGACCTTTAATTTGATAGGTTAGGGGATACGTAATTATATATGAGCTGATAGATATGGTCGTTTGAAATTGACCTTAGTAGAATCTTATATTGAAACTTAATCCATATGGAAGCTTTCAACTTAACTTTATACAAGGGAATTCTAGTGACACTAATTCATATCCAAATTCATTTCGACACTAATGAATTGAACTTTACATGTATAATAAAATTAAGAATCACCTGATACGACCTTACATGTAAATGAAGAATAGCTTGGGTCTTCACTTTAAAATTTTTGAGGTGTTACACTCACCATTTGATATACACTATAGTTCTTAATTAATATAGTCCAAAAGAAAATTTTAAACTAAGAGATAATTCAGTTAAAATATCATCTTTAGAGTGTAATAGATCTCACATCGCGTCAGATGCATGTGTTGTATTAGTAGTTTAGTGCAAATTAAGGTTGATGACAAATACTATACAATAACAAGTCTAGAAACTAAAACTTCGAAACTAATTTACGTCAACATCAAAGCAAATAAGTCATAACGATATTAAACTTAAAAGATAAGAAAATACATGCTTTCACCTGAATATTCAAATTCTAGGGACGTGAGTGTCAGTTCAAATTTTAGTTTTTTGTATCAATTGTAACAATTAAATCACTAGGAAAGAGGCATTCATCGTCAATCATATTTTTAGTGTTCTTAGTAGCTAAAGAAGAAATAAATTCAGTTTTATCACAAAAATTTAAGGAAACACTTTGTATCTCATGTTTTTCCATACTTGACATAACACTTACTTCTAACTTTCTAAGCTCAAAATCAATGACAATTTTAGCTCCACAACCTATGGAACTAGTGTATGGTCACACTATATTTGCATATTAATACAAAGTAAATAATCATCAACCTAACCAAGAGATTGTCTAATATTCCCACTCAAGTCTCTAGCAAGTTTATTTGAAGTAACTAAAGAGTTAGGATTAGTTTTGTTTTACCATGATAAGCACATAAAGAACCTTCTTGACCTTGATTATATAAAATAAGGCTCACTGGAAAAAGTAGTCCCACCTTTACTTGCTTCATTGAATTCTTGAATTTCTTTAAATGCTAAGTTGTCCTTTTTGTGCTCTTCTTCAAGAATACCTACAAAACAAATAAAAATACTAGAAAAACAAGAATTCAAAAGGTTAGAGTTAGAATAAGAAAAATTCTTACTCACACTCTCTAGTTTTTCTCTTATCTCATCTTCTATCCTCTTACATCCCTCACTTTTCTTCATTTCTTCTTGTGACAACCCACTCTTATTTTTCAACTCTCTTTTCTTTTGTTCTTGTAGCCACTCCCTCACTTCTTTCACAATATCCTCTTCTTTTTCATCTATTGAGTTTCCATTATTCCCTCCCTTATTTCTTTCTTTCTATTCTCTCTTATTCATTTCATTGAAGTGCAGTACGCTCTAAGGATTCCCTTTGAGTCATTGGGATGACTCTTCACTTAAAATTTTAGCTTGGCATATTTGAAGTTTCAAAGACTCTGCTTAAATTGTTGGATTAACTTTGAAACTTCAAATATGCACTCTGCTTAAATTGTTGGATTAACTTTGTACCAAAATTGAGAACACCGTAAAACAAAAGATTCCCAAATAGAGTAAGAAGTCGGAGATCATACATATCCAGAGAATAAATTTTAGTGGGTAGAAGGTCACAACCAATCCGAAAACCAAAAAAAATAGTACAATCACCCCAGTATCAGCGAAGGCCTCTCCAACACTTCGAAGTAGAGAGTAGGGATGTCGCTGATATGTAACCAAATTCCTACAAACGTTCAGTATATATGTGAATCTGATGGTTTCTCTGGCACTGATTGGGTTTTCAATTTGGTTAAATTTCAGTGATAGCCCTACTCTCTACTTTAAAGTGTTGGAGAGGCCTATGCTGATACTGGGAGTGATTGTACTGATTTTTTCAGGTTTTTGATTGGTTGTGGCTTTCTACCCACTCAAATTTATTCTCTGGATATGTATGATCTCGGTCTTCTTGCCCTATTTGTGACTCTTCTGATTTACGGTGTTCTCAAATTCTTATGACAAGGTATCTCCAATCACTCAACCAAAGATAGATCCACGAAGTTAATATAACATAATTTATCTACACCTAAGGTGCAATTAGAAGTGCAACCACTCTTGTATCCCTCAACAATACCTTCAAATTTAGTCAAATTTTTATCAGGCTAATGCTTTCTTTTTCTTGTAAAAGCACTACTGTAATTATTATAGAATACTTCACAAGAAGTAGAATTATAAGATGAAATTCCACTTCTTCGTAGTCATCCAAACCTCCCTTGTAACTTCTTGAACCTCTGTAAGACATAATTAACATCAAAAAGTTCTTAGTAAAATAATGAACCTCACAAGTCACTCTCTCACCTATATCACTCAAATGATTGCATTTAATTTTATTTCCACTCAAGTATACACTGAAAGGTCACACAGGCTTTAGACCCATACTCAAATGATTTCACAACTCAAGGGTATCCCTTAGTCTCTTCATAGTTCTACAATCTCAAATAAGCTCAAAGTAAGCTTGCTATACCAATCTCAAATAGCAAAAACTTGATATACCAATCTCAAATAGTTGAAAATGATTCAAGCTCAAAAATTAAATAAGAGCTAACAATAATTATTCATAAGGCATAAATATAGAGGGCTCACCATTTGATATATACTATAATTCTTGTTTAATATAGTCCAAAAGATATTTTTAAACTTGACATAATTCAATTAAAGCAACATCTTGAGAGTGTAACAGATCTCACATCGCGTCAATCGCATGAGTTGTATTAATGATTTTGTGCAAATTAAGGTTGACGACAAATACTATACAATAATAAGTCTAGAAACTACACCTTCCAAACTAATTTACATCAACATCAACGCAAATAAGTCCTAACGATATTAAACTTACAAGATAGGAAAATACATACTCTCACCTGAATACTCAAATTCTAGGGACGTAAGTGTTAGTTCAAATTTTAGTTTTTTAATCCTTGTTATCACATAGTGTCAGGACCCGATTTCTCAAGTCATGAGGACACCTACCAACCCACAAGTAGGCAAGCCAAACCGTGTCTCGAACTTGAGAGTAATGGGACTGAGGGGGAAACTAACATCAACTAAGCAAAGTATAAATAACAGAACACATAAGAGAAAGGCAGAAGCGAACCCAAAACTATGTATAACAAAGATACCTCCCAGAACCTGGAAGTCATAAGTACAGAATTACTAAAAGAGTACAAATTTCTAAAGTAGACCGCAGAAACATGACTGTCTCAAAAGTAAAAGACAAGCCAAAATACATATACAGAAGGAGACAAGTAATCCCAGAACGCCATGTGCTCACACTTGTCTCCGAAACAGACTGCTGCAGGCTCGACCTCAACGCTGATAGCTGGTTCTCGAACTTGCATAACGAAAACAGATGCAGAGTGTAGCATGAGTACAAAAACAGCAGGTACCCAGTAGGCATCATAGGCCGACTGAGCATGAAAGGTAAAAAAACAGAAAAGATAGAATCAATCAAGCACAAAGGTCAACAGAATAGGAATAGAAATAAACAGGAAGCGAATCTAAGAATATCAAAACTAAACCCAGCTGGGCCCCCCATTAGACCAAAAATGTACACTCAAACACTTACAAACAAGAACCCGAACAGACCCCCATAAGCCCGATAGGTACACATAGAAGCTAGATCTACGGAACTAAAGAAAATGAAACTTCAAATCGAATCAACAAGTCAAAGCCAACCCAAAAAACAAGTCCAACTTCCAAATCAACTCACCTATCCCGCTAACTACTATGGGGGCCTTACCCAGCCAGTCGAGTGCTGCGGGGGGGGTACTACGACCCCTTCAAAGAACCTGATATCCAACTGCCCGATTGACTATCACTCCGGGGGCCCTGCCCAAGCCAACAAAGTTAGCGATCTTACACTCCCGAGGGCCCTAACCAGCCAGCAAGAGTGCGCGGGGCATGCCAACTCTGAAAAGGACCTTAACTAACTTATGTCCAATTGTCAAGACGACTAACACTCCAGGGGCCCTACCCAGCCAGCCAAGTGAGTTAGCTAACACTCCCGGGGGCCCTACCTAAGCCTGACAGAGCGTATAAGGTGAACCAACTCCGTAGAGGATCATAAATTTCAAACCATCATGGCTCGACGTCCACTACCAACCACATCACAACGAGCGCAAAAACTCCAAGTTGCCGTGAATGGACGTCAACTACCCATCACATGCCCACAATTCTGACCTTGAAGCACTCCAACTAGAAAGATACCACGCCTCTGATAACGCATCGGTACCACACAAAAAGGGGGAGAAAAGACTGAAGGATCACAATCAATACAAAGCCAGCATGAAGCTCCACTATCAGACACAAGTCTGCTATGCCGATCTAGAAAGACCTAGTCCATCCGAATCGACATCGGATACATACCAAAGTTAACCAGATGCATGGGTCTAAGTTAACACTAGTCTATCCTAAACTAAGGCCAAAGATAAAACCCAACACAAACCAGCAACCCAATAGAAAATCTGCATGCAACAACATATAGCCAGCCCAACAAATATTACATAGCAACCACAAATAAGCAACCCCTCCGATAACATGGTATTAACCCTGAAACAGCCCGAAAATCACCCGTAAAGCATGTTTTCTAAGAAGAAGAGAAGAAATACTAGCTACCCACCCCAGATTCACACCAATCAACATGTATTTACACAATCTGGCTCAATCTCAAGGAAGGAAAGCCGTAGCCTACCTGAAGGCCGATCGCGCGCGCTACAAATCACTTAGCTAGAGCTTTTCCCTTTCAAACGACCTCGGATTGCTGCCACACTATCAAAAATAGAATCACAACATCAGCATAGACATTTAGACACTAAAATCATCAAAATCAGAGACAGACCAATTTTGGAGTCAAAATTGGGAAATGTGGGACCTGCTCTAGAATTTCTAGAATTGACTCTGTGAAGAGGTCCTAAACCCTCCCCCATGCTTGTGTTCCTAAATGGAACACCCCTGGGGGCTCGGATCAGCTCCATGCAACACAAACAAGAAATGTAAAACTTTACACCAAAAGCCCAAGGTAGCAAATTACGCCTCAAATTCATGGAAATCGAGGATCACCCAACAGTATCCGAGCACTAATCTGCACAGCCAACAATATTTCGAACACCTGGGACTTCGAATCAACGAAAATCGACTTAAAATGAGAAAGATATGAATTTCTAAACTTCCTTCCAAATGAAACCCGACCTCCACTATTTATACTGGCAGACACTAATGACTTCCGTCAACGCATAGTGAAAACAACTAAACCTCCACGAACGCGGCTAAGGGTCTACGAACAGAGAGAAGAGGACCATAAACCTTCGCGAACGTGGAGCCTCATCCGCGAACATGGAGAGAAAGCTCCCCAGACTTCCTAGAACTCCGCAAACGCAGAGCCTAACCCACGAACATGGAGAAGAAAGGACCACACCTCCGCGAACGCGGAGAAGGAGTGGGTTTGCAACATCAGCTGTGCACCAGCTGAGTTTTGGGCATTCCCAAAACTCTGACGGGGTGCTCGAGATTCGTTCGGAACCCATGCACGCAAACGAGATATTCTATCCCATTAAATTCGACATCCTGGACTCAACGACGCAGTCAAAATTTCCATACGAGGTCATTTCAACAAAAAGTGGGTCCGACACCCAAAGCACCATTTTAGCCAAATTCCACCGAGGGCCTCAAAATTAGATCGAAGGCCTCGGGAAATACATCAAGGGTCATTCCAGACGAAACTCGGCATTCCAGAACTAACCGCATTGATGAAATTTTCATCTGAGCGCATTTACCAAGAATGTTGACAAAATTCAAACTTATGTCAAATTTCAAAGGCTAAAGCGCCAAATGGACCCAAAGTCACACCGAAAGCCTTGGGACTCGTACGAATCATGGTACTAGACTAATTTGGCCTCTCCGGAGCTGATGGAACCGTCTTAATTCCCATCTGAAGTCATTTACCTAAGGTTATGACCGAAATCAACTTTTCAAGGTTCAAAAGCTCCAAATAGGGAAATGAGCATAAAACCCAGAGGAACGACAAGGCGATCTAACAGTCAGTGCCAGAATGACTTGGGGTTACTTCAAGAACGCTCTAAGCGATGGAAAGAAGGCATTAACACAGAAATGACCAGGAGGGTCATTACAACATCCACTACTAAAAGGACTTTCACACGCGAAAGTAAGAGTCAAGAAGTACCTGAGGGCTCAAATAAGCTGGGGAGCTGCTCCCGCATCTCCCGCTCGATCTTTCAGGTAGCCTCCTCGACTGGACGATGCCTCCAACGGAGCTTAATCATAGAAATGGCTTTAGATCTCAGTTGCCTCACATTTCTTTAAAAAATAGCAACCGGCTCCTCAATATAGGTCAGGCGATAATCCAATTTAACGGCATCATACTGAAGCACATGAGACTAATCTAGAAAATAGCAGCATAGCATCGAAACATGGAAAACTAGATGAATAGCTTAGAATGCTGGAGGTAAAGCTAACTCATAGGCCACCTCACCAACTGTCCTCAAAATCTCAAAAGGCCAAATGTACCTAGGTCTAAGCTAGCCCTGCCTCCCAAATCTCATCACGCCCTTCATGGGCAATACTCTAACACTAACAACTAGTCGCAACGGTCGGTGCCTGCGATTCGCATAACCCTAGTGCCTACTCTGAGCCATCTTAAGCCGATCATGCATCATCCTAACATGCACCTAGGACTCCTGAAACAAGTCTTTACCACATGGCCTAGGCTCTGCAGACTCAAACCAACCTACTAGAGTGCGACAACGCCTACCATATAAGGCCTCAAATGGGACCATCTGAATGCTAGAATGGTAGATGTTGTTGTATGCAAACTCCGCCAAAGGAAAGAACAGGTCCTACTGACCTCCAAAGTCCATAACACAGGCTTGCAACACATCCTCAAGAACCTGAATAGTACGCTCTGATTGGACATCAGTCTGTAGGTGAATGCTGTGCTAAGATCGACACGGGTGCCTAAATCGTCCTGAAATACTCTCCAAAAGTAGGAAGTCAACTGTGAACCCCAGTGTGAAATGATAGAAACAGGCACACCATTTAGACGGACTACCTCCCGAATGTAGATATGAGCTAACCTCTCAGCACTGAAGGAAGTATGAACTAGAAAGAATTGCGTTGACTTGGTCAATCGATCCATAATGACACAAATTCGGTCATAACCTCTAGAAGTCCAAGGAAAACCCACAACGGAGTCCATGGTTATACGCTCTCACTTCCACTACGGAATGGGTAATCTCTGCAACCCACCACCAGGCCTTAAATGCTCGGCCTTCACCTGCTGGCAACACAGGCAATGGGACACATAGTCTGAGATGTCTTCCTCATACCACTCCACCAGTAATGCTGCCTCAAGTCATGATACATCTTAGCTGTGCCCAGATGGATAGAATACCTGGAGTCATGGGCCTCGCTAAGGATCAGCTGAATCAAATCCCCAACTCTCGAAACACAAATCCAGCTGGCAAACCTCAACACCCCATCTGAATCTAATGTAGCCTGCCCAGCATCACCTGCCAATATGCTATATTTGATTGCCACCAAAGACTCATCCTCGAATTGATGACTACAAATCTGATCAAGCAAGGATGACGAAACTCCCATATAAGCTAACACACGACTAGAATCAGAAACATCAAGCCTGATCACCAGATTGGCTAGGGACTGGATGTCCAAAGCCGAGGGTCACTCCGAAACACAAAGGAATGCTAGATTACCCATACTCTCTGCCTTCCGGGAGCTCAAGGCATCTGCTACTACATTCGCCTTGCCCGGATGGTAGAGAATAGAGAGGTCATAGTCCTTCAGGAGCTCAATCCAATGGCACTGCCTCGAATTATGGGCCCTATGTCTCATAATGTACTAAAGGCTCCTGTGATCAGTATAAATCTTGCAATGAACTCCATACAAGTAATGCCTACAGTTCTTAAGCGCGAAAAGTACCGCCGTCAACTCTAAGTCATGAGTGGGGTAGTTGCGCTCATGCAGCTTAAGCTGCCTCGACGCATAAACAATAACCCGGTCCTGCTGCATCAAAACACAACCTAAAAAAATGCCGGATGCATCACAATAGACCATGAAGCCCTAGCCCTCAACTGGAAGAGTCAATATAGGAGCGGTGGTAAGCAACTCCTTAAGCCTCAGAAAGCTCCTCTCACACTCCTCCGACCACAGAAAGGGGACATCCTGGTGAGTCAACTGAGTCAAAGGCGCTGCTATAGTGGAGAAACCCTCGACAAAAAGCATGTAGTACCGTACCAAATCGACGAAGCTACGAATCTCAGTCACAGAGATGGGCCTGGCCCAATCACGAATAGCCTCAATCTTCGGTGGATCCACCATAATGCCATCCTTTGACACCACTGCCCAAAGAATGCTACAGACTCAAGCCAAAACTCACACTTTGAGAACTTGGCATACAGCCGATGATCTCTCAAAGTTTGGAGCACTATCCTCAAATGCTGGTCATGCTCACTATGGCTCCGCGAGTATACCAAGATGTCATCAATGAAGACTATGATGAAGGAGTCCAGATACGGCTTGAATACACGAGTTATAAAATCCATGAAGGCGGCAGGGGCATTAGTCAACCCAAAAGACATTACTAGGAACTCAAAATGGTTGTAATGAGACCTAAATGTTGTCCTAGGGATGTCCACTGCTCTAATCCTCAATTGATGGTAACCGGATCTCAAGTCAATCTTAGAAAACACGACGGCACCTAGAAGCTGATCAGACAGGTCATCAATACGAGGTAAGGGGTAACGATTCTTCACCGTCACCTTATTCAACTGCCTGTAATCAATACACATCTGTATAGTACCGTCCTTCTTCTTCAGAAAAAGGACTGCGGCACCCATGGCAATACACTAGGCCGAATGAATCCCTTACCCAATAGATCCTGAAGCTAAACACTCAGTTCCTTGGGCCTTGCGGGTGCCATACGGTACGGTGGGATTGAAATAGGATGAGTACCGGGCTCCAAATCAAAGGAAAAGTCAATGTCTCGATCTGGGGGTAGGCCAGGAAGGTCGGCAGGAAACACATCTGTGAACTCTCGGACTATAGGCATGAAATAATCTGTAGGACCCTCCCTACTAACATCTCTAACAAAGGACAAATATGCCAAACACCCGTAAGCCACTAGCCTCCGAGCCTAAACATAAGAAATCACCCCAATTGGCGTGCGACTACAAGAACACTGCCACACCACCGTTGGTTTACCGGGGATGGCTAAAGTAACAGTCTTGGCATAGCAATCCAACACCGCTCAGTGAGGGGATAGCTAGTCCATGCCAAAAATCAAATCAAAATCTACCATACCAAGCACAATAAGGTCAACCCGAGTGACCTGCCCTCGAATAGTAACCACACAGGATCTACAAACCTGATCCACTACTAAAGAATCCCTTACCGGGGTCGAAACACGCAAAGCCACCACTAAGGGGTCTGGACTCACCCCAAACCGAGGAACACAATAAGCAGACACATACGAATAAGTAGAACTAGGATCAAATAAAGCTTAAGCGGGCTGATGGCATAAGAAAATCGTACGTGTGATCACATGATCCGACGCCTCGTTCTCTACTCTAGCTGGAGCTGCATAGAAATGGCCCTTGGTGCCTCTACCATGCGCATCTACTCTGCCACCAGTCTTGCCTCCCCGGGGACCTCCCCGAACACCTTGATGATGACCTCCTCCTCTAGTTGGAGGTGCTACTGCTGATACTGGTCTCGTTGCTTGAGGAGCTGGTAAGGCTGATATGGAGATAGGGCACTCTCTAGACCAATGACCAAGCTCTCCACATGTAAAGCAACGCTAAGAGGACCTACTCACAACTGGAGGCTAGCCACCCCGACCTAAAGAATCGGCCTGAAAACCACCTCGGCCCTGACTCGGACCGACACTAAACCACCCTGATGGTGTTGGTCACCCTCGAATAGATGCAATGATGCTTGAAATGGGCAACTGGGCTGACCTGACTTGAACCTCTGATAGGCCTAGTCCCGAGTAACTCTAGGCCTAGAACGGGGCCTACTAACTCTATCATCCTTCCTGTCCCTCTTGTTGCTGCCCCCGTTGGCCTCGCGACGGAGACGCTGAAGCATACGGGCATGGTCAACTACATCAAAGAAAGAGCAGCCCACTAAAACCATAGACTGCGACGCAATATGCACCTGCAACCTCAGACCTCTAACGAAGCATTGGACTCTCTCCTCCTCTGTAGGCAAGATCATGGTAGCATGACAGGATAACTCATGAAACATAGCCTCATACTCCGATACCGTCTTAGAGCCCTGCTCCAACCTCGAGAACACATCACAAAGCCGATCTCTGATGCGTCGTGGAATAAATCTGGCAAGAAAGGCCTCAAAAAACTCTGTCCACATCACTGGCGGGGACCCAGCTAGTCTGGTCTCAATGAAAGAGCACCACCACTACCTGGTCGGTCCATCTAACTGGTAAGTTGTGAAGTCATCTCCTCTTGACTCCACCAAGCCCAAAGTATGCAGCCTCTCTAGGCAAGTAGTAAGGAACTCCTAGGCATCCTCGCCAGCTACCCCAGAAAACCTCAGGTATTAAAACCTCAGAAACATCCTGAGCATCTTCTACTCCCGCAATGTCATGACTCCATCTAAGATATCCGACTGAATGGCGGCTGGTGCTGGCGGCTGTTGAACCTCCGGAACCACTACTGCAGGCTGACTCTGCGGTGCTGGAGCTGGGGCATACCGGTGCTGCTGAATACCCTCTATCATAGCTAGAATCTGTGCAAGCATCGCCTGAAGATCAGGGGCGACAACTGGTGCGGGTAGTGGCTGGGCTGGTCCCTGCCTTACCGACTGAGGAGGACTCTGCTCAATCTGAGGCACTGCCTCCGGTTCCGGATTCCTCGCTCAATCTCGCTCTACGCACGAAAATAATACAAAACATGAAAACCCCCTAAGGACATCGTTTAGCCTCCAAAAGATAAGTCACGAATGTCTCCGCGCTAATCTGCAGGACTCTACTAAATGCTAGTTATGTATAAGTGAGATCGATGAACCTGGGGCTCTGATACCAACTTTATCAGGACCCAATTTCTCGGTACCAGACCGCGATAGTGCAAGGACTCCGGAGCTGGAGCCGGAGCTTCGAGTAGATCAGATTCCTCTTCAAGCGATGGAGCCGGGACCAGCCCAGCCACTGCCCGTACCAGATGCCACCCTTGATCTTTAGGGTATGCTTGCCCAAATCCTAGCATCTATTGAGGGTATGCAGCAGCAGCAGCCGGCCCCAGCACCAGTCCCAGAGCCAATTCCAGCACAGCAGGGCCAGCCTACCACAGGGGCTACAAAAGTTCATTAGCCGCCAGCACCGGCCATGGTTTAACCAGACCCTTTGGACTGGGTTATGCCAGTGCGAGAGCAGAAGATTCTCGGGGTGTTTCTTAGACTATCACACCTGAGGTTCTCTGAGGCCGTGGGGGAGGATGCCCACGAGTTCCTGAGTACCTACCGGGAGAGGTTGCAGACTTTGGGATTAGTGGAGTCCAGAGGAGCCTATATCAATACTGTTCGACGGACCGGCCAGATAGTGGTGGCATCCTTTCATCGAGACAAGGCCTGCTAGGTCACCACCGGTATCGTGGACGGAGTTTTATGAGGCCTTTCTGGTTAGATATATTCCACAGAGTGTATGGGATCGACTCCATGATGAGTTTACGAGATTTGAGCAGGGCTCTATGACAGTATCGGAGTATGAGGCCAAATTTCTGGAGTTGTCTCGTCATGCCACCATGATTTTGCATACAGAGAAGGAGCGGGTCTGATGCTTTGTCAGAGGTTTGAGGCTGCAGTTGAGGATTGAGTCGTAGTCTATGCTATCAGCGGGTAGATCTTCTCTGGATGTGGTGGACCATGCCTGCACTATCAAGCACCTCTTTTGCGAGGCCCATGGGGGTAGCGGCAAGAGGGCTAGGTCAAATGATAGCTACAGTGGGGCCCATCGTAGGTCGAGGGATACCCGAGATCGAGTTTATCAATGGTTCCAGTCAGGCCAGTTTAGTCGGCCGTATCAGGCAGCCTTACAGGTTTCAGAGGGTGACCAACACTTTTAGAGTGATCATAGTGTCGACCAAAGTCAGGGCCAAGGTGCTTCCCAGTCAGGTTCATCAGGTTGGGGTGGCCGGCCGTCAACGGGTAGCAGATCATCGCAAGGCTGCTTCACTTGTGGGGAGCTTTGTCATTGGGGTAGAGAGTGCCCTGTTTCCAGGTTAGCTTTACCATCTCCTCAGGCGACGAGATTGGTTTCGGTGGTAGCAGTTCTAGATAGGGGAGGAGGTCAGCAGCAGGGTGCTTAAGGAGGTTCCCGGGGAGACAGGTCATGAGGTAGAGGTGCCCAAGGCCATTTATATGCAGTGCTAGCTAGAGCAGTGGCTGAGGCATTGGATACAATGATCACATGTATGGTTCTTTTATGCCATCAGTCCGCTTCAACTTTATTTGATCCTTGTTCTACTTATTCTTATGTGTCAGAGTATTGTGTGCCTCGAGTGGGAGTGAGTCCTGAGCCCTTTTCTGTGCCTTTGCGTGTTTCAATCACAGTAGGGGATTCTTTAGTAGTGGATCGGGTTTGTAGATCATGTGTGGTGGCTATTCAAGGGCAGGACACTCTGGTCGATCTTATTGTGCTTTGTAAGGTGGATTTCGATGTGATTTTAGGCATGGATTGGCTAGCCCCTCACCGGGCCATCTTGGAATGCTATGCCAAGAACGTTACTTTAGCCATGCCTGGTATTCCGCTGGTGGTGTGGCAGGGCTCTCGTGGTTGCACACCAGTCGGGGTGATTTCTTGTGTTCAGGCCCAGAGGCTGGTGGACAGCGGATGTTTTGCTTATTTGGCAAAAGTTAGAGATGTTAGTAGGGAGGGCCCTATAGTTGATTCCGTGCCTATAGTCCGAGAGTTTGCAGATGTCTTTCGTGCCGACCATCCAGGCCTACCCTAGAGCGAGATATTGACTTTGCCATTGACTTGGAGCTAAGTACCCATCACATTTCTATTCCACCGTACCATATGGCCCCTACAGAACTCAAGGAGCTCGGTGTTCAGCTTCAGGACCTCTTGGGTAAGAGGTTCATTCGGCCTAGTGTGTCGCCTTTGGAGCCTCAGTCCTGTTTGTGAAGAAAAAGGATGGCACCATGCGGATGTGTATTTACTACAGGTAGTTGAATAAGGTGATGGTGAGGAACCATTATCCTATGCCTCGTACTGATGATTTGTTTGACCAGCTTCAGGGTGCCGCAGTGTTTTCGAAGATTGACTTGAGATCTGGCTAACATCAGTTGAGGGTGAGAGTAATGGACATCCCTAAGACAACATTAAGGACTCGTTACGACCATTATGAGTTCCTAGTGATGTCATTTGGGTTGACTAATGCCCTTGCCACCTTTATGGATTTGATGACTCATGTATTCAGGCCGTATTGGGACTCCTTCGTCATAGTCTTCATTGATGACATCTTGGTATACTCGCGGAGCCATAGTGAGCATGAGCAGCATCTGAGGATAGTGCTCCAGACCTTGAGAGATCATCAACTGTATGCCAAGTTCTCAAAGTGCGAGTTTTTTCTTGAGTCCGTAGCATTCTTGGGGCACGTGGTGTCCAAGGAGGGCATTATGATGGATCCGGGGAAGATTGAGGCTATTCGTGGTTAGGCTAGACCCACTTCTGGGACTAAGGTTCGGAGCTTCGTCGGATTTGCAGGATACTACAGGCGCTTTGTCAAGGGCTTCTCCACTATAGCAGCACCTCTGACTCGGTTGACTCGCCAGGACGTTCCCTTTGTGTGGTCGGAGGAGTGTGAACGGAGCTTTCTGAGGCTTAAGGGGTTGCTTACCACTGCTCCTATATTGACTCTTCAAGTTGAGGGCAAGGGCTTCACGGTTTATTGTGTCACATCCGGTGTTGGTTTGGGTTATGTGTTGATGTAGTAGGGCCGGGTTATTGCATATGCATCGAGGAAGCTTAAGCTGCTTGACAACAACTACCCCACTCATGATCTAGAGTTAGCAGTAGTAGTTTTCCCGCTTAAGATCTTGATACCTTTTTGGAGTTCATTGTGAGATCTATATCGACCATTGGAGCCTTCAGTACTTTATGAGCCAGAAGGACTATGATCTCTCTATTCTCCACCACCTAGGCAAGGCAAATGTAGTAGCAGACGCCTTGAGTTGGAGGGCAGGGAGTATGGGTTGTCTCGCTTTCCTTTCTGTTTCGAAGCGACCCTTGGCTATAGACATTCAGTCTTTAGCCGATCAGATGATCAGGCTTGACGTTTCAAATTCCAGCCGAGTGTTAGCTTATGTTGGGGTTCAGTCATTGCTTCTTGATCAGATTTGTAGTCGTCAGTTCGAGGATGAGTCTTTGGTGGCACTCAGAGATAGAGTTTTGGCGGGTGATGTCGGGCAGGCTTCCTTAGATTCAGATGGAGTTTTGAGGTTTGCTGGCCGCTTGTGTGTTTCGAGAGTTGGTGATTTGATTTAGCTTATCCTTAGCAAGGCCCAAGATTCCACGTATTCTATCAATCCGGGCACAACTAAGATGTATCGTGATTTGAGGCAGCACTAGTGGTGGATCGGTATGAGGAGGGAAATCTCAGACTATGTGTCCCGTTGCTTGTGTTGCAACTTGGTGAAGGCTGAGCATTTCAGGCCAGGTGGAGAGTTTTAGAGATTACCTATTCCTGAGTGGAAGTGGGAGCGTATCACCATGGACTTCGTTGTTGGGTTGCCACAGACTTCTAGAGGTGTTGACAGCATTTGGGTCATTATGGATCGATTGACCAAGTCAGCACACTTCATCCCAGTTCATTCTTCCTTCAGTGCTGAGAGGTTAGCTCGTATCTACATTCGGGAGGTAGTCCGTCTTTATGGTGTGCCTGTTTCTATAATTTCAGACCGGGGTTCACAGTTCACTTTCATCTTTTGGAGGGTATTTAAGGAGGAGTTGGGAACCCGTGTTGACCTAACCTGCGTGGTACGGTCTTGTTTCGGGCGTCCTTAGAGCATGTGAGGTTGATTTAGGATAGGCTTAGGACGACTCAGAGTAGACAACAGAGTTATGCAGACCGCAGGCATCGACCATTGAGATTTGCCGTGGGTCATAGAGTATTCCTCCGAGTGTCGACCATGAAGGGTGTGATGATATTGTGGAGGCGAGGCAAGCTTAGCCCCAGGTATATTGGACCTTTTGAGATTTTGAGGGCAGTTGGTGAGGTGGATTTACATCCAGCATTCTCAGCTATTCATCCGGTTTTCCATGTTTCGATGCTTTGCCGTTATGTTCCAAATGAGTCTCATGTGCTGCAGTATGATGCAGTTGAGTTGGATGATCGTCTGACCTATATTGAGGAGCCAGCTCTATTTTAGCCAGAGATGTGACGTAGCTGAGGTCGAGAGCCATTCATGTGGTTAAGGTCCATTGGAGGCATCGTCAGTTGAGGAGGCTAACTGGGAGACCAAGCGGGAGATGCGGGAGCAGTACCCTAGCTTATTTGAGCATCATGTACTTCTTGACTTTTACTTTCGAGGATGAAAGTCCTTTTAGAAGTGGATGTTGTAATGACCCTCTAGGTGATTTCTATCTTAATGCCTCCTTTCTATCATTTAGAGTGTTCATGTAGCGACCCCAAGTCATTTATGATTTGCTGGCATTGACTGTTCGGTCGCCTAGTCGTTTGTTTGGTTTTTATGCATGTTTTCCTATTTTTGAGCTTTTAAACCTTGAAAGGTTGATTTCGGTAATAACTTCAGGTAAACAACCTCAAATGGGAATTTTTACCTTTCCATCAGCTCTGGAACGGCCAAATTAGGCTAGATGCATTGTTTGCCCGAGTCCCGGGGTTCCCGGTGTGATTTTGGGGCCAATTGGCTCTTAGCCTTCCGAATTAGGCTTAAAGTTGACTTTGGTCAACATTCTTGGAAAACGCACTCGAATGAAAATTCCAACAGCGCGATTGGTTCTAGAATGCCGAGTTTGATCTAGAATGACCCTTCAAGATGTTTCGGGAGCTTCCGATCAAAATCAGAGGCCTCCGGTAGAAATTGGCTAAAATGGCCCTTTGGGTGTGGGACCCAATTTTTGTCGAAACGACCTCGCATGGAAATTTTGACTGCGCCATTAAGTCTAAAATGTTGAATTAGAGGGGGTAGCATATTTCGTTTGCATGCACGGTGTTCTGAATTAATATCGAGCATCCCGTCGAAGGAAGAATGAACTAGGATGAAGTGTGTTGACTTGGGCAATCGATCCACGATGACCCAAATGCTGTCAACACCTCTAGAAGTCCGTGGAAACCCAACAACGAAGTCCATGGTTATACGCTCCCACTTCTATTCAAGAATGGGTAATCTATGGAACTCTCCACCAGGTCCCAATTGCTCGGCCTTCACCTGCTGGCAACATAAGCAACGGGACACATAGTCTTAGATGTCCCTCCTCATACCGCTCCACCAGTAGTGCTGCCTCAAATAACAATACATCTTAGCTGTGCTCGGATGGATAGACCTAGAATCATGGGCCTCGCTAAGGATCAGCAAAATCAAATCACCAACTCTCGGAACACACAAACGGCCAGCAAACCTCAATACCCCATTTGAATCTAAGGAAGCCTGCCCGACTTCACCTGCCAAAGCACTATCTCTGAGTGCCACCAAAGACTCATCCTCAAACTGACGACTACAGATCTGATCAAGAAGCGATGACTGAACCCCCAAATAAGCTAACACTCGGCTGGAATCTTAAATGTCAAGCTTGATCATCTGATCGGCTATAGACTGAATGTCCATAGCCAAGAGTCAATCCGAAACAGAAAGGAAGGCTAGACTATCCAGACTCCCTGCCCTCAAGGTGTACGCTAATACATTCGTCTTGCCTGGGTGGTAGAGAACAGAGAGATTGTAGTCCTGATAACAAAACACACAAGAGAAAGATGGAAGTGAAAAAAAAACTCTATACATAACACAAGATACCTCCCAGAACCTGGAAGTCACAAGTACAGAACTACTAAAAGAGTACAAGTCCCAAAAGTGGACCACAGAAACAAGACTGTCTCAAAAGCAATTGACAACCTAAAATATATATACAAAAGGAGACAGGTAATCCCAGAACGCCATGTGCTCACCCTCGTCTTCGTAACAGACTACTGCAGGCTCGACCTCAACGCTGATAGCTGGTGCTCGGACCTACATCACGAAAACAAATGCAGAATGTAGCATGAGTATCAAAACAACAGGTACCTAGTAGGCATCATAGGCCGACTGAGCAAGAAAGGAAAAATAGACAGAAAGGATAGAATCAAACACGCACTGAGGTCAATAGAACAGGAATAGAATAAACAGACACCGAATCTAAGAATATTGAAACTAAACCCAGCTGGCCCCCCATAAGATGAAGTGTGATGACTTAGTCAATCGATCCATGATGACCCAAATGTTGTCAACATCTCTAGAAGTCTATGGCAACCGAACAACGAAGTCCATGGTGATACAGTCATACTTCCACTCAGGAATGAGTAATCTCTGTAACTCTCCACCAGGCCTCAAATGCTCGGCCTTCACCTGCTTGCAACATAAGCAACGGGACACATAGTCTTATATGTCCCTCCTCATACCGCTCCACCAGTAGTGCTGCCTCAAATAACAATACATCTTAGCTGTGTCCTGATGAATAGACCTAGAATCATGGGCCTTGCTAAGGATCTGCTAACTCAAATCACCAACTCTCGGAACACACAAACGGCCAGCAAACCTCAATACCCCATTTGAATCTAAGGAAGCATGCCCGACTTCACCTGCCAAAACTCTATCTCTGAGTGCCACCAAAACTCATCCTCAAACTGACGACTACAGATCTGATCAAGAAGCGATGACTGAACCCCCACATAAGCTAACACTCGGCTGGAATCTTAAACGTCAAGCTTGATCATCTGATTTGCTATAGACTGAATGTCTATAGCCAAGAGTCACTCCGAAATAGAAAGGAAGGCTAGCCTATCAAGACTCCCTGCCCTCCGACTCAAGGTGTACGCTAATACATTCGTCTTGCCTGGGTGGTAGAGAAAAGAGAGATCATAGTTCTGATAACAAAACACACAAGAGAAAGATGGAAGTGAAAAAAAAAACTATATACATAACACAAGATACCTCCCAGAACCTGGAAGTCACAAGTACAGAACTACTAAAAGAGTACAAGTCCCAAAAGTGGACCACAGAAACAAGACTGTGTCAAAAGTAATAGACAAGCTAAAATATATATACAAAAGGAGACAGGTAATCCCAGAACGCCATGTGCTCACCCTCGTCTTCGTAACAGACTACTGCAGGCTCGACCTCAACGCTGATAGCTGGTGCTCGGACCTGCATCACGAAAACAAATGCAGAATGTAGCATGAGTATCAAAACAACAGGTACCTAGTAGGCAACATAGGCCGACTGAGCAAGAAAGGAAAAATAGACAGAAAGGATAAAATCAAACACGCACTGAGTTCAATAGAACAGGAATAGAATAAATAGACACCGAATCTAAGAATATTGAAACTAAACCCAGCTGGCCCCCCATAAGATGAAGTGTGATGACTTGGTCAATCGATCCATGATGACCCAAATGTTGTCAACACCTCTAGAAGTCTATGGCAACCGAACAACGAAGTCCATGGTGATACGCTCATACTTCCACTCAGGAATGGGTAATCTCTGTAACTCTCCACCATGCCTCAAATGCTCGGCGTTCACCTGCTGGCAACATAAGCAACGGGACACATAGTCTTAGATGTCCCTCCTCATACCGCTCCACCAGTAGTGCTGCCTCAAATAACAATACATCTTAGTTGTGCCCGGATGGATAGACCTAGAATCATGGGCCTCGCTAAGGATCAGCTAAATCAAATCACCAAATCTCAGAACACACAAACGGCCAGCAAACCTCAAAACCCTATCTAAATCTAAGGAAGCCTGCCCGACATCACCCGCCAAAACATTATCTTTGAGTGCCACCAAAGACTCATCCTCGAACTGATGACTACAGATCTCATCAAGAAATGATGACTGTACTCCCACATAAGCTAACACTCGGCGGGAATCTGAAACGTCAAGCCTGATCATATGATCGGCTAAAGACTAAATGTCCATAGTCAAGGGTCGCTCCGAAACAGAAAGGAAGGCTAGACTACCCATAATCCCTGCCCTCCGACTCAAGAGAAAGATGGAAGCAAACCAAAAACTATATTCATAACACAAGATTCCTCCAAGAACCTGGAGGTCACAAGTACAGAACTACTCAAATAGTACAAGTCCCAAAAGTGGACCAAAAAACAAGACAGTCTGAAAAGCAAAAGACAAACAAAATATATATTTACAAAAGGACACATGTAATCCTAGAACGCCATGTGCTCACCCTCTTCTCCAGAGTAGATTGTTGCAGGCTCGACCTCAACGTTCATAGCTGGTGCTCGGACCTGCATCACGAAAATAGATGCAGAGTGTAGCATGAGTACCAAAAAATAGGTACCCTGTAGGCATCATAGGCCAACTGAGGAAGAAAGGTAAAAACAAACAGAAAGGATAGAGTCAAAGACGCACTGAGGTCAAAAGAACAGGAATAGAAAAAACAGACACCGAATCTAAGAATACTAAAACTAAACCCAGTTGGGCCCCTCATAAGACCATGAAGGTACACTCAAGCACAGACAAACAAGAACCCGCATGGACCCCCATAGGCCCAACAGGTACACAGAAAAGCTAGATCTACAGAACTAAAGGAACCCAAACTCCGAACCGAATCCACTAGTCAATGCAAACCGGAACAACAAGTCCAACTTCCAAATCAACTCACCTAACCCGTTAACCACTCTGGGGGCCCCGGCAAGGCTAATGTGGTGGCAGATGCTCTTAGTCAGTTATCTATGGGTAGTGTTGCTCATATTGAGGATGGTAAGAAAATTTTGGTTGGTGATGTTCATAGATTGGTCCGATTGGGTGTTCGACTAGTTGATTCAACTAAAGGTGGTGTTATGGTTCACAATGGTTCCGAATTGTCCTTTGTGCATGATGTGAAGGCTAAACAAGACCTTGACCCTAATTTGGTTGAGTTGAAGGAAGTGGTACTCAAAAAGTCTGTTGAGGCTTTCTCCCAAGGGGGAGATGGTGTGCTTCTATATCAAGGTTCTTTGTGTGTTCCCGATGTAGATGACTTAAGTGGAAAAATTTTATCAGAAGCCCATAGCTCTCGAAACTCCATTCACCCGGGAGCTACCACGATGTACCGTGATTTACGGGAGATCTATTGATGGAATGGGATGAAGAAGGATATTGCGGAGTTTGTGGCTAAGTGTCCTAATTGCCAACAAGTGAAAATTGAGCACCAAAAGCCGGGAGGTTTGACACAAGATATTAGTATTCCTACTTGGAAGTGGGAAGATGTGAATATGGACTTTAGTGTTTGTTTACCACTCAGCCGGCGACTGTATGATTCTATTTAGGTTATCATTGATCGAATGACGAAATCAGCCCATTTCATTCCCGTCAAGGTTTCTTATTCGGCGGAGGATTATACTAAGTTGTATTTGAGGGAAATGGTTAGGTTGCATGTAGTGCCTTTATCCATTATCTCTGATCGTGGTGCACAATTCACTTCTCAATTTTGGAAATCCTTCCGAAAGGGTCTTGGTACTCGTGTGAAACTTAGTACGGCCATTCATCCTCAAAACGATGGGCAAGCAGAACGTACTATCCAAACTTTGGAAGATATGTTGAGAGCTTGTGTAATTGATTTCAAGGGTAATTGGGATGATCATTTGCCTTTGATTGAACTTGCTTATAATAATAGCTACCATTCTAGTATTGGTATGACTCCGTTTGAGGCTCTCTATGGTAGGAGGTGTAGATCTCCTATAGGCTGGTTTTAAGCTTTTAAAGTTGCTTTGATAGGTCCCGAGTTGGTACATGAGGCTATGTAGAAAGTTCGGTTTATTAGAGAAAGGTTGAAAATGGTTCAAAGTCGATAAAAGTCCTATGCCGATGTTAGAAGGAGAGATTTAGAATTTGATATTGATGATTAGGTTTACTTGAAAATTTCACCCATGAAGGGTGTAATAAGATTCGGGAAGAAAGGGAAGCTTAGTCCCCGTTATGTAGGCCCATATCAAATTTTAACACGTATGGTTAAGGTTGCTTATGAACTTGAATTGCCTAATGATTTGGCATCGGTGCATCTGGTTTTCCATGTCTCATTGTTGAAGAAATGTGTTGGTGATCTGACATCTATAGTGTCATTAGAGAATCTTGGCATAAAAGATACCTTTCCTATGAGGAAGTTCCGATTGAGATTTTAGACTGGCAAGTTCGGAAGTTAAGAAATAAAGAAGTTACTTCCGTGAAGGTTCTTTAGAGGAGTCAATTAGTTGAGGGTGCTACTTGGGAGGTTAAGGCCGATATGATGTCCCGATATGCTCATCTATTTCCTTCCGATCCTACTCTAGCTTGAGGTATCTAATTCCTCATGGTTCATTCTTTTGGTCTCATGTGTCTTAGTTATTTCCATAATTCCTTGATTATGCATGTTCATGAAGAGTCTAATTTTTAGATAATGAGCTAGCTTGATTGATTTATCAATGATTGTGTGCATTGAGGATGAGTTGCATAAAGTCTCCATGAAATGATGTATTGAACATGCTTTAGCTTGGAGTTGATATTTCCTCCTCAGATATGTGCATTTATGTGATTGCATTCTAGGTTGGGTTGTTAGCTTTTGTTTCTTACCCTCCTTAAGATGACTTGATTCTCATTCGAGGACGAATGTTACCAAGGTGGAGATATTGTAACACCTCAGATTTTGAAAAAAAATTAAAAAATTCAGGTTCTGGTGTCAGTGACGACGGAGGCCACCTACGAACCGTAGATGACTAACGGACCATAAGTGGGAACCGTAGTTGGCACTGTCCAAGTTTCAGAACTCTGTTGATGGTATGCCTGGATGGCCCGTCGACCTATGCACGAGTCGTAGATGGGTCTCGTAGGTCTCCTCTAGACAGTTAAATCTTATGGACTTAAGTTCAGACCTACGGTTGCCATGTACGGACCATCAATGGGTCCATGAGCCGTACAAGGGTTTCATCGTTGGAAGGTTCAAGATTGAAACTCTCTGAATCTACCTTTGGAAGGACAGGACGGGTCATAGGTCTACCTACGAACCGTAGGTAGGGGCCCGACAGTTATTTTAAAAGGGTCATTTGGTCTTTTAACCTAATGGCCTATTCACTACTCTAAGTCAGTTTATAACTTCTCCTAACACTATATAAGTCCTTTCAATCCTAAAATATACCCTTTCTAACCACTTTACAAATTCCCACAAATGCTCCTCTCTCAAATATTTCTCTCTCTAGAAGTTAGAAAAAGAATAAGAAGAGGGCAAGCTAGGGTCAGGAAATGAAGCTTTCTTTATCATTTTCTTAAGGAATTGAGATCCTAAGGTATGATAGTGTTCATCCATGGAGCCCTTTCCTCCATGGAATCCCTAAAATCTCAAATTTTCAAGTAAAAAATTCCCAATTGAATTTAGGGTTTCTTCCATGTTATGGGTTCTTTGTAATGTTGCTTCAATTGATTGTTTTATGAACTTTGAAGTATAAATTGAGTTGAATTTCATGAATTTAGATGAATCCCCATGAACCCATGCTAATTCCCCCAATTTCAAAATCTATGCTTGTTGGTAGGTTGAATTATGAGGTGATGAATTTTATGAAATCTCTATGAATCCATACATGAATTATGATTTCTAAGTTAAGGTCTTCATGATGAGATTATGAATGAACTAAGGATGGTTTATGGAAGTAAGAAAGATCAATCAAAACTATGATTTTCCTCTATTATGTGGGTTCCTTCAATTATGGTCAAATTGTCTTGTTTATGATTTTCTAAGCATGGGTTTGCATTGAATTGCATGATCTAAGAGGAATTCTCATGAATCTATGTGAACCCTATGCTTTTCAAGTTATGAGCATGATGAACTATGTAAAGATGAAGTTTATGAAATTATGCATGTCTCTTATGAAGTTAAATGATGAATTAAGAGTGCTTTGAGATTGAAGCATCAAAGTTTATGATATGTTGATGTTATTGTTCAGTTGTGAAAGCAAATTCTCATATGTTACTCAACCCATGAATGTGAAAGGTTTTCTCACATGTAATGATTCATATCTTGTTGAAAGGCTTGGTCAACTAACTTTGAATTGATGATTAAGGAGCTATTCTAATGAAGGGACAAGAGGTGAATACCCATGTTCCCTGATGTAGACAAAAGGTGACTACCCATGTCTACTTATGATAATTGAACCATGACTAATCCGTGGGAATTATGCTTAGCACCGAGTGGACAAGTGGTGATTACCCATGTCCCATAAACTATGTGCCACCATAGGATGATGGTCTATGACATACACTAGCTAGTAGATCCACGTAACCTATATGTTAAGTAAAGGGTCCTACCTTGGCAAGTAGGATGGCCCCTATCGGTGTGGGGTTATACACTTGATTCCATGTTGATAGCTCACATGGTCTAATATGTCGGTTAAGGCTACTTCCCACAAACAATGAACTAAAGAGTTGTTAAGATATTTCTCAAGTGAAGTAAAGATGTTTATCTTGCTTTGACCATGGTTTATGTTTTATGTTTTCTAACCTCTATCATGTTAAGCTTGGTCATTGCATGTCATGAAAATGTCCCGTTTTAGCATTTTTTAAATGTTTTTGTGCATTGCTATCATACATGGTACTTGATTGTACTAATGCATACTCTTGCCTACATTGACTTGTTAATGTAGGGCTTGGAAATTCTCCATCCACCCGTGGCTAGAGCTTAGTAGAAGAATTGTGAAGACTTGGTGAGTCCTCATCCATTCGAGGACATAGCCTAGTTGTTCTTATTTTTATGTCTCTTTCATTTTTGCATTGTATGGGGTTACGTCCCAAACCTTATTTCTCATTCTTATGATTAGATTGGCTTTGAGACATGAGATGTAGACTTCTGCTATTTTCTTAAAAGCTTTGATATGACATTGTCTTTTAAACTCTTAATCTCTATGATCTTGTATGTATGTATGCTAAGTGGCTTGTACGAGGCCTTTCAGGGTCTTGTACACCATGTCACGTCTATGGAGGTACCTTGGGCCGTGACAAGTAGCATTGAGACCCTTGCTCAAAATCTACATGCTCACCATATACAGTGCATTAATGGAATAAAAGTTCACCCATTTTTACCCAGCCATATTTAGGACCATTAAACCTCCATATACCACCATTGTCACTACCTAAAATCCATGAAAACCCAGCAGAAAAACATAGTCAAAATCAGCCAAGTTAAAATATGTAAAATGCAGCTTCCATCAGCATTTTTGTTTCCGGTCACGATTCTCATTTTCAGCCAAAGTTTAGATGCCGAATTTGTTTGTATCTCTGTCCTGCTTAACATTTGAAGGTTCTTTAGTGAATTAACGAAGAGGTTTTATACTAAAAGGAACAATCTTCAACTCTACCTCTCATTTATGTTAGAATGATGTCCGTTTTTCTTTTCACTTTGAATGAGTTGATTTTTGTTACTTCTTTTGTTGTTTGTTTAATAAAGACTTTATTTTTATTTGTGGTCAGATTTTAAAGTAAAAAGACTTCTGAATATTAAATATTATTTTTTAATCAAATGCATGCCATACGTAGCTAATCATAATTAGGTTGTACTTCTTGGCTTTGTTTTGTTTTGCTTGCCAAATAATAAAAAAAAATTAATGCTCTTTAATTAATGTCTCTATTGTGTGTTTCATGTTTCCTTTTGGGTAATATTGAATCATCTTCCAATTGGATTGGTTATTTCTTTCCAATTTTTTGTTGGTAAACTTGAAATGGCAGTAAAGTTGAGACATTATTTTGTTAAGTTAGAAATATTTTACGCCCAAAATTAATGTTTATAGCCTCATCTTTAATTTAATTACTAATGAGAGGAAAGAGCAAGAGAGGGATAAAATCAATTGTCCCGGTTAATTAAAATAATCTATCAAAATGATAAGCTCTAACGAAAGCTTTCATAATATTCCATCATTTAAATAAGGTAGAAACATTGTGTCTTAGATAAAAAGAATCAACAAAATGGCGAGGTCGCATTTATGTGTCTTGACCCAAACCCTCTTTAAAAGTATAAATATTTGATTCAACGAATGAGTAGACTCTATCTTTAGGTCTGATACACAAGGATAGGTCGCGTTTATGCATCTTAATAAGTGTATGTCGTAGCTAATGTCACAACTTTGTGTCCTAGTCAAGACTAATAAAATTCAACAATTTAAGCAAACCATAGTCAAATAATCTATCTAGGAATAAGTTGATAAAAATGATCATGTTAGAACCACAGGATTCAGGCATGCCTCATACCTTCTCCTAGGTCACCAAAATTCTTTATCCGGTCTTTTGTTTTCACAGACCAATAAAAAGAATTATTTTCATTCTTATTAGGGATTTAAAAGAATGACTTTGAACATTATAGTTCAATTTCAAGGGCGACTATGTAAATAAAAAAGTCTCTATTCAATACCGGCACTTCAATTGAAAAACCCCTTATTCTTCGTCTTCAATGATGAAGTAGGGGGTGTGACAGCTAGTAAATAGTTTTCTTATTAATTAACATTTACTGGTTTTGGTTCAACAAATTTGAACTAGTATATATAATTCTTATAATGCTTTCTTCATTCTGTTGCATGCGTCGTATTACTTTTAATAGATATAATATACTTAAATAGATTAACTCAAATGCTACCACTATAATAAATAAGTTAAATATTTTGTCATGGAAATAAAATACTATTATATTCGTTTTATATAGATTTTATCGGTTACACTCAAGTGATGAAATGTTTCTTTCTACAGCTCAGACATAGTCAACAGCAATGTCAACAGGGTTAAAGCATTTGACTAAACACTATACAGATATTACTGTCTGGTTCATCATTGTTTTCTTCTTGCCTAATAGTGAAAATGATTTAACTTCATCCACATAGTTTGTAAGGAACCTGAGTTTAAAAAATCGTGTTAGCCTTGCAAAACATTCTGATGGAACCAATGTGTTCTTGGTACAAACTTTAGACTTTAATACCAAGGTTTTGAAAGTTGATGGTCTGACATTTATTTATGGTGTGATTTTAAAGTCTGCATGTCATACACCTAGTGGCACATCCTTGAAACCAGAGTGTAATCGACTTTTATACGTTAATGCACCAGATATAACATCCTCTTAGACTGTCCAAACAAAGCCCTTATTAAACGCTGAACTTATTGCATCTCAAAGTGTTAATAAGGACCTTGGTTGGATAACTTGGGAGGTTCTTATCTTTTGTGCATCAACGTATTAAGGTTGATTTGTCTCTAGTGGCAAGGATGTGTCACAAGGTGTATGGTGTGTAGACTTTAAAACCACATATATCTTAAATACATGTCGGACCATCAACTTTTAAAACCTTTATAATGAAGTCTAAATATGGCACCAAGAACATATTGCTTCCATCACGAAGTTTTGCTATCCTAGCACGATCTTTTAAACTAAGTTTACTCAGATTCTCTATGTATAAGGGAAAATCCTTTTCAGTATCAGGCAGGAAATAAACAATGTTGAACCCGACAGTAGCATCTCCATAGTGTTTAGTTAACTTGTCTAACCCAGTTCTTGCATAGCTATTGACTATGTGTAGGCTATAAAAAACATGTCATCATTTGAGGTAGATAACAAAATCCATAGAAAAAGATTTAAATAGTGTGTTGTTTCTATGAAAAAATGGTTAACTTATTTATCTATATAATTTTTGCAGCATTTGAGCGCCGGGATTTAAGCATATTATAGCAGTTGGAATTGGAGGAAGTAGGATGCACTACAAAAGGACATGTTTAAGTGGTACTCTCAAGGAGCTTATATCCTTATAGCCAATGGGAAATACTCAACAGGAGCTTTTATGCATCAATGCTAGCTGTGGAGAGTAAGTTGAGGATTGTAGAACTGATCTGGAACAAATTAAATATCCCAACCAAGGTAGAGATTCACTGTGTTCCTCTTAGTCAAGCAGGTATCTTAATAGAATAATTTGAATATTATTTTATATATATATATATATGTGTGTGTGTGTGTGTGTGTGTGTGTTTGTGTGTGTGTGTATGTGTGTGTGTTCAAACATTTGCTGCAAATGATGAAACATAACTGAAGCTACCACATGGCAGCATTGAAAGACATCTCCAACTTGTTGAAGGTGACAAACAACACTATTAACGTAGAAACCCAATCTTAAAGGCAGTGGTTCCTGAGATTTCATAAGGAGGTGATGTCATTTTATTTCACCAAGATCGATGAAGACCATTGCATCTATATGAAAAAAATCCGTTGAAAAATTATAATTCTTTCTCTTTACATAGATGATATTTTATTAGCTGGAAATAACTTGAAGTATGTGAAAATTGTCAAGGCATGGGCTTCTAAATAATTTGATATGAATGAAATGTGTGAAGCGGACTATGTATTGGGTGTTAAGATAAAAAAAGACCATTCCAAGAAATTTTGAGTTTATCTCAAGAAATATTTATAAAGAAAATATTGGAACGCTTTAGAATGAATAGTTGCAAATCTATGGATACTCCTGTAGCAAGGAATGAAACTTTAAGCCTTGAAATGTGTCCAAAGACTGAAAAAGAAGAGGAAGACATGTCTCTATTTCCATATTCTAGTGTTGTCGGGAGTTTGATATATGTTATGATGTGTACTCGCCCAGACATTTGTTATGCCGTGAGTTTGGTTAGCAGGTATCAATCCAACCCTGAAAGAGATTATTGGGAAGAGGTAAAGAGAATTTTTTGACACCTGAAGGGAACTGTAGATCATTCACTGTGTTATAATGGATCAGATTTATTCATAAGAGGTTATATAGATGCTGATTAGGCTTGTGACTTGTGTGATAAAAAATCAACTTCTAGTTATGCTTTCTTACTTAATGGAGGTGCTATTTCATGGAAAAGTAAGAATTAAACTTGCACAACTCTTTTTACCATTGAATTTGAACTCGTGGCTTGTACGTCTGTAGTACAAGAAGCTTCTTGGTTAAAGATATTTTTTGAGCATTTGAGTATTGCAAAGAATTCTAAGGGTCCAATGATTCTATGTTGTGATGGTCAAGCGGCTATCGCATACACAAAGGATCCTAAGTATCACAGCAAAACCAAACACATTGACATCAAGTATAACTTTATGAGAGACATAGTAGCTCGTAGAGAAATAAATTTCAATACATTTCTACTCGTGAAATGATAGTTGATCCTTTTACAAAGGCAATATCTAGAGACTTGTTTGAGAAACATGTTAAGGCTCTAGGTTTGGGTAGGATATGATCATATTTCTTTATTGAAAAATAATTTGGTTGTTATGACATTCTCATTTATATAATAATATTGAATTAATGTTCATATATCGTTTGCATGTGATATTATGATAGAAATAAAGTATGTCGAAAAAGTCATAAGATTGACTCTCTCAGACGAGCAATCGCCTCTTACATTGAAGAACGTGAAGAGATGAGTTTCACCACAATGTTTTGACTTGTTTTGTTAGCTAGATAAGAGTCACTCTATGAAGATGAATTTGAGGATCACTGAATAGAGATGCTTGGATTAGACATCTAGAGGTGTCTAGACAAAGTTTTGTACGATGTTTGAATGATTAAAAGAATGAGATACACCCACCAATATAAGGTAAGAACATCATAGCATGCGTTTCATATCACGTGTGCTAAGAGATCATAGGGTTAATGGAAGAATGGTTCCCTGCTTCTTCATTGTGTGTGACTCTGAAAGTTATATTAACTTTTCATTGAAATACCATTTGACCTTTGACAGTTTCTTAAAGTTTTGATCAGTGTTGTTGTAATGACCCTCCAGGTCATTTCTGTGATAATGCCTTCTTTCTTTCATTTAGAGCTTTCCTTTAGTGACCCATCAAGTCATTTATGACTTGCTGGCAAGACTGTTCGATCGCATGGTCGTTCATTTGGGGTTTATGCCCATTTTTCTTTTTTAGAGCTTTTGAACCTTGAAAAGTTGACTTCGGTCATACCTTCAGGTAAACGACCTCCGATGAGAATTCTGACGGTTCCATTAGTACCGAAAAGGCCAATTTAGGCTAGAAGCATGGTTCGCATAAGTCCAGGGTTTTCGGTGTGAATTTGAGGCCGATTAGCTCTTTAGCCTTTGGAAATTGGCCTAAGGTTGACTTTGGTGAACTTTCTTGGAAAACACACTCAGATGAAAATTCCGAAAGCACAGTTAGTTCCGAAACGCTGAGTTTGGTCTAGAACGACCTTTCGAGAATTACCGAGAGCTTCTGATAAAAATCTGAGGCTTTTGGTAGAATTTGGCAAAAATGACATATTGGGCGTGGGACCCATATTTTTTGTCGAAACGACCTCGTATGGAAATTTTGACTGCGTCATTGAGTCCGGAATGTCAAATTTAGTGAGGTAGCATATCAGGTTTTTTTTCATCGGGTCCCGAACGAATTCCGAGAGTCCGTTCGGAGAGTTTGAAAAATAGCAAAAATCTGTTGTTGGTGCAGACCTTTAGCGACTAGAATTTAAACATTTAGCGACCATAAATGGTCTTTAGTGACCAGTTTCGGGTTTTATAACCCAGAAATTTCAGCTTTCAGCCCTCATTTTCAGATGACATTTCTCACTCATCCGAGCTCCAATTTGAGTGATTCGAAGTCCTGTATGATCGTGGAGATTGTGGCTACGCAGTGGAGTGATCGAAATGTGTTGGTGAACCCTCGTTTGTGGTGAATTTCAGCTCGAAGCTGCTGCCCATCAGGTGAATAGTTTATGATATCTTCTTCATTTTGGAACTTCGATATCTCGAGTTCTAAAGCTCCATTTTTGGTGATTCCAGGTCCCAAGTGTTCCAGTTTTCATTGTCGTCGTTGATTTGAGATTGGGGTTTGTTGGATGCAGCTCGTTTGGTGTGAAATCAGAGGTAAACCCCTTATTTAAGCTATTTTTGTTAGTTTTAGATTTGTTATTGTTTTGTTTATTGGGAGCGGATCCTACCACTATTTGATAAACTAGTTTAGGATTAGTGTTGGGGGACGGATTTGGGACCTTTTGACAGAGTCAATTCTGGGAAATCTGGAGCGGGTCTCACTTTGCCCGATTTTGACCCAAAAATTGGTCTATCTCCAAATTTGATGATTTTTGTGTCTAAACGACCGTTTTGACGCTGTGATTCTATTTTGATAGCGTGGCTGCAGTCTGAGGGCATTCGGAAAGGGAAAGCTTGGGGTGAGTGACTTGGAGCGCGCGTGATCGGCTATTTGGTAGGTTACGACTTTCTTTCCTTTTAGACTGAGCTTGAATGTGTAAATACTGTTAGATGACTATGAATCTAGGGTGGCTAGCTAGGACTGTGATCCTATTCCCGATTTGCCCCAGTTTGGGATTGGTTGTTCGTTGATTTGGATTAATATCATATTATAGGTTGGGTTGTTGACTTGATTTGTTGCATATACTGTTGTGGGGTATTTGTTGGTGATTATTTGATGTTGTATGAGCGTGTATGAGAACTGTTTTTGTGATTTGCTGCTTATTGAGATTGTGTGTTAGAATAGGCTGTTGTGATGATGACTTAGCCCCACGTACCCTGATGACTTGAGTATGTATCCGACGACGATTCGAATGACCTAGATCCTTGTAGAATGATATAGCATATTTGGGTCTGATAGTGTGAGCCTTTGTATAGGTGTTCCCGTGGCTCCCGTAACTTCCGATTCTTTCTCCTCTATTTTCTGAGATCGTGGGATGTTTTCGGAAGACGTTGCATTGAGCCTATTGACGAATGAGTGGTGTTTGGTTGGGAGCCTTCGTTTGACGTGCTTGTGGGCGGCGGCCCGTAATGGTTAGCCTTATGATGCGATGTTCATAGTGGCTTTACCTGGTTTGAGGTTATTAGCTCCAGTACGAGACTGAAGTTACGCGGTTTACGCCTGGTATTTCTAGCGCTAGGCTATCCACTCTGGTCCGTGATTGACGTTATACGATTGCAGCCAGTTATTTCTAGCACGTGTCTGTGGAGCGTTAGCTACTAGTCCCAGTTCGTGTTTTGACGTTACGAGGATTGAATCGATATTTCCAATGATTGGACTGTTGAGCGTGGATTGATTAGCTCCCATCTGAGACTGACATTCCCAGTTCGAGTCCGGCATTTCCAGTTCGAGACCGTAGAGCGAGAGGTATTATTCCAGTCTGAGACTGACATTTCCGATTAGAGTCGTGCATTTCAAACTCATGACTGATGATTTGGGCTGGGCCCATGTGTTGATGGTCGAGCGAGGTTCAAATATGGTTTATGATCGAGTTGGGCTCGAAGGTTGATTATGATTGAGTTGGGCTCAGGTATAGGTTATGATTGGTCTGGGCCCAAATAATAGTTTCAGGGACTGGGACCCTTGGTTCGAGGTTTATGGAATTGGTATTACTTCGCTTCTGTAGTTAGCTCTTCTGTGTACCTGTAGGGCTTATGGGGGTCCGTTCAGGTTTTTATTTAAACTTGCGCACGAGTATGCCCAGTGGGTCTTTTGGGGGGCCCATGTTGGTTTAGTTAGCTAGTTATCTTCGGTTGGGTATCGTTGTTTGGTTTTCGTTCTCTTGACCTCTGTTGTTACTGTTGCTGATTCTATATTGTCTGCCTTTGTTTGCCTTTCTTGCTCAGTCGGCCTATGATGCCTACTGGATACCTGTGGTTTTGGTACACATACTACACTCTACATCTATTTTCGTAATGTAGGTCCGAGCACCAGTTATCATCATTGAGATCGGGTGGGAACTGTCAGTTCGGGAGACTAGGGTGAGCACTTGGCGTTTTTGGATCACCAGTTCCTTCTGTTTATATATTTTGGCTTGTCTTTTGTTTTCGAGACAGTTGTTTCAGTGGTCCACTTTTGGGATGTGTACTCTTTTTAGTAGTTCTATACTCGTGACTTCAAGATTTTGGGAGGTGTTGTATATATATTGTGTCGTGTTCCAGCTTTCCTTATATGTTCTATTGTATGCTTCCGCTCGGTCATCAAATAGTTTTCACTCTTAGTCCCGTTACTGTTAAGTTTCGGGATAGAGTTTTGTTGGCCTACTAGAGGGTTGTAGGAGCCATCATGACCTGAAAAATTGGGTCGTGAAAAATTTGTATCAGAACGAGGTTCGTTTCTCACACGTGTACAGAACTAGCGTCTAATAGAGTCATGCGGATCGATGCGGAAACGTCCGTAACTTATCTTCGAGAGGCTACATGATGTTCTTAGGATGTTTTCTTTCCTTGTATCTTTTCGTGTGTTGTTGGTTAGTTGGTTTCTTGAAATCTTACTTGTTCCCCTATGTTATAGGGATGGCTCGTACGCGTAGAGGATGTTGTACTGCAGTGCCAAGCCAAGGTCGAGGTCGAGAGAGGATTCTAGAGTTCGAGCCCGAGCCTCTAGAAGAGTAGATTCCACCTCAACTGGTGGGGCAGGGACCAGCCCAGCCACCACCAGTTCCAGCTATTTCACTAGAAGTCCAAGGCTTGCTTGTCCAGTTGTTGGCGGCTATTACAAGTATGTAGCAGTAGCAACCAGCTCAAGTACCAGTTCTAGAGCCAGTTCAGGCTCAGCAGGACCAGCCTGCAATAGCGGCACCTAAGGTTGTTCAGCCGCCAGCAACAGCTGTGGTTCATCCAGACTCATTGCACAGGGTCATTCCTCTGTGAGAGCAGAAGATACTTCGGGTGTTTCTGAGATTGGCACCACCAAAATTCTCAGGGACTTAGGGAGAGGATGATCACGAGTTCTTGACTACCTACCGTGAGCGGTTGCAGACTTTGGGTTTGGTGGAGTCCAGAGGAGCAGACATCACAGCTTACCAGTTGGACAGACTAGCTAGACAGTGGTGGCATTCGTTTATTGGGTCTAGGCTAGTTGGTTTTCTATCGGTGTCGTTAGAGAAATTTGCTGAGGCTTTTCAAGCCAAGTTCATTCCACGGAGTGTGAGGGACCGCCTCCGTGATGAGTTCTCGAGATAGGAACATGGCTCCATGACTGTATCTGAGTACGAGGCCCAATTTTTGGAGTTGTCTCATCATGCTACTATGGTCCTGCCCAAAGAGGAGGAGTGAGTCCGATGCTTCGTGAGAGGGTTGAGATTGCAGCTGAGGTTTGAGTCTCAGTCATTGTTGGTAGCGGGTTGTTCATTTTTGGAGGTGGTGGACCATGCCCGTACTATTGAGCACCTTCGTCGCGAGGCCCAAAGGGGCAGCAGCAAGAAGTTCAGGCTGGATAGCAGGGCCAGTGGATCCCGTCGCAGACCGAGGGTTGCTCGGGAATAGGTTACTCAGGGGTTCCAGCCAATGCAATCCAGCCGCCCATTTCAGGCAGCATTGCAGACTTTTGCTGGTGACTAGTTCAGCCATAGCGGTTCTAATGCCGGTCCGAGTCCGGGCTGAGGTGGATTTTATCCAGGTTCATCGAGTCGGGGTGGCCGACCTCCAGCAGCTAGCAGGTCTTCTAATGGTTGTTTCACTTGTGAGGAGCTGGGACATTGAGCCAGGAGTCCCCTTCTTCTTCCAGAGTAGCTAGGCCGGTATTAGCAGTGGCACCTCCAGCCAGAGGAGGGGTTCAACATCAAGGGGCTCAGGGATGTCCCAAGGGAGGCAGGAGTGGTAGAAAAGTTGATGTGAGATGTAGGGGCGCGCCCAGGGCCACCTTTATGTAGCTCCAACAAGAGTACAGGCCGAGGCGTCTGATGACATGATCACAGGTACGGTTCTTTTATGCCATCAGTCCCCTTCAACATTGTTTTACCCAGGTTCTACCTATTCATATGTGTCTGATTATTATGTACCTCGATTGGGAGTGAGTCCTGAGTCCTTATCTGTGCCCTTGCATGTTTTGATCCCAGAAGGGGATTCTTTAGTAGTGGATCAGGTGTGTAGATCATGTGTGGTGGCTATTAGAGGGCAGGACACTCTAGTCGATCTTATTATGTTGTGTATGGTAGACTCTGATGTGATCCTTGGTATGGATTGGTTGTCCTCTCATCGGGCTGTCTCTGACTATTATGCCAAGACCGTGACTTTAGCCCTTCCCGATATCCCACTGGTTGTATGGCAGGGCTTTTGTAGTTGCACACCGGTTAGGTTGATTTCTTGTACGTGAGTTTGGAGGTTGGTGGACAACGGGTGTTTGGAATACTTGGCATATGTTAGAGACGGGAGTAGGGAGGACCCTAAAGTTGATTTTGTACCTGTTGTTTGAGAGTTCGCAGATGAATTTCCTGCCGATCTTCCTGGCCTACCCCCACATCGGGACATTGATTTTGGCATAGACTTGGAGCCGGGTACTCGTCCCATTTCTATCCCCCCATAACGGATGACACCTGCAGAGCTCAAGGAGCTCAGTGATCAGCTCCAGGACTTAGTGAGTAGAGGCTTCATCAGACCCAATGTGTCACCTTGGGGAGCCCCAGTCCTATTTGTGAAGAAAAAGGACGGCTCCATGCGGATGTGCATCAACTACAGGCAGGTGAATAAGGTGATGGTGAAGAACTGTTATCCTATGCCTCGTATAGATGACTTATTTGATAAGCTTCAGGGAGTAGCGGTGTTTTCGAAGATAGACCTGAGGTGTCGTTATCATCAATTGAGAATCCGAGCAGAGGATATCACTAAGACAGCTTTTAGGACTCGATATGGCCATTATGAGTTCCTAGTTATGTCTTTTGGGTTGACTAATGCCCCTGCCACATTTATGGATCTGATGACTCGAGTGTTCAGGCAGTACTTAGACTCCTTCATCATTGTCTTCATCGATGACATCTTGGTATACTCGCGGAGCCACAGTGATCATGAGCAGCACTTGAGGACAGTGCTCCTGACTTTGAGAGATCATTGGCTTTATGCCAAGTTCTCAAAGTGCGAGTTTTGGTTGGAGTCCTTAGCATTTTTGGGGCACGTGGTGTCCAAGGATGGCATTATGGTTGATTCGATAAAGATTGAGGCTATCCGTGGTTGGGCTAAGCCCACTTCTGTGACTTAGATTAGGTGCTTTGTCAGAAAAGCGGGGTATTACAGATGCTTTGTTGAGGGTTTCTCCACATTAAAAGCGCCTTTGACACGGTTGACTCGCCAGGATGTTCCATTTGTGTGGTCGGAGGAATGCGAGAGGAGCTTTCTGAGACTTAAAGAGTTGCTTACTACTGCTCCTATCTTGACTCTTCCACTTGAGGTCGAGGGCTTCACGGTCTACTATGACGCATCCGACGTTGGTTTGGGTTGTGTTCCTATGCAGTAGGGCTGAGTTATTGCATATGCGTCGAGGCAGCTTAAGCTGCATGAGCGCAACTACCCCACTCATGAGTTGGAGTTGGCGGCGGTAGTTTTTGCGCTTAAGATTTTGAGCCACTACCTGTATGGAGTGCTTTGTGAGATTTACACTGATCACAGGGGTCTCTAGTATATCATGCCTCAGAGGGACCTTAATTCCAGGCAGCGTCCATGGATTGAGCTCCTAAAGGACTATGACTTGTCTATTCTCTACCGTCCGGGCAAGGCGAACGTAGTAGCGGATGCGTTGAGTCGGAAGGCGGTGAGTATGGGTAGTCTAGTATTCCTTTCTATTGCGCAGTGACCCCAGGCTTTTGACATTCAGTCCTTAGCCAATCAGAGGATTAGACTGGATGTTTCAGATTCTAGCAGAGTATTAGCTTATGTTGGGGTTCAGTCGTCTCTACTTGATCAGATCTACAGTCGTCAGTTTGAGGATGAGTCTTTAGTAGCGCTCAGAGATAGGGTGCTGGCAAGTGATGCAGTGCAGGCTACCTTAGATTCAGATGGGGTTTTGAGGTTTGCTGGCTGATTTGTGTTCCTAGAGTTGTTGATTTGATCCAGCTGATTCTTAGCGAGGCCCATGATTCCAGATATTCTATTCATTCGGGCACAGCTAAGATGTATCATGATTTTAGGCAGCATTATCAGTGGAGCGACATGAGGAGGGACATCTCAGACTATGTGTCCCGTTGTTTGTGTTGCAAGCAGGTTAAGCCCGAGCATATGAGCCTTGGTGGAGAGTTATCGAGATTACCCATTCCCGAGTGGAAGTGGGAGTGCATCACCATGGACTTTGTTGTTGGGTTAGCATTGACTCCTAGGGGTGTTGACAGTATCTGGGTCATCGTGGATCGATTGACCAAGTTAGCACACTTCATCCCTGTTCATATTTCCTATCATGCGGAGAGGTTAGCCCGTATATACATCCGAGAGGTAGTCCGTCTTCATGGTGTGCCTGTTTCTATCATCTCAGACTGGGGCCCATAGTTCACTTCAAATTTTTGGAGAGCATTTCAGGGAAAGTTGGGCACCCGTGTGGATCCTAGCACAGTATTTCACCCTCAGACTGATGGCCAGTCAGAGCGTACTATTCAGGTACTTGAAGATATGTTGCAGGTCGATGTTATAGATTTTGGAGGTCAGTGGGATCATTTCTTGCCTTTGGAAGAATTTGCGTATAATAATAGCTACCATTCCAGCATCCAGATGGCACCGTTTTAGGCCTTGTATTGTAGGCGTTGTCGCACTCTAGTCGGTTGGTTTGAGTCTACGGAGCCTAGGCCGCATGGTACAGACTTATTCCAGGAGTCCTTGGAGCATGTGAGGTTGATCCAGGATAGGCTCAGGAAGGCTCAGAGTAGACAGAGGAGTTATGCAGATCGCACGCGCCGACCGTTGAGTTTTGTCATGGGTGACAGAGTATTCCTCTGAGTATCACCCATGAAGGGCGTGATGAGATTTGGGAGGTGGGGCAAGCTTAGCCCCAGGTATATAGGGCCTTTTGAGATATTGAGGGCAGTTGGCGAGGTGGATTATGAGTTACCCTTAGCTCCAACATTTTCAGCCGTGCATCAAGTTTTCCATGTCTCCATGTTGTGTCGGTATGTTCCAGATGAGTCACATGTTCTCCAATATGATGCTGTTGAGTTGGATGACCGCTTGACTTATATAGAGGAGCCAGTTGCTATTTTAGCCAGAGATGTGAGGCAGTTGAGATCGAGAACCATTCCTGTGGTTATGGTCCGTTGGAGGCGTCGTCCAGATGAGGAGGCTACATGGAAGATAGAGCGGGAGATGCAGGAGCAAATCCCCAGCTTGTTTGAGCCCTCAGGTACTTCTTTATCCTTACTTTCATGGACAAAAGGCCTGGTAGGACCCTCCAGGTCATTTCTGTGTGAATGCCTTCTTTCTGTCGTTTAGATCTTTCCTGTAGTGACCCCAAGTCATTTATGACTTGCTGGCACTGACTATTCGATCGGCTGGTCGTTCATTTGGGCTTTATGCCCATTTTTCTGTTTTGGAGCTTTTGAACCTTGAAAATTTGACTTCGGTCATAACGTTAGGTAAACGACCTCAGATTAGAATTCTGACGGTTCTATTCGCTCCGGAAATGCCAAATTAGGCTAGAAGCATGGTTCGCATTAGTCCCGGAGTTTCTACTGTGAATATGAGGCCGATTACCTCTTTGGCCTTTGGAAATTGGCCTAAGGTTGACTTTGGTAAACTTTCTTGGAAAACGCATTCGGATGAAAATTTTGACAGCGCGGTTAATTTCGACATGCCGAGTTTGGTCTCGAATGACCTTTCGAGATTTACCGGGAGCTTCCGATCAAAATTTGAAGCCCTTGGTAGAATATGACAAAAATGGCATATTGGGTGTGGGACCCATTTATTTATAGAAATGACCTCGTATGGAAATTTTGATTGCGCCATTGTGTTCGGAATGTTGAATTTAGTGCGGTAGAATATCTGGTTTATTTTCATCGTGTCCCGAACAAATTTCGAGAGTCCATTCAGAGACTTTGAAAAATAGTAAAAATTTGGTAGCTGGTGCAGAACTTTAGCAACCAGAATTTAGACTTTTAGCGACAAGAAATGGTCTTTAGCGACCAGAATTTAGACTTTTAGCCACCAATTTCGGGTTTTATAACCCATAAATTTCAGCTTTCAGCCCTCATTTTCAAATGACAATTTCTCCCTCATCCAAGCTCTGATTTGAGTGATTCGAAGTCCTGTATGATCGTGGAGATTGTGGCTACGCAGTGGAGTCATCAGAATGTGTTGGTGAACCCTCATTTGTGGTGAATTTCAGCTCGAAGCTGCTCCCCATCAGGTGAATAGTTTATGATTTCTTCTTCATTTTAGAACTTCTATCTCTCGAGTTCTAGAGCTCCATTTTTGGTGATTCAAAGTCCCAAGTGTTACGGTTTTCATTGGCTTCTTGGATTTGAGGTTGGGGTTCGTTGGGTGCACCTCGTTTGGCATGAAATAGGAGGTAAACCCCTTATTTGGCCAATTTTTGTTAATTTTAGATTTGTTATTGTTTGGTTGATTGGGAGCGGATCCGACTCCTATTTGATAAACTAGTTTAGGATTAGTGTTGGGGAAAGGATTTGGGACCTTTTGACGGAGTCAATTCTGGGAAATCTGGAGTGGGTCTCACTTTGCCCGATTTTGACCCAAAAATTGCTCTATCTCCAAATTTGATGATTTGTGTCTAAACGACCGTTTTGATGTTGTGATTCTATTTTGATAGCGTGGAAGCAGTCTGAGTGCGTTCGGAAAGGGAAAGCTTGGGTTGAGTGACTCGGAGCGCGCATGATCGGCTATTCGGTAGGTTACAGCTTCCTTTCCTTTTACACTGAACTTGAATGTGTAAATACTGTTAGATTATTGTGAATCTGCGGTGGTTAGCTAGGACTGTTATCCTCTTCCCGTTTTGCCCCAGTTTGGGATTGGTTGTTGGTTGATTTGGATTAGTGTCATGTTATAGGTTGGGTTGTTGACTTGATTTATTGTATATACTGTTGGTGGGGTATTTGTTGGTGATTATTTGATGTTGCATGACGTGTATGAGGACCGTGTTTGTGATTTGCTGCTTATTGAGATTGTGCCTTAGAATAGGCTATTGTGATGATGACTTAGTCCCACGTACCCTGTTGACTTTAGTATGTATCGGACAACTATTCGGATGACCTAGATCCTTGTAGAATGATATAGCAGATTTTGAGTCTGATAGTATGAGCCTTTGTATAGGCATTCCCGTGGCTCCCGTACCTTCCGATTCTTTCCCCTCTATTTTATGAGATTGTGGGATGCTTTCAAAAGAAGTTGCATTGAGCCGATTGACGGATGAATGGTGTTAGGCTAGGAGCCTTTGTTTGACGTGCTTGTGGGCGGCGGCCCGTGATGGTTAGCCTTACGATACGATTTTTGTAGTGGTTTTATCCGGTTTGAGGTTGTTAGCTCCAGTACAAGACTGAGGTTACGCGGTTCGCGTCCGATATTTCCAGCGCTAGGCTGACGGGGGTAGGCTATCCGCTCCTGTCCGTGACTGACGTAATATGATTGCAGCTAGTTATTTCCAGCGCACATCCATAGAGCGTGAGCTACTAGTCCCAGCTTGTGTTTTGACGTTACTAGGACGGAATCAGTATATCTAGTGATTGGACTGTTGAGTGTGGATTGATTAGCTCATGTCCGAGACTGACGTTCCCGATTTAAGTCCGGCATTTCAAACTTGAGACCGTAGAGCGAGAGGTATTATTCCAGTCTGAGACTGACTATTCGAGTTAGAGTCTGGCATTTCCAACTCGTGACTGATGATTTGGGCTGGGCCCCTGAGATGATGGTCGAGCGGGGCTCGGATATGGTTTATGATCGAGCTGGGCTCGAAGGTTGATTTTGATTGAGCTGGGCTCAGGTATTGGTTGTGATTGGGCTGGGACCAAACGATGGTTTCAGGGTCCGGGACCCTTGGTTCGAGTTTTATGGAATCGGTATTACTTCGCTTTTGTAGTTAGCTCTTCTGTGTACCTGTCGGGCTTATGGGGGTCCGTTCAGGTTTTTATTTAAACTTGTGCACGAGTGTGCCTAGCGGGTCTTGGGGGGCCCAACTGTGTTTAGTTAGCTAGTTATATTCGGTTGGTTATTGTTGTTCGGTTTTCGTTCTGTTGACCTCTATTGTTACTGTTGCTGATTCTATCTTGTTTGCCTTTGTTTACCTTTCTTGCTCAGTCGGCCTATGATGCCTACTGGGTACCTGTGGTTTTGGTACTCATACTACACTCTGCATCTATTTTCGTGATGCAGGTCCGAGCACAATTTATCAGCGTTGTGATCTGGCCGGGAGTTGTTAGTTGGGGAGACTAGGGTAAGCACTTGGCGTTTTGGGATCATCAGTTTCCTTCTGTTTATATATTTTGGCTTGTCTTTTGTTTTCGAGACAGTTGTTTCAGTGGTCCACTTTCGGGACTTGTACTCTTTTTAGTAATTCTGTACTCGTGACTTCCAGATTTTTGGAGGTGTTGTATATATATTTTGGTCGTGTTCCAGCTTTCCTTATATGTTCTATTGTATGCTTCCGCTTGGTCATGGATTAGTTTCCACTCTTAGTCCCGTTATTGTTAAGTTCCGGGATAGAGTTTGGTTAGCCTACCGAAGGGTCGTAGACACCATCATGACCTGAGAAATTGGGTCGTGATAGTTGCTAATTTAGCATGTTACTAATAGCCATGAGTAATTCGGTAAAGCAATGCATGTATAGGAAAGCAGTTGATTAGAAATAGATAGATTCGAGTAGAAGGGAAAGAGCATTATAAAGAATAATTTAACTTGTATACACAAACCAACTATTACACTTACCATATGGGTGTTAAGTGTAATTATGAGAATAAAGTTAAACATGCATTTGAGTTCTTCTCGGTAAGAGGATGAGGGATCATATATGTAACTAATGAAGTAGTAAATGATGTATGGGGTATTGTGAGTAATAGTGTCCTCATTTAGTAGCGAAATCTTTCAACATGTGATTGGATTCCTATATGGAGCTTGTAATTTTTTTGGTAACCTCTCGATACTCGCAAGTTGCACGAACTATTTGTTGTATCATGTTAATGTCATCCTAGTTTTCGTCTTGTCCATCATGTGCAAAGTCGGATATGTAAGAATTTTGTGTCATGGTTTATGGATTGCCCATGGTGACCCAGATCCGACCCGATCCGATCTGAATCTAACACATTTCATTTTTATCTGATTAGAGGATAAGGAAAAAAAGTTTCCTTAATTTTGAAATTTTAGGGGGAACAGTTACAATGTAACTGACTAGCGAATCACCTTTAAATTTAATCTCTCTTTCTTCTTATCAAGGGGGAGCAACAACAATTATGAAAATAAACAGAATTTTCATTGAAATTAACATCCAACACCGATAATTAGATTGTGAACAAAACAATCTTTGTTTCCTAGTTATTCAAAGAGGGATGTGGAGCATCTCGTTCGTAGTGCAATCAACACCAACAACTTTCGCTGTAAACATAAGGTACACAATTGTTGATCTCGCTAAGAATTCTTTCATGTATTGTTTGGTTTGATGTGATAAAAATAACATGCATTGCATAAACATATTTATTTACAAAGATATCCTCTACAATTATGGTGAAAAATATGTAAAAATGTTTTGAGGGATAATTGGATTTTTAATTATGCTAATGCATGCATTAAATCCTTTTGTGTTAATAATATCTAAAAAACCATAATATTAGTAATATACGCTTTTAATACACAATAATATAAATAACTATTGTAAGTATTAGTTATACACAATATAAAAAAATGTATCAAACAAAGTATTACTAATACATAGAGCTAATACATGCATTATTTTTTATTAATAAACTCTACCAAACGACCCCTTAGAGAGACCTAAACATGGCATAATTCTCATTAACATAGACAATGTCCGAATTCCATACATACGATTCAGCACATAAATAAATACAAGTAGATGATAATATCATTGAAGAAAGAGAAAAATATAGGATGCAATCCAGGGCACGCAAGAGAGACTACAAGTAAATTTTGTTACAAGGAAGACATACGAACAAACATACACACTTGTGGAAAATGATCCTGAAGCTGAAGCCGGGTAGAAAAGGGAGCACTCCTGATTTAGCTGGATTGACTATTAGTTTACTTCTTATTTTTAATGAATTCTACTTTGTGTGTAATTTGATAATGAATGGATAAAATCTTTTTTTCTAGGGTTATGGTCATTGTATCATGAACATTCTTATCTTGATTATATGATTGTTAAACATATTTTACCATAACATTTTGTTCTTTTAATTTTATACTCAATTATTTTATGATTTTGCGATCCATAAAGTGAACGAATAAATACTAGTGAAACTCATCAAGAGAAGAAAGCTAGGAATAGAACGTAAATCAAGAAGAGTTCGGTTCGTATGCGGATATATTAGCGGCTAGAGCAGCAATATATAACTTAGTTTACCCAATTGGGTTTGAAAAAAGGACGATGTATAAATGCATTCAAATTGATTTACTATATTCTAAATCAATGATGTAGGTGTGAGGTCAATTAGAGTAGAAGGCTTGAGACTCGAGACACCATGACCATATCATCAATCTTGGTGATTAAACAATTCGGTAGATATTTAAATATGTTTAAGAATTTGTTAGATATGATGAAATTACTCAGGTGCCATAGCCCTAAGTCTTAATCTCTCTTTGAACAACTCTTACTACTTAATCTTTTTTACAATTATTTCTTTTGTCGAATACAGGAACATAACAAATCACCAAAAAAGTCCTTGATATTGGACAACATTTGTTCGAATAAATACAATAGTGAGTTGATAACTTTTCAGCAACTAAGTTCCTACAGGGATGATAAATCCGATTGTGTAAACAATCACTTATTACCTGCGACCCACACTTTTGTGTGTATTGAAAGGACAATAGGTTTTGATGTGATACATATATGTAGCCATTATTTTCCTCCTACTTTTAATAATTTTAATCATCTTTTGAGTATTGATTATATTATTTTGTGTTTAATATTATATTTTCAATAGATAAAAAATAATGATGAGAAAATGGAGATATTTGGAGCAAAAGTAATCAAAAAGTTACTGCTATAAAATGGGCCTATGAAAACAATATGAAAATCATAGTTAAAGACCGTAAAACCGTTGTAGACATACTATGGCAATGGGGGTTATGCCCTCCCCACCAGATCGCATTATCATAGATTTATGGCAACGAGTAATGGAAAAGTTCTGAAAATCGTTCTTGAAAGTATACTTATTGCAATGGTTATCTATCCATCAATAACGACTATTTTCTATATCAACAATTATTCATCCATAAATAACAATTATTTCCTATATCAATTGGAACAAAGAAATCGTTACACTTGAGGTTTAACCACAGTTCTTTTGTTTATGTTTCAATGGAGTTATTAACTTGCAACAATAATTATAGTTTTGCTATAGTTGTTTTCTCTGTGTTGTAACATATTAGTTTGTCATAATTCAAAAATGAATGTGATGACACTCATCTTATTTCACCAAGACAAGTCAGCCTAAAATCATATATGTCATGATAGAATGCGGAAGAAAGTTAAAAAAATTAAAGTTTAACAACAAATAATAAAACGGTTAATAAAGTCAACTTAAATAAACCCCAAAACATGGTTGTCATGTGTACAAGTCTCTAATATATTATAATAGATTTGAAAGAAATAAATAAGTCTCAATGATATTGTCTGTAAAGTAGAACAATATCATAAATAGGAGTAAGAGGTTCGCTCGGATGGCAAACAACTACATAATCTCCACAAGAAGCCTCTGACAAGAAGAGAAGAGGAAGTATCATGAAGATCCGGGCTCGTAACCCACATAAAAGAAGTAGCAAGGGCTGAGTACCAAATGACATGGTACTCAGCAACAAAACTCCTAAACACAAAGTTAAGTAATATAGAATACGGGTACTCCTACCACTCCAACCGAACCTCTACAACTACAACCTGCATAAAACTAGCAAAACTTTACAGTGCCCTATTTAAATAGCTCATTCCTCAATAACAACACTTCTACAATTTCCTATCAACAATACAAATGATCAAGTTCATCAATCACAAGATCTACAGAAAGGCATTCACAAATTCACAAATGATATATATATGCAATGCAATGCCAAGTATAGTGATTCATGTATGACCTAAGGATACACACCCGCCGTTTCTCAATCTGGGACCCTTGGGTACCTATAATCCATGCATCCATCATGGCGTGTGACATGAACCTATAATAAATACATCTGTTGCGATGTATGACACGACTCTCAAATCAATATATTTGTCACGACGCTTGACACATCCCTCGAAATGATACATCCTCTTTAATTCATTATTCTTCCTCAATTCACATAACATTAATCACTACCATGTCTCAGAACCAATGCAAACAGGCATGTTTACACAAATAATGATAAATCCCATATCAATGTTTTATTCACAACAACACAATCATGATACAACATCAACAATGAATCAATAAGCCTTCTAAATTATTATCAACACATCACACATCAATATATAAGTCAAGTTTAGGATCATTCACTATAAACAAGTCAACCCATCACATGGTCTCATTACTCTCCAACACATGCAACAAGGAAATACACAATTCTATACACTTAACAAGGGTTGAGAAATCCACTTGCCTCAATTTATCAATAATTCACTCTAGGACTTGAGATTTCCCTTTTCGTTGGGCTTCCAAATTAATACCATCTATTCAAATGGTTAATCATAATATTATTTCAAAACTTACAACACCCATATCAAGAATTTTGAAAAATGGGGTCAAAACGACCCAAAAACCCAATTCTAAAAACGAGGGATAAATCTTGAAATTTGTATGAAAATTTGATACCCAAAAAGTTTTGAAATCAACCGTGAAAACCATTTGATAAAATGAAGTTGTATTCAACCCATAATCACCATTTTATCAAAAATCTTGAGTTCTAAAAGAACCCCCAATTTTCAATTAAACAACAAGAATTGAAGGTTTAAATTCATAAGAAATCAATGGAAAATGAAGATTTATGATATAAAGTAGCTACCCAATCTTTTTATCTTGAAAAAACACCTTGAAATCACCTTAGACCGAGCTCCTAGGGTTCAACAATGGAAAAAATGGGAAGAAATCCCAATTTTGGAAAACATAACACTGCGGGGTCCACAAATGCGGATTAGTGGGTTATTGTCACGACCCAAAGTACACCCTAGGAGTAACATAGTGTATAAAACTCCAAGAGGCCCTACACAAGCCACTTTGCATACATTATTAAAGATAATAGAATTTAAAGAACTCAAAAGAAAGCATTACAAACATCAAAGGAGTTTAAACAAAGCGAAAGTCTACATACGTCTCAAAATCCTTCTAATACATCATAAGGAAAGTGATTGGGACGTAACACATACATCACATACAACGTATGAAATGGAAATGACATAAAGCAATAAAAGAGTCTTGGTCCTCGGAACATGAGGACTCACCAATCTTAAAAGATTATAGAAGCAACTAGCCACGAGTATGAGAAGTAGGAGCGTCGGACCCTACATTCATGAGATAATGTGGGCACAAGTATGTGTTAGTACATGAAATGTACTAAGTATGAGGCCATATGCACAAACATAGGCATGATAGCATATCTGACTTAAAATGAGTAGACATTATCATATTGAAACATTTGAAAGTTGTAAAGAAGAAATAACATGAAAATCATGAAAACACGGTCAAGTGCATTAACATAAAGGACATAAGAAAAGTTTTGAAGAAAACATGTAGGATATTAGCTTTAACCAACAATAAGACCATGAGAGCGATATCATGGAATCTTTTAGATTCCCATACCGAAAGAAGGGGAAACTACTTGTTAAGGTAGAATTCGTACATATCATAATTTGCTAAAGTTGATCCACTAGCTAGGTCATTTATGACAATCCTACGGGGCACGTAGTTAAGAAATAGAGGTTGCTACTAAAGACTATCCTATTTGAGCCTCCACCTCAAAGCTCTCTCGGTGCTAAGTCTAAATCCCAACGGAATAGATAAAAGTCAAATATCAATTTAACATAGGGAATGTCAATGATCAATACCAATCCACACTTCTGAGATCAAAACATCGAATAGCTCTTTAAACATAATTCAACATGGATGAGAAAAACTTTCACCTGTGTGAATTTATTTGTGAGAAATACCTTTAACAATCATGATCATCATAGTAAGTGAGAAATCCATTCACAATAGCGTAGATACTTTCCTTTCAAAGCATCCCCAAATCATTTATAATCATTTCATAGAAGCATGCATATCTTCATAATTTCACAATTCATGGATTCATGTGTTCATCATAGAATCATAGTTGGAAAACATAATTTAGTCATGGATCAATGCAATTTCAACTAAAATATCAGGGATTAACATCAATTCATGCATTAGAAGACTTTATTAACCATAACAATTCATAATTAGATGAAACCCACATTCATTAATTTGAAACCCTAATTTGATCAATTGAAAATTTATTTGGGAAATTGAAATCTTTGGGGACCTCGTAGAGGAAAGGACTCCATGGATGAATACACAAATATCTTGATCCTTTAAGCCCAAGAAAATTGAGAATTTGAAGACTTGAGTGGAAGTCTAGCTCTTCTTCTTCTTCCTTAGACTTGAGAGAATTTCGGAGGATGAATTTAGTTAAGTTTTGGGAATTTAGGTGAATGAATTATGAATGGGTAATTTTGGGGTTTAAAACGTTTATATAGGGCTTTCGGTAGAAGGTAAAACGACTTAGTATTGGGTTAAAATAATTAGGAAAAGACCCAAAAGCTCCTTTAAAATAGTTCTGGACTCGACGTACGGTTTGGACTTATAGTCCATAGGTCCTTCTACGGGCCGTACTTGTCAACCGTAGAAAGATTTAGAACCCCTCTATATTGGCCAATTTTTTATGGACACCATCTACAGTTCGTAGGTCCTTTTATGGACCTAGATATCAACTTTATAACCCAACTTGAGGCTTTAAAATTTCACTAAGTCTGGGAGTGACCTATGAGACCTACCTATAACTCGTACATAGGTTGACAAGCTGTCCTTGTGAACCATACAAAAGATACTAGGACTTGATTTTAGAAAATTATTTTCCCACTTCCTACAATCGCCATCTATGGCCTATAGAAGCTTCTACGGTTCGTAGATGGGAACCGTAGACACAGACCTCAGCCTAAAAAATTATTTTCTCCCTTTTTCCAAGTTTTGAGGTGTTACAATATCTTTTCCTTGGGAACATTCGTCCTCGAATGAGACATAAGGCATCATAATGAGGGTAGGGGAATAGATCTAACATTCTAACAAGAATGCAACTTCATCAACAACACATAACCAAGGAGGAACATCAACTCCTAGCTTAAACATATTCAAAACATCACTTCATAAGACATGCACACAAATCATAATCAAATGCGCATAGTCATGAAGAAATCAATCAAAATCTCAAAGGTAAGTTTTCATGAGCATGCATGCATGAGGAAACATGAGAATGACTAAGATATGAGAATGGATCATGAGGAACTAAATACCTCTAGCTACAATAGGATCAAAGAGATGAGGGTAACAGGACATCATATAAGCCTCAGATTCCCAAATAGCACCCTCAACACTTTGATTCCTCATAAGACCTTTATGGATGCAACTTCTTTAATCCTTAACTTCTTAACTTGCCGGACAAATATCTCAACCAGAATCTCTTCATAAGAAAGTCTTTCTTTTATATCAAGACTCTCCAATGGTACAATAGATGTTAGATCACCAACACATTTCTTCAACAAAGAGACATGGAAAATCGGATGCACCGATGATAAGTCATTAGGCAAATCAACTCATAAGAAACTTTACCAGTATGCCTCAAAATCTGATATGGGCCCATATAAGGGGGACAAAGCTTCCCTTTCTTCCCAAACCTCATCACACCCTTTATGGGTGAAATTTTCATGTAGACCCAATCATCAACACTGAACTCAAAGTCTGTCCTTCTAACATCGGCATAGGACTTTTGTCGACTTTGAACCATTTTCAACCTTTTTCTAATAAGTAAAACTTTCTCCATAGCCTCATCTACTAACTCGAGGCCTATCAAAGCAACTTCACCATCTTCAAACCATCCTATAGGAGATCTACACCTCCTACCATAAAGAGCCTCAAATGGATCCATACCAATGCTGGAATGGTAGCTATTACTATAAACAAATTCAATCAAAGGCAAATGATCATCCCAATTACCCTTGAAGTCAAACACAAAATATCTCAACATATCTTCTAAAGTTTGGATAGTACGCTTCTCTTGCCCATCGGTTTGAGGAAGAAAGGTCGTACTAAACTTAACACGAGTACCAAAGCCCTTTTGAAAAGATTTCAAAAACTGAGAGGTAAATAGGGTACCACGATTAGATATAATAGATAGGGGCACTCCATGCAAGCTAACCATCTCCCTTAGGTAAAACATAGAATAGTCCTCCACCGAATAAGAAACCTTGACGGGAAAGAAATGAGCCGATTTCATCATACGATCCACTATAACCCAAATCGAGTCACGTTGCCACCGGTTGCGGGGTAAACCAATAATAAAGTCCATATTCAAGTCCTTCCACTTTCAAGTAGGAATGCTAATAACTTGGGATAAGCCTCCCAGCTTTTGATGTTCAACTTTCACTTGTGGACAATCAGGACACTTAGCCACAAATTCTACAATATCCTTCTTCATCTCATTCCACCAATAGACTTTACTCAAGTCATGGTACATCTTTGTAGCTCCTAGGTGAATGGAATATCGAGAACTATGGGCTTCTTATAAATGATGCTCCCTCAAATCATCAACATTAGGAACACACAAATGACCTTGATACCGAACCACACCATCTCCCCCTTTGGAGAAAGACTCTAAAGATTTTCTAAGCACCACTTCCTTCAATCCAATAAAAATTGGATCAAGACCTTGCTTGGCTTTCACACCCGACTTAGAGCATCCGCCGCAACATTCGCCTTGCCGGGGTGATAGAGGACACTTATGTCATAATCCTTTAGCAACTCAAGCCACCTACTTGGGTGAAGATTTAGATCCTTTTGCTTGAACATATATTGCTAACTTTTGTGGTCGGTAAAGACATTAACATGAACACTATATAAGTAATTCTTCCAAATCTTTAAGGCAAACACAACTCCCTCTAATTCCATATCATGAATAGGATAGTTCCTTTCATGAATTTTAAATTTTCGTGAAGCATAAGCAATAATCTTCCCATTTTGCATAAGAACACACCCTAGTCCTACCTTTAAAGTATCACAATAAACAACATACCCATCGGACCCTTCCGGTAAAGTCAACACAGAAGCGGACGTGAGTCTATCTTTTAATTCCTGGAAACTAATTTCACACGCTTCAGACCATACGAACTTAACTTTCTTTTTGGTTAATATCATCAATAGAGAGGCAATCGAAGAAAACCCTTTGACAAAACTTCTATAATAACCAGCAAAACCCAAGAAACTTTGAATATAGAGAGGGGATAGAGGTCTTGGCCAACTCTTAACCACATTCGTCTTCTTCAGATCTACCTCAATACCCTCACCAAAAACAATGTGATCGAGAAAAGCTACGAATCTCAATAAAAATGGGCATTTACTAAACTTTGCAAAGTGTTGGTTGTCTTTGAGGACTTGCAACACAATTCTCAAATGATTGGTGTACTCATCCTTTCTACTTGAGTAAATATAAATGTCATCGATAAACACAATAAAAACATGTCAAGATATTACCTAAACACTCTATTCATCAAGTCCATAAATGCAGTAGGAGCATTAGTCAAACCAAATGACATTACCAAAAACTCATAATGACTGTACCGAGTTCAAAAAGCCATTTTCGGAATGTCACCTTCCTTCACCCTCAATTGGTGATAACCTAATCGTAGGTCAATCTTAGAGAAGTAACTCGCTCCTTGGAGTTGATAAAACAAATCATCTATCCTTGGAAGAGAATACTTATTCTTAATGGTCACCTTGTTCAATTGACGGTAGTCAATATATATGTGAAGTGAATCATCTTTCTTGAGAACAAACAAAACTGGAGCACCCCATGGAGAGATAATCTGTTGGATGAAACCCTTATCCAACAAATCCCTCAATTGCTCTTTCAATAACTCAAGTTCTTCTGGAGCCATATGGTAAGGAGGAAAAAAGATAGGTTGCATATCGGAGAGAAGATCAATATAGAAGTCTATTTGCCTTTTGGAAGGAACACCAGCTAATTCATCAGGAAACACCTCCGGAACTTCATTAAAATTGGGGACTGACTCAAAAATACGGGTTTCAGAATCCATATCACTAACCCGAACAAGATGGTATATGCAACCCTTAGAAATCATCTTTCTAGCCTTAAGAGAACAAGCAAACTGACCCTTAGGCATAGAATTTCCCCCTTTCCATTCTAGGATGGGTTCATTTGGAAATTGGAACTTGACACTCGTGTTCTGCAATCAATAGAAGCATAACAAGAATGAAGCCAATACATACAAAGAATAACATTGAAATCTGACATATCAAGCTCTACAATATCAACATGAGTGACTCTACGGGGTAAGGAGACGGGACAACTTCTATAGACTTTCTTAGCCACAATAGATTCACCAATAGGTGTAGAAATAGAAAAAGGGTTCATCAACACCTCTGGAAGAACATCAAACCTCGTAGCCACATATGGACCCACAAAATACAAGGTAGTAGCGGGATCAAGAAAAGCATAAATGTAAAGATGAAAAACATTCAACATACCGGTAACCACATCGGGAGAACCCTCTTGATCATGACGAGTTTGAAGTACATAGAATCAGCTTTGCTTTGGAGCTCTTGAATCCAAATCACTACGTGGAGCTTGCCTACCCTCTTTTCCCTTGTCAACCCTAGAGGGGCAATCTCTCAAGAGGTGACCACTCTTGCCACAACCAAAACAATTACCCGTGCCTATCAAATATTTACTCGAATGACCTTTGCCACACTTTTGGCATGCGGGAACTGAAGATCCATTTCAAAAACCATTTCCTCCTTGAGGTTTAGGGTTAGACACCCTATCCTTGTTGAACTTAAGAGCCGGAGCATTGGAGGAACCTTGATCAGGAAACCTTTGTCGAACTTAAAATGACCATGTCAATCGGACCTTAAATGTGAAAAGTTACCATCACTGGTCCTTGCCCTCTTTGTCTCCCTAGCCCTTTACTTAAGATTTTCCTTCTCAATTTATTGTGCGTGAATCATTAAACGAGAAATATCCATCTCCTTAATAAGCATAGAGGTACGACATTCCTTAACCACCATTTTAGACACATCTGAAACAAACTTGCTCATCGTTTTCCTAGGATCGACGACCATAGTAGGAGCATACATAGAAAGCTATGTGAACTTCAAGGCATACGCCTTCACACTCATTTTTCCTTGACGAAGGTTAATAAATTTCAGTACCTTGGCCTCCTTCATCTCAAGGGGAAAGAACCTATCAAGGAAAGCAACCTTAAAATTTTCCCAATCAAGAGGACCCGCATCAACCGTCCTCTGTTCCTTCAATTGGTTGAACCACACTTGAGAACCACCCTTAAGTTTGAAAGAGGCCAATTCTGCCTTTTTCACCGGTGTCACTCCTATAATCATCAAAGCCTTGTATACCTCAACAATGATTTCTTGAGGATCTTCCACAAAGTTGGAACCATGGAATTCTTGGGGATTCATCCTAGTGAAGTCCCTTACTCTAGTTGCCTCCATACAAACATTTTGGTTCACAAGGACCATAGCTTGCCAATTGGTTTGAGCCGTCATGGCTTGAGCCAACACTTGAAAAGCTGCTCAAAACTCTGCATTGGTCATTTTTTCGGCCAAAGGGTTAGCCAAAACTAGTGGCTCTTTATGAGGAGCTTCTCGTTCCACATTCTCACTAGCATTCCTTCTAATATATGCTCTTTGAGGAGCCAAATCCTGAAAAGCATGGAAATGAGATTAGGAAAAAGAGACATATAGAGTTACACTCCACCGCACGACTTTAAAATGATGAAAGTAGTGGATTTTCCTAAACATCTTATAGCCTTTTATTCATAAATGTGGCGCGCTTCACACTCATGAAAAAGACTCTACTCGACGTAGCCTATGAAACATCCTAGGACCTTTCTAAACCTTGTGCTCTAAATACCAAGTTTGTCATGATCCAATGTATACCATAGCGTAACATGGCGTATAGGATCCCGAGAGGCCCTACACAAGAAACTTAGCATACATCATACAAGAAAATAGAATCCAAAGAACTCAACAGAAAGCATTTCAAACATGAAAGGAGTTTAAACAAAGCGGAAGTCTACATACATCTAAAAAACCATCTAATACATCATAAGGAAAGTGATTGGGATGTAACCCATAAATAAGATACAAAGTCTGAAATGGAAATGACATAAAGAAATAAAAGAGTCTCGGTTCTCGGAACATGAGAACTCACCAATCTTCAAAGTCTATAGAAGAAACTAGCCACGAGTATGAAAGGTAGGAGCGTCGGACCCTACATTCATGAGATAATGTAGGCACAAGTATGCATTAGTACATGAAATGTACTTAGTATGAGTCAATAAGTACATACATAGGTATGAGAGCATAATTGACTTAAAATGAGTAGGCATTATTATATTGAAACATTTGAAAGCTTTAAAGAAGAAATAACATGAAAATCATGAAAACACGGTCAAGTGCATTAACATAAAGGACATAAGAAAATCTTTGAAGAAAATATAATCATTTTGTGGGATATTAGCTTTAACCGACAATAGGAACATGAGAGCTATATCATGAAATCCGATATATCCCTCATACCAAAAGAAGGAGAAACTACTTGCCAAGGTAGAATTCGTACATATCATCATATGCTAAAGTGGATCCACTAGCTAGGTTATTTAAGATAATTATATGGGGGTACGTAGTTAGGGACTAGAGGATGCTATAGAGACTTCCCTATTTGAGTCTCCACCTCAAAGGCCACTTGGTGCTAAGTCTAACTCCCAACGGAATTGTAACACCCTAGATTCGAAAGGATGAAAAAAATTTGGTTTCTGGAAATCTGGTGCTAGTACCGAGGGAGCAACCTACAGCCCATAGACGGACCTACGAGCGGTAGGTCTTACCCGTGGTTGGCTGGTCCAAGTCCCCTGAAAATGGAAGCCTCAGTACTTTTCTATGGAGCGACAGGACAGGCCATCGTCCAGTGTACATGCAGTAGATGGATCCCGTCATTGCAGGGTCCAAAGTGACTGTCTCTAAACCCAATGACGGTAGACCAGGATGGTCCATGGTTGGACCTACGGACCGTAGGTCAACCCGTCAATGGGGTCCGGCAGTTAATTTTTAAAGGGGTCTTTTGTTCTTTACACCCAATGACTTATTTATCAAATAAGGTCGGTTCCTAACTTTTCGTAACACTATATAAGCCCCTTTAATCATAAAATCTACCCTTCCAAATCACTTTACAAGTTTCCCCAAACTCTTCTCCCTCAAATATTTCTCTCTCTAGAAGTTAGAAGAAGAAGAAGAAGAAGGCAAGCTAGGGTTTAAGAAATCAAGTTTTTTTCATCAATTGCTTAAGGAAATTGAGCACTAAGGTATGATAGTCTTCATCCATGAAGCCCTTTCTTCTATGGAATCCCTAAAATCTCCAATTTCAAGTTAGAAATTCCCAATTGAATTAAGGATTTTCTTCCATGTCATGGGATCTTTGCAAAGATACTTCAATTGATTGTTTTATTGACTTTGAAGTATAAATTTAGTTGAATTTCATGAATTTAGATGAATCCCCATGAAACCATGCCTTCTTCCCCAATTTTGAATTATGAATGTTTTGATGGGTTGAATTGTGAAGACATGAATTTCATGAAGTCTATATGAACCTATGTATGAATTATAATTCCTAAGCTAAGACTTTTCATGATGGGATTATGGATGACCTAAGGATGGTTTTATGAAAGTAAGCATGTTCAATCAAAAACTATGATTTTCCTCTATTATGTGGGTTCCTTCAATTATGATCAAATTGCCTTATTTATGATTTTCTAAGCATGAGTTTCCATTGAATTGCATGATTTAAGAGAATTCTCATGAACCCATGTAAACTCTATGATTTGTAAGTTATGAGCATGATGAATTATGTAAAGACGAAGTTTATGAAATCATGCATGTCTCTTATGAAGCTAATGATGAATTAAGGGTGCTTTGAGATTGAAGCATCAAAGTTTATGATATGTTGATGTTGTTATTGAGTTGTGAAAGGAATTCTCATATATTATTCAACCCATGAATGTGAAAGGTTTTCTCACATGTAATGATTCATAACTTGTTGAAAGGCTTACTCAACTAAACTTGAATCTATGATTAAGAAGCTATTCTAATGAAGGGACAAGAGGCGATCACCCATGTCTACTAATAACGAACTTATGACTAATGATAGACAAGAGACGATTACCCATGTCTACTTATGATAACTGAACTATGTCTAATCCGTGGGAATTATGCTTAGCAGCGAGTGGACAAGTGGCGATTACCCATGTCCCATAAACTATGTGCAACCATAGGATTATGGTCTATGATAGACACTAGCTAGTGGATCCACGTAACCTATATGTGAAGAAAAGGGTCCTACCTTGGCAAGTAGGATGGCCCTATCGGTGTGGGGTTAGATACAAGATTCCATGTTGATAGCTCACATGGTCTTACATGTCAGTTATAGCTACTTCCCACAAACCAAGAACTGAAGTGCTTTTAAGATATTTCTTAAGTGAAGTAACGATGTTTAGCTTGCTTGGACCATGGTTTATGATTTTTGTTGCTAACATTTTTCATGGTTTATCTTGGTAATTGCATGTCATGAAAATGTCCTTTTTAGCAGGTTTTTATGATTTTGTGCATTGCTATCATACTTAGTACATTCCTCGTACTAACAAATACTTTTTGACTACATTGTCTCATAATGTAGGGATTGGCGATTCTCTATCTATTCTTGGCTAGAGCTTAGTAGAAGGTTTTTGGAAGACTTGGTGAGTCCTCATGCATTCGAAGAAATAACATTGTTGTTCTTACTTTTGTGTTCCTTTCCTTTGACATTGTATTAGGTTACGTCCCAAACTTTATTTCTCATTCTTATGTTAGATTGGCTTTGAGACATTTGATGTAGACTTCAACTACTTTCTTAAAAGCTTTGATATGAAATTGTCTTTTGAACTCTAAAATCTCTGTGATATTGTATGTATGTATGCTAAGTGGCTTGTATGAGAACTTTCGAGGTCTTGTATGCCATGTCACGTCTAGGGGGTAATTTAGGTCGTAACAAACTTGGTATTCAGAGCACAAGGTTTTAGAAAGATCCTAGGATGTCTCATAAGCCACCTCGAGTAGAGTCTTGTTCATGAGTGTGAAGTGCGCCACATTTATGAATGAGAGGCTATAAGATGTTTAGAAAAGTCCATTTTTTTCATTACTCTTAAGTCGTGTGATAGAGTGCAACTCTATATGTCTCTCTCCTAATCCCTATCCTATGCATCTCAGGATATGGCTACCCGAAGAGCTTATGCTAGAAGGAATGCGGGAGAGAATGTGGAACAAGATGCTCCTCCTCAAGTTCCGGCCAACCTATGACCAAAAAAGTGACTAATGCGGAGTTTAGGGCTGCTTTTCAAGTGTTGGCTCAAGCCATGACGGTTCAAGGCAATAAGGAGGTTGTGGCTCCCATGAACCCAAATGTGGGTACGAAAACATTGAGGGTGAAGGACTTCACTAGAATGAACCCTCCGGAATTTCATGGTTCTAAGGTTGAGGAAGATCCTCAAGAATTCATTGATGAGGTGTACAAGGTGCTAATGATGATGGGTGTGACGCCGAAGGAAAAGGTGGAGTGGGCTGCTTATCAACTCAAGGAGTGAGGGTGAGCATGTCGATCATTTGAGGATTGTATTGCAAGTCCTCAAGGACCAACAACTCTTTGCGAAGTTTAGTAAATGTGAGTTTTGGCTAAGGTTCATGGCTTTTCTTTGTCACATTTCTTCGGTAAGGATATTGAGGTAGATCCTAAGAAGATGGATGCGGTTAAGAATTGGCCTAGACCTCTATCACCTTTGGATATTTAAAGTTTTTTGGGTTTAGCCGGTAATTATAGGAGATTAGTTGAAGGATTTTCTTTGATTGCTTTTCCATTGATGACTTTGACTCAAAAAAAGGCTAAGTTCTCTTGGTCCCAACCATGTAAGAAGAGTTTTCCAGAGTTGAAAGATAGACTTACCTCGGCTCCGATATTGACTTTACCGGAAGGGTCCGATGGTTTTGTGGTTTATTGTGATGCTTCAAGGATTGAGTTAGGGTGTGTTCTTATGCAAAATGGAAAAGTTATTGCCTATGCTTCAAGGCAACTCAATATTCATGAAAAGAACTATCCTACTCATGATTTAGAATTAGTGGCGGTTGTATTTGCTTTAAAGATTTTGAGGCATTATTTGTATGGTGTGCATGTTGACATTTTACCGACCATAAGAATTTGCAATATGTGTTTAAACAAAAAGATCTAAATCTTCGCCAAATAAGGTGGCTTGAGTTGTTAAAAGAGTATGACATAAGTGTCCTCTATCACCCCGGCAAGGACCACGGATGCTCTTAGTCGATTGTCTATGGGTAGTGTTTCCCAAGCTGAGGATGGTTAGAAAGAATTGGTTTGTAATGTTCATAGTTTTGCCCGACTGGGTGTTCGGTTGATTGATTATAGTGAGATTGATGTTATGGTTCACAATGGCTCGGAATCGTCCTTTGTGTCCGATGCAAAGGCTATGCAAGATCTCGATCCTAATCTTATTGAGTTGAAGGAAGTGGTGCTCAAGAAGTTCGTTGAGGCTTTCTCCCAAGGGGGAGATGGTTTGCTTCGATATCAAGGTCGTTTATGTGTTCCCAATGTAGATGACCTAAGAGGACAATTTTTTTTGGAAGCCTATCGTTCTCGATATTCCATTCACCCGGGAGCTACCACAATGTACCATAATTTGCGGGAGGTCTATTGGTGGAAGGGGATGGATGAAGAAGGATATTGCGGAATTTGTGGCTAAGTGTCCTATTTGCCAACAAGTGAAAGTTGAGCATCAAAAGTCGGGAGGTTTGTCCCAAGATATTAGTATTCCTACTTGGAAGTGGAAATATTTTAATATGGACTTTATTGTTGGTTTACCACGCACCCGGTGACAATATGATTCAATTTGGCTGATTGTGGATCGTATGACAAAATCAGCCCATTTCATTCCCGTCAAGGTTTCTTATTCGGCGGAGGATTACGCTAAGCTGTACTTGGAAGAAATGGTTAGGTTACGTGGAGCACCTTTATCCATTATCTCCGATCGTGGTGCATAAATTACCTCTCAATTTTGTAAGTCTTTTCAAAGGGTCTTGGTACTCGTGTTAAGCTTAGCACGACCTTTCATTCTCAAATTGATGGGCAAGTGGAGCGTACTATCCAAACTTTGGAAGATATGTTGAGAGCTTGTGTAATTGATTTCAAAGGTAATTGGGATGATCATTTGTCCTTTATTGAGTTTGCTTACAATAATAGCTACCATTCTAGTATTGGTATGGCCCCGTTTGTGGCTCTCTATGGTCAAAGGTGTAGATCTCCTATAGGCTGGTTTGAAGTTGGTGAAGTTGCTTTGATAGGTCCCGAGTTGGTACATGAGGCTATGGAGAAAGTTTGACTTATTAGAGAAAGGTTCAAAATGGCTCAAAGTTGACAAAAGTTCTATGCCGATGTTAGAAGGAGAAATTTAGAATTTGATGATGATGATTAGGTTTACTTGAAAATTTCACTCATGAAGGGTGTAATGAGATTCGGGAAGAAAGGGAAGCTTAGTCCCCGTTATGTAGTCCCATATCAAATTTTGAGACGTGTTGGTAAGGTTGCGTATGAACTTGATTTTCCCAATGATTTGGCATCGGTGCATCCGGTTTTCTATGTCTCATTGTTGAAGAAATGTGTTGGCGATCCGACATCTATAGTGCCATTAGAGAATCTTGGCATAAAGGATAGTCTTTACTATGAAGAAGTTCCGGTTGAGATTTTAGACTGGCAAGTCCGAAAGTTATGAAATAAAGAAGTTGCTTCCGTGAAGGTTCTTTGGAGGAATCAATTAGTTGAGGGTGCTACTTGGGAGGCCGAGGCCGATATGATATCCCGATATCCTCATCTCTTTCCCTCCGATCCTACTCTAGCTTAAAGTACCTAGTTCCTCATGGTTCATTCTTTGGTTTCATGTGTCTAAGTTATTTCCATGATTCCTTGTTTATGCATGGTCATGAAGAGTCAAATTTTGAGAAAATGAGCTAGCTTGATTGATTTTTTTTCTATGATTATGTGCATTTGATTATGAGTTGCATGAATCCTTCATGAAATGATGTTTTGAACATGCTTTAGCTTGGAGTTGATTTTTCCTCCTCGGATATGAGCATTTATGAGATTGCATTCTAGGTTGGGATGTTAGATTAAGTTCTTACCCTTCTCGTGATGTCTTGATTCTCCTTCGAGGACGAATGTTCCAAAGGGAGAGATAATGTAACACCCCGAATTCGAAAGGACGGAAAAAATTTGGTTTCTTGAAGTCTCGTGCCAATATCGACCGAGCCACCTACGGCCCGTAGACTGGCATAAGAGCTGTAGGTCTGACCCGTGGTTGGCTGGTCGAGGTCCTTTGAAAATGGCGAGCCTCAGTACTTTTCTACGGAGCGACAGGAAGGGCCGTCGTCTAGTGTATGAGCCATAGATGGATCCCGTCGTTGCAGGGTCAAAAGTGACTGTCTCTAAACCCAATGACGATTCACCAGGACAGTCCGTGGTTGGACCGTAGGTAAACCCGTCAATGGGGTCCGACAGCTAATTTTTAAATGAGTCTTTTGGTCTTTTCCCCCAATGACTTATTTATCAACTAAGGTCAGTTCCTAACTATTAATAACACTATATAAGCGCCTTTAATCCTAAAATCTACCCTTCCAAATCATTTGACAAGTTTCCCCAAACTCTTCTCCCTCAAATATTTCTCTCTCTAGAAGTTAGAAGAAAAAGAAGAAGAAGAAGAAGAAGAAGAAGGCAAGCTAGGGTTCAAGATATCAAGTTTTCTTCATCAATTGCTTAAGGAAATTGAGCACTAAGGTATGTTAGTCTTCATCCATGGAGGCCTTTCCTCCGTGGAATCCCTAAAATCTCCAATTTCAAGTTAGAAATTCCCAATTGAATTAAGGGTTTTCTTCCATGTCATGGGTTCTTTGCAAAGTTGCTTCAATTGATTGTTTTATGGACTTTGAAGTATAAAATGAGTTGAATTTCATGAATTTAGATCCCCATGAACCCATGCCTTCTTCCCCAATTTTAAATTATAAATGTGTTGATGGGTTGAATTGTGACGACATGAATTTCATGAAGTCTATATGAACCTATTAATGAATTATGATTCCTAAGCTAAGACTTTTCATGATGGGATTATGGATGACCTAAGGATGGTTTTATGAAAGTAAGCATGTTCAATCAAAAACTATGATTTTCCTCTATTATGTGGGTTTCTTCAATTATGATCAAATTGCCTTATTTATGATTTTCTAAGCATGAGTTTGCATTTAATTGCATGATTTAAGAGAATTCTCATGAACCCATGTACACTATGATTTGTAAGTTATGAGCATGATGAACTATGAAAAGATGAAGTTTATGAAATCATGCATGTCTCTTATGAAGCTAATGATGAATTAAGGGTGCTTTGAGATTGAAGCATCAAAGTTTATGATATGTTGATGTTGTTGTTGAGTTGTGAAAGGAATTATCATATATTACTCAACCCATGAATGTGAAAGGTTTTCTCACATGTAATGATTCATAACTTGTTGAAAGGCTTGATCAACTAAACTTGAATCGATACTTAAGGAGCTATTCTAATGAAGGAACAAAAGGCGATCACCCATGTCTACTAATAATGAACTTATGACTAATGATAGACAAGAGTTGATTACCCATGACTACTTATGATAATTGAACTATGTCTAATCCGTGGGAATTATGCTTACCACCGTGGACAAGTGGCGATTACACATGTCCTCTAACCTATGTGCCACCATAGGATGATGGTCTATGATAGACACTAGCTAGTGGATCCACGTAAGCTATATGTTAAGTAAAGGGTCCTACCTTGGCAAGTAGGATTACCCTATCGGTGTGAGGTTAGACACCGAATTCCATGTTGATAGCTCACATGGTTTTACATGTCGGTTAAGCCTACTTTCCACAAACAAAGAACTAAAGTGCTTTTAAGATATTTCTCAATTGAAGTAAAGATGTTTAGCTTGCTTTGACCATGGTTTATGATTTATGTTGCTAACCTTTTTCATGTTTTAGCTTGGTCATTGCATGTCATGAAAATGTCCCTTTTTAGCATGTTTAATTGATTTTGTGCATTGCTATCATACTTAGTACATTCCTCGTACTAACACATACGTTTTGCCTACATTGTGTCATAATGTAGGGCTTGGCGAGTCTCCATCTATTCGTGACTAGAGCTTAGTAGAAGGTTTTCAGAAGACTTGGTGAATCCTCATGCATTCGAGGACATAGCCTTGTTGTTCTTACTTTTATGTTCCTTTGCTTTGACATTGTATTGGGTTACGTCCCAAAATTTATTTCTCATTCTTATGTTAGATTGACTTTGAGACATTTGATGTAAACTTCCGCTACTTTCTTAAAAGCTTTGATATAAAATTATCTTTTGAACTCTTAATTCTCTGTGATCTTGTATGTATGTATGCTAAGTGGCTTGTATGAGGCCTTTCGGGGTCTTGTACGCCATGTCACATCTAGGGAGTACTTTAGGTCGTGACAGGAATAGATAAAAGTCAAATAGAAATTTAACATACGAAAAGGGAATGACCAATACCAATCCACACTTCTGAGATCAAAACATAGAATAGCTCCTTAAATATAATTCAGCATGGATTGGAAAAACTTTCACAATTGTGAATTCATTTGTCATAAATACCTTTCACAATCATGATCATCATAGTAAGTGAGAAATACCTTTCACAATCATGATCATCACAGTAAGTGAGAAATCATTTCACAATAGCATTGGTACTTTCCTTCCAAAGCATCCCCAAATCATTTATAATCATTTCATAAAAACATGCATATCTTCATCATTTCGTAATTCATGGATTCATGATAGGATCATAGTTGGAAACATAATTTAGGTATGTTTCAATGAAATTTCAACTAAAATATCATGGATTAACATCAATTCATGCATTACAAGAGTTAATTAACTATAATCAATCATTATTAGATGAAACCCACATTCATTGAATTGAAACCCTAATTTTATCAATTGAAAATTGATTTGGGAAATTGAAATCTTTGGGGACCCCATAGAGGAAAGGACTCCATGGGCGAATACACACATATCTTGATCCATTAAGCCCAAGGAAATGGAGAATTGGGAGACTTGTGTTGAACCCTAGCTCTTCTTCTTCTGCCTTAGACTTGAGAGAATTTGGGAGGATGAATATAGTCATGTTTTGGGAATTTAAGAGAATGAGTTATGAATGGGTAATTTGGGGGTTTAAATTGTTTATTCAAGGCTTAGGGTAGAAGGTAAAATCACATAATATAGGGTTAAAATAATTAGGAAAAGACCCAAAAGCCCCTTTAAAATAACTGCCGAACTGGACCTACAGTTTTGACCTTCTACGGACTGTACTGGTCAACCGTAGAAAGATTCAGAACCCCTCTTTATTTGCCAACATTTCATGGACACCATCTAAAGTTCGTAGGTCCATTTACGGACGGGAGATACCAACCGTATAACCCAACCTAAGGCTTTAAATTTTTACTAAGTCTGGGAGTTACCTACGAGACCTACATATGAGTCGTACATAGGGTGACGGGCCATCCTGGTGAACCATACAAAAGATACTAGGACTTGATTTTATAAAATTATTTCCCCACTTCGTACGGTCGCCATCTATGGCCCGTAGAAGCTTCTACAATTTGTAGATGGGAACCATAAACACAGATCTCAGCCCAAAAAAATATTTTCTCTCGTTTTTCAAGTTCTTAGGTGTTATAGTTATTAATGTTCACGAACCCAGCCCCTTCCCCCGCGAACACGGAAAGGAGAAATTCAATACTCCATGAACACGACAAGGCTCCCACAAATGTGGAGATCATTATCTTGACTATCCCCAAATGTGGTCGAGCCCCCATGTACGCGAGGTCCTAAATTCACTACCCTCTACGAACACGGTCACAAGCTCCAGATCTCAGAGGGATGGCACTACACAGATAACAAAAAAATCACAAGGCATAAACATTAACCAAAAGGACCTTTGGGATTCATTCTGAACCTCGTACACACAAACCAAGTATGCTACTCAACTAAACTCGAAATTCTGAACTTAAGGGAACTATTGTAAAATGAATTCAAGGTCTCCTTTACCTGAAACCCGTAAAAGTCGCAACGAACTAATAAAATGTATGAAAATGCCCAACTAAGCTCGAAACCTCAGAAAATCAACTAACACCTCCCCTAGGCCTAAAATCACCCTCCGATTCGAGCCGAGCATCCGAACTATGAATGTTGACCAAAATCAACCCAAAGTCTAAAATCATATCAACTTCAAACTTTAGACCTCAAATCCATGAAATGACTCCGAATATGAAATCAACAACTCTCTTAAATGAAATACCACATTCCAAAGCTGATGGAATCGACAAAATTCCATTTTGAGACTCAAAATCCCAATTGCTACCAAAAACCACTTTTAATCAACTTAAGCCTTTCAGAGCTCAAAGCTTAAAAAAAACCAGAACCTTTAAATAAAAATTCAAAACAAAATTTACAAACAGATCAGAAATGAGTTGGCACAACTATCGAGAAGGGTAAAATGGTAATTTTATAAAAAAGTCTTAAAAATGACCTTCTGGGTCATTATATAATCAACCACTAAAGCCATATTCATCCTCGAATATAAGGTTAAAAAAAGTATGTGAAGCTTCGAAAAGCTGAGGATATTCAACACGCATATCGAACTCTATATCCCAATTCCCCTCTCCAACTACGCGCTTCTTCCACTGCACCTTCACTAAAACAATCACTTTGGTTCTAAGCTTCCAAACTTGCCTATTAAAAATAGCTATAAGCTCATCTTCGAATGTCAAGTAAGGACCCAACTTTTCTGAATATAGAGAAAGCATGCGAGACTTATCCAGCACATACTTCCGAAGGATGGAGACATGAAATATAGGATGCACAACTGACAAGTTAGGTGGCAAGGCCAATCTATAAGCCACTTCTCCAACATGCCCTAAAATCTAAAAAGGACTAATAAATCGAGTGCTAAGCTTGACCTTTACCCGAACCCCATCACACCCTTCATTAGTGACACTCTGAGCCAAACATGATCTCCCTCCATAAACTCTAGGGCTTGAATCCTCCTATCTGCATACATCTTCTGTGAACTTTGGGCCATCAACAGTCTACCCTGAATCCTACGAACCTGCTCCATGGCATCTCTAAGAAAATTACTATCTAATTAGTTCATCTCAGCTAAATCAAACCAACAAATCAATGATCTACATCACCTACCATACAACGTCTCAAATGGGGCCATATGAATACTTGAGTAATAACTATTGTTGTAAGCAAACTCCACTAAAGGAAACTTCTGATCCCAACGAGCACCAATGTCAATCACACATGCGTGAATAATCTCCTCCAATGCCTGAATCATCTGCTCAGACTACCCATCCATTTGAGGGTGAAAAGTCAAAATCATATCAAATCAAGTACCCATGACATGTTGTAGTGCCCTGCAGAAGTGAGCAGTGAATAATGAACCTCGATAAAAGAAAATAGAAATAGATACCCTATGTAGCTTAACTATTTAACTGGTATGGAGTCATGCTAACTTCTCTGCCGTGTACTTCACCTGAATTGGGATATAATGGGAGGATTTGGTCAACCTTTCAACAATCACCCAAAAAGAATCATAACCACCTATAATGGTAGGCCAGCCCACAACTAAGTCCATGGTGATACATTTCCACTGCCAAGTAGGAATGGGCATCCTTTAGACATACCTCCCGTTCGCTGATACTCACACTTGACCTATTGGAATATCAAAAACCTAGACACAAACTCAGAAATATCCTTCTTCATACAACACACTAGTAATACTGACTCAGATCGTGGTATATCTTTTCCACTCCTGGATGGATAGAATATCGAGAACAGTTAGCCTCCTCCGGAATCAACCTAACAAACTCCCCCACCTAGGGCAGAGAAATCCAACCTCAGATCCTCAACACCCCATAAGAATCAAACACAACCTCCTGGGCTTTGCCTCTCAACATGTTGTCTCGAATAAGATGTAACTTCTCACCATCAAACTGTCGCTCACGGATCCGCTCCACCAAAGAAGATCAGGCCAAAAAATCATAAATTATACCACTACTCTCCTCTAAAATATGCAACCAGACAAAATTATTGGCTAACCTTTAAAAGCCAATGGTCTCTCCTCAATATTCAGTATGTCAAGACTCCCCATGCTAGGAGTCTTCCTACTCAAAGCATCGGCCACCACATTGACCTTCAGTCAAGCCTCTAACTTCCTCAATCTTGGCCGGCTCTATTTTAACACCCTCCTTAGACATTACGTGTCCCAAGAATGCCAAAAAATTAAGCCAGAACTAGCACTTTGAGAACTTAGCATACAACTTCTCTTCCCTCAACCTCTAAAGTACAATCATCAAGTGTCGAACATGGTCCTCCATAGTCCTAGAGTACGCCAAAATATCATCAATGAAGATAATCACAAAAGAATCCAAGTATGGTCGAAATACCCCATTCATAAACTCCATGAATGTTGCAGGGGCGTTATCAGCCCAAAACACATCACTAGGAACTCATAATGACCATACCAAGTTTGAATGGTTGTCTTAGGCACATCTGATTCCTTAATCTTGAACCGATGATAACAGGACCTCAAATCTATCTTAGAGAACAACGATGCTCCTTGAAGTTGATCAAATAAGTTATCAATACATGAAAGAGGATACTTGGGCAATACACATCCTCATAGTCTCATCCTTCTTCTTCACAAACAACACTAGGGCACCTCAAGTTGACACACTAGGGTGAATAAACCCTTTACTTAACAAATATTGCAACTCCTTCAGCTCTGCTTGAGAATTATTATAGGAAGGAATAGAAATGGTCTTAGTGCCCTGCTCCAAATCAATAGCAAAGTCAATATCCCTATCAGAAGGTACACCAGAAAGATCAGAAGGGAACATATTTGGAAACTCTTGAACCACGGGAACAAAATCCATGGGAGGTGGTTGTGGCATCCCGAAAATCTGAACTAAGTAAGATTAAAACTCAAAATCTATAGAGAATTACGTGGCGTACTTTATACCAATTAGTAATTTTTGAATCTACCTTTTAGTGACATAAGAATTTGGTATTTGAGATAATGTTCGGAAAGGGTAACGAAGCGCTACTCATTATCAAGTTAAATGGAATACTGGACGCATTTATATATATAATTGTATACTTTAAATAGAGGGCACATGTCTAAAAGGATATTATAATGAATATATATATATATATAAATATATATAATGTTTGCTGCCAAGTAAATAATAATGTGTAGTGTCGCTATTTTTAATTTTAGTCATTTATTAACTTTAAGAGTAGTGGGGTCCTCTTTAACCTTTCCTATTATATGCTATGCTAAAGTAACTCCAAGCAATTTTTCTTGGATTTTTCCGGAACTCAACGAAGTGCTCCCTGCCTTTGCTTAGCAGTGGCAGCAACAAAGGGGTGAGTTGCAAGTACTTGATAATTCTCTTAAGCCAAAAGCAATATAGCGATTTATATCTTACACAAGCTTTAGTCTTGGGTAAAAAATATCAAAGATTCTACAAGAACTCCTGTTGGTATTTGATTTCAAATAGGTAATTTCTCTATCCCTCACTTGAATATGATTGTGGAATACTAAATAGAGATATAGTATATATGGGCAGTCGCTATTTGATTTAAATTTTACTCTAGTTCTTGAGATGAGTATTGGTGAATTAGGGCTCTTAAAAGTGATAAGGTAGTGTATATTAAATTGTTGATTAAAATTGAATTCTTCTTGGGTATTCCTGCTGATTGAGGAAGTTATTATTGAGTTAAGCTAAGTTAAGGAATTGTAGGGTTCACCTCAAATGATTATTAAGAATTGAGTTAGTTTGGGTATAAGTGGAAAATAGTGGAATGAATTACTGATGAACCTATGGGTTATTGATGAATATATACGTATATATTATTTTGTAATTAATTGTGTTGGATTGATTGGTCGCCATTCAGTAGTGGAAGCGAGTGGTTGGCTATGTAAGGCTACATCTATGCGACTTTAATTATTTGTTACACGCGATACTACGATAGCTAGGAAGGTACCAAATGTATGTAAAGCTAATACTCCCTTCGCCATTACAACACCACCTATATAATTTATTTCTACTATAAATGTCAAGTTAGATAATTTGAAGCATGAAAGAAAAAAACTTCATATTGTATGCATGCCACCTACTTGATTATTCATCTAAGTTTAAGAGTGTCCATGCCACTTCCTTTGGGTTGGGTTTCATAACATTTTGCGATACCATAACCATCTTTACTTGGATTTCTTTATGAATTATTGAATATATATTTCATTTGTATTGAATGGATATAGGCAATAGTAAGATAGTCAGTTAATATCATAGTTAGTATATTAGCTATCATATAGAGGGATTACCTAATTAGTTGAACGGATCTTCTTATAAACTCAATGCCATAGGCCTGTTGGCATACTTGATTAAAGATAGCGACGGGAGGGTATTCATAGGTTTTACTTGAAACACTCGCGCAACGTGATTTTGTGCACATGATTGAGACCAAACCACTATTGCGAGCCCGAATATTGTGGCGTACCCGCCCTTGTGGCATTATTTGCATTTGGAGTCAATTCGAAAATCATGTACTACTTCCCCATGACTCAAGCCAATACATGGCACATATGGCCTGCGGGCACACCCTCACAGTGAGCCTACCAGGGTTGTACCTCGTACAAGACTATGATTACAATATATGTATAGAAACATAGGGATGATCTTTTGGGAAACTTATGCATTATAAGTAATGTGAGTCACCTTTGATCGGACATCACATGATCATTTATGGTAGAAATAATTAAAGTACTTCACTTAGGTGAACTTGTTGCATGGGTTACCATTGTATATCCTTTATCTACTCTTTGTATGCTCATTAGTTCTTTTGAGTTAATATTTGGTTCATATGAGCTTCGATACCAGTCTATCTATTATTTTGTCTCCTTTACATTCTAGTACATGTAGTATTTGTACTGGCGTCCTTGTATATGGGGCATTGCATTACCTTGTAAATACAGGATTAGGTTCACAGGGGGCAGACATCCACATTAGATTCTTTTGCCGACTTTAGTTGATGTTTTGCTGATCTCAATCCCAACCGGAGCCAACTTATGTCTAGTACTTTTTATCATATGTAGGTTGCTAGCTGTGTGTGTCGAGGACTGTCTCAATGACTTACTAGCAGTGTGATGTTTTAAATCTTTATAAGGCTTCCTAGACATCATGATGCATCATGCTGTACAGTTTTTGGCCTAGATAACTTTATAGCCTATGTATACAGCATGTGTTGGTTATTCCACTTGCTTATTAGCTTACAGTTTCTTACATGTCATAGCTTATGTGTAGAACAGGTGTCCATACGGTTCTTATCTACCCTCCATTTTAGGGCAGAAAAATTTTTGTATCAGAGCCTTGGTTCAGTGCTCCCAAGGAGTCTATAAATCTATTTCTAGTAGAACCTTACTTATTAATGTGTTGTACACCACATTTATAATTAAGGGGCTGCAAAGGCATTTAGGAAATTTATCTTTTTTGTAATCTAGATCGTGCGATAAAGCTATGTCATAGAAAGTTACTTCTAACTCATAGTTTTCTTATATGTGCTACAGAACATGTCTACTATAGATAAGGATAAATTAGTCCAAGTGGCCACTACTGGCACCCCTCATGAGGTAGCCACCACAGGGTAGTCTCCGGCATCAGTTGACTAGACTAGGGCTCAAAAAGGGTTGTCGAGTCCTATGATTTTATGGCCTTATGAGCTCGAGACAGAAAGACTTCCAGGAGTTTCCGCACTTCCAAAAGTGCAATCAATAGTCCATATACAGCTACCAGATGCTTCAAAATATGATATGAGAGGAGCGATACAACAGCTCACTTATTTGGTAGTCGCTCAGGCTTAGAGTTTTAGTGTAGAGGTACCTGATGCTGCTCAGAGAGAGGTAGCCAGATCTAGGATTTTTGATTTCCTTCGTATGAATCCTTTAATTTTTACAAGCTCCAACCTTGCGGAGGACCCTCAACAGTTCATTGATGAGATTCATAGAATCTGCAAGGTGATGCGGGTATCGGAGACAAATGTTGTTGAGCTGGCCTCTTATCTGTTGAAAGTTGTTACTATTACTTAGTACGAGATGTGCAAAGCTTCAAGGGGTCAGAAGGCCTCCCCAGCGGTCTGGGAAGACTTTTCAAAAGCCTTCATTGATCATTTTTTTCCATTAGAGCTTAGAGATGCAAGAGTAGATGACTTGCTGAATTTCAAGCAGCGTGATCTTAGTGTTAGAAAGTATAGACTGTGATTTACCCAATTGTCTAGATTTGTTCTAGAGTTGGTTAGTACTGAGACATCTAGGATTCATCGCTTTATAGGTGGTCTCACAGATCGTTTGAAGGACATTATCTCAGTTGCTGCCCGTTACAGGGATTTTGATATAACAAGAATGATGGCATATGCTCAGCAATTAATGGAGGATCAAAATAATCGTGAAGTAGAGAGTGAGAGAGACCAGAGTAAGATGGCTAGGATTGCTGGCCGATATCAAGAGTGTAGTGGATCTTCCACCAGCAGAGGACCTTCCAGAAAAACTCTGCTAATAGTATGCTCCACATGGTGCTCCAACTCGATTTTCAAGACATAGACTTGAGCAGGGCAGACTTAACCAAATTTTCAGCCCAAAATGAACTTTCTGAATCAATTGACGGAAGAACAGGATGGTCCGTCAATTGATGTACAGACCGTAGATCCCGTCCGTCGATTGACCCCGACTGTTTTTAATTAACGGCTTTTTGGTATATTCCCTAATTAGTTACCTATTAAGCTAAGTCAGTTATACCCTTAATCTTAGACCTATAAATACTTTCTAAGCCTAATTCCTTTCATTCTAATTCATTGCAAAACTCTCCTCTCTCAAATATTTCTCCCTCTACAAAGAACTCTCTCAACTCACAAGGAAGAAGAAGGAGCTTGAATCCTCCATTGAAAACCTTCAAACTTCTCCAATTTCTTTTCGATTGCTTTGAGGTATGATAGTGCTCACCATTAGGAGTCTTTTCCTCCAATGGGCCCTTCCTCTTCTTCATGATTTTCAAGGGTTTACTCTACATCCAATTGAATTAGGGTTTGTGATCAATCATTGTGGGTTCTTTAATTATGATTCCAATTATTGATTTCATGATTCCTAGTGCACGATTTAGCGTAATAAAGTAACTTAGTGCATGAATTAGCGTGAATTACATGATTTGATGTAAAGATTTCATGAGCCCCCATGATCCCAAGCTAATTCTCCCTAATTTGATAATCTATGCTTTGATTGTTGGGTTGAGTTATGATTTGATGAAGTTTATGAATTTTCTATGAAATCAAGCATGAATTATGAATGAATTGAGGATAGTCTTATGAATTTAGCATAATCAAGTCAAAAGCATGATTTTCCTCTATTATGTGAGTTCCTTCAAGTATGGGTAAATTGTCTTAATTATGGCTTTCTAAGCATGAGCTTGCATTGAATTGCATGTTATGAGTTGAACTTGCATGAACCCATATGAACTCTATGAACTATGAAATATGAGCATGATGAATTAAGGGAGCTTTGAGAGTAAAGTGTAAAAGTTATGATATGATGATGCTATGGTCGAGTAGTGAAAGGTTTTCTCACGTAATTCTCTCATTATGATAAAAGAAGAACATAGAGGCGATTACCCATGCTCTTAAGGAGTTATTCTAATAATGAAAGCTTAGACAAGGTCCATGAAAGATGAATATCTATAAGCATGATTTTAGCTTGAATTGGTAACCCTAGTTGTACCTTTCCATGTTTGATGATATAAATATGTTAATGACTAATCCATGGGAATTATGCTTAGCACCGAGTGGATATTGAGATGGAAGCCCTCCCGTTAGTAGAGGCCGGGTCTTCTAGTGAAAGCTCTCCCGTTAGTAGAGGCCGAGTTTTCTAGATGGAACTCTCCCGTTAGTTGAGGCAGAGTCTCCTAAAGCATTCTCTATCCCATAAACTATGTTGCCACCATAGGATGTTTTCTTTAAGTAGACATTAGCTAGTGGATCCACATAAGCTAAGAAGTTCATGGTCTTACCTTGGCAAGTAGGACACCTCTTTTCGGTGTGGGGTAGACACCGGATTCCGTGTTGATAGCTTACATGGTCTTACATGTCGGTTAAGGCTTTTTCCCACAAGTTAATGAACAAGTGTTCTCATGATGAAGTAAAGAAAAGAAGGACAGATGATTTAGCTTGCTTTGGCCTTGATATATGCTTTATGTTTCATGTTTATCATGTTTTTAGCTTGGCCATTGCATGTCATGATTATGTCTCTATCTCTAGCATGATTTATGTATTTATGTGCAATGCTATCATACTTAGTACTTAATTGTGCTAACACATACTCTTGCCTACATTAACTTCTTTGGTGTAGGACGTGGCGATTCACCTTCCACTCGTGGCTAGAGCATTGACTTAGAGTTGATAGAAGACTTGGTGAGTCCTCATCCATCTAAGAACATAGCCTAGTTGTTCTTATTTTCATGTCTTTCCTTATGTTGGATATTGTATTGGGCTACGTCCCTATCACTTTTATTCGTATTCTATGATGTTAGAACGCTTTGAGACATGAGTTGTAGACTTCTGTTGTTTTTGAGTAAAGTTTTGATATAATATGCTCTTTTGAACTCTTATTTCTCTATTATCTTGTATGTTATGCATGCTAAGGGCTTGTATGAGGCCTCTTGGGGTCTTGTACGCCGTGTTACATCTAGGAGCTACCCTGGGTCGTGAAAGGTTGGTTCAAGCGCCGGCCCAAATTGTATGTATGGATTAGCTAGTCGGCAGGATTTAGAGGCCTCCCTAGATATGGTTACAGGTACCTTATCAATTTTCTCACATGATGTGTATGCTTTGATAAACCCAGGAGCTACTCTGTCATATGTTACTCCATTTGTTGCTAAAAAGTTTGAAATACAACCAAATTTTTTATGTGAACAATTTGCCTTATAGACTTCAGTAGGAGAGTCTATCATAGCTAGGTGGGCCTATTATGATTGTACAGTTACACTATGTGGACAAGATACATTAGCTAACTTGATTGAACTGGAAATAGTTGACTTTGATGTTATCATGGGAATGGATTGGTTGTCCTCTTGTTATGCTACTGTTGATTGTCGAGCTAAGATTGCTCGATTCCATTATAAGGGAGAGTCAATTCTAGAGTGGAAGGGTAATGTTGTGATGCCTAGGAAAAATTTCATTTCTTATCTTAAGGCACGAAAGCTTATCGTAAAGAGGTGTTTATATCACCCAATATGAGTAAGAGACCTTCAAGCTAAGAAGCATGTGTCAAATCTTCAGTTAGAACCAGTGGTGAATGAATATCCTGAGGAATTTCTAGGATTACCTCCCGTCAGAGAAATTGACTTCGGTATTGATGTAGATCCCGATACTTAGCCATATCAATTCCACCCTATAGAATGGCACCTGCTGAATTGAAGGAGTTAAATAAGAAGTTGAAAGACTTGTTCGATAAGGGCTTTGTTTGACCTAGTATATCACCTTAGGGTGCACCAGTGTTGTTTGTACGTAAGAAAGATAGTACGTTGCGAATGTGTATAGATTATAGGCAGCTCAATAAAGCGACAATAAAGAATAAGTATCCTCTCCCTCGAATAGATGATTTATTTGATCAGTTACATGGAGCTAGATCTTTTTATCACCAGCTAAGGATTCATGAAGTAGACATTCCTAAGACAGCTTTTCAGACAAGATATAGACACTTTAAGTTCCTAATTGTATGCTAAGTTTTCTAAGTGTGAATTTTGGATGAACTCAGTAGCATTTCTAGGCCATGCGGCACCTGGAGAAGGCATCAAGGTTGACTTTCAGAAGATAGAAGTCGTGAAGAATTGGCCCCGATCTACCACTCCCACAGAGGCACGTAGTTTCATGGGACTAGCTAGCTACTATAGTAGATTTTTTAAGGGATTTCCCTCTATTTATGATCCATTGAAATAATTGACGCAGAAAGCCGCTAAGATCATGCTCTGACATTTGTGAAAGAAGCTTCCAAGAGTTGAAAGATAGATTGACTACATTGCAGGTATTAGCTTTACTAGATGGCATGGAAGGATATGTTGTGTATTATGAGGCTACCAATATTGGCCATGGTTGTGTCGTGATGCAGCATGGGAAAGTCATATTGAAGAGGCATGAACAGAATTATACCACTCATGATTTAGAACTTGCAGCAATGGTCTTTGTGCTTAAAAATTGTGCCACTATCTGTATGGAATGCATGTTGATATCTTTACGGATCATAAAAGCCTTCAATATTCATTTAAGCAGAAAGAGCTGAACCTCAGGCAGAGGAGGTGGCTAGAGTAAATGAAGGATTAAAGTGTGGACATCCTCTATCACCCAGGTAAAGGTAATGTTGTAGCAGTTGCTCTCAGTTTACTATCTATGTGTAGCTTGGCACATCTTTCACATACTCAGCGTGAGGTGGCCAGAGATGTTCATAAATCAGCCAGCCTGGGAGTCCGACTTATGGATTATGAGGATGGTGGTGTTGTGGTATTGAATGCAGCTAAGTCATCACTGGTGACATTAGTAAAATAGAAGTAGTATGATGATCCCTTATTGCTTCTGTACAAAGAGTGAATTCGGCAACATCGAGTTACAACATTTGAGTTATCGAGTGATGGCACTTTGAGGTGTCGGGGTAGATCATGCGTACCTGATATGAATGGGCTGAGATAACATATTATGGATGAGGCACATTGCTCTTGTTATTCAATTCATTGTTACTCTACAAAGATGTATGATTACCCTTAATAGGTCTACATGTGTAATGATATGAAGAAAGATAGTGCAGAGTATGTAGCAAAATGCTCCAACTGCCAGCAAGTCAAAGCAGAACATTAGAGGCCTAGTAGCCTAGCTCAGACTATAAGTATTCTAGTATAGGAATGGGAAGCTATTAATATGGACTTCATCACAGGCTTGCCATCTTCTTTCCGTAAACATGACTCCATATGGGTGATAGTTGATCGGCTAACAAAATAAGCCCATTTCTTACCTGTTAAGTCCACTAGCACGACTGAATATTATGCCAAGTTGTATATAAGAGAAATTGTTTGCTTACATGGGACCTCGGTGTCTAGTATTTCAGATAGAGGGGCCCAATATGCAATTCATTTTTGGAGATCATTCCAAATAAGCTTAGGCTCACAGGTGAATCTAAGCACTGCATTTCATACACAAACAGATGGACAAGCCGAACGTATGATTCAAACACTTGAAGACATGTTGAGAGCTTGTGTGCTAGATTTTAAAGGTAATTGGGATGATCAATTACCGCTAACAGAGTGTGCACATAATAATAGTTATCATTCAAGTATTGGCATGGCTCTATTTGAAGCTCTATATGGTGGACTGTGTAGATTACCTATTGGTTGGTTTGAAGTAGGCGTGACGTAGATACTAGGATCGGATCTAGTCCACCAAGCCATTGAGAAGTTTAAATTGATACGAGAATAGTTGAATACTACTCAGAGTGGAAAGAAGTCATATGCGGATGTGCGGCAGAGGGATTTAGAGTTTCAAATTGATGATTTGGTATTTTTGAAATTGTCACCTAAAAAAGATGTCATGCGGTTCGAATAGAATGGAAAGTTAAGTCCTAGGTATTTTGGCCTTATAGCATGTCAGGTAGAATTACCTCCAAAGCTAGCTGTAGTGCACCCTGTCTTTCCAATGTCTATGCTACGCAAATGCTTAGGAGAACCTTCCCATGTTGTCATATCAAAGGATATTGGGCTTGCACAAGACTTATCATTTGAGGAAGTTCCTGTGGCTACATTGGACCGATAGGTTAGGAAGTTAAGGACTAGAGATATAGCTTCAATCAAAATACTTTGGAGGAACCAGAATGTAGAAGAGGCAACATGGGAAGTGGAAGCAGATATGAAAGCTAAATACCCTTACCTATTCCAAGAACTATTAGAAGGTCCTTACCTTATGTGTCTCCTTATGTAGTCATTAGTCTCTATTTTATTTGTTCCATTATTATGTGATTCTTACATGATGTGTTTAGGTACATGAATATGCTTGCAATTATAGAGTCTTATAGGGATGCAACTTTCAGATGTGGAGTATAAGGTAAACTCTGGTAATTGTTACACCTTTTGTGTGAGTATAAGGCTAATTTGAGCCTTGTTTATAATTGGTTAACTAGTGAAATTGTTGTGACGTTGTGTGAAGCGTATGTGTATGTATTATGATTAGCTGACATGTACCCGATAGGCCTATTTACAAAGGAAACTCTGCCAAATTTTTTGGAAATTTGGAGAGTTAACAAAAATTTAAGGTTATTAATGGACAACTCAAAGTGATTTTATGAACAACTACAAAATTCAAAGTAAGCTACAAGCATCACTCATGGACGAACGATCCTTAGTGGGGGAGAATGTGGCATCCCAAAAATATGAACTAAGTAAGAATACAACTCTGAAGTGATAGAGAGTTACATGGTGTACTTTATACCAATTAGTAATTTTTGAATCTACCTTATAGTGCCATAATAATTTTGTATTTGAGATTTTCCTTCGAGAGTTACAAATAATGTTCGAAAAGGGTAAGGAAGCACTACTCATTATCAAGTTAAATGGAATATTGGATGCATTTATATATATAATTGTATGCTTTAAATAGAGGGTACATGTCTTAAGGGAAATTATAATTAATATATATATATATATATATGTGTGTGTAATAATTGCTACCAGGTATATAATAAAGTGTAGTGTGGCTATATTTAACTTTAGTCATTTATTAGCTTTTAGAGTAGTGAGGTCCCCTTTAACCTTTCCTATTATATGCTATGCTGAGGTAACTCCAAGCATTTTTGCTTGGATTTTCCCAGAACTCAGTGAAGTGCTAGCTCCCTGCCTTTGCTTTCCAGTGGAAGCAAAGAAGAGGTGAGTTACCAGTACTTGATAATTCTCTTAAGCCAGAATGCATATAGTGATTTATATCTTAGACAATCTTTAGTCTGTGTTCAAAAATTACAAAGATTCTTCAAGAACTCCTATTGGTATTTGATTTCAAATAGGTAATATCTCTATCCCTCACTTGAATATGATTATGGAATACTAATTTGAGTTATAGTATATATGGGTAGTCACTATTTGATGCAAATTTTACTCTTGTTCTAGAGATGGGTATTGGTGAATTAGGGCTCTTGAAAGAGATAAGGGGGTCTATATTAAATTGTTGATTAAAATTGAATTCTTCTTGGGTATTCCTGCTGATTGCAAAAGTTATTATTGAGTTAAGGTAACTTGAGAAACTGTAGGGTTCACCTCAAATGATTATTAATAATTGAGTTAGTTTGGGTATAAGTGGAAAATAGTGGAATGAATTATTGATGAAACTACAGGTTATTTATGAGTATATACGTATATATATATTGTAGTTAATTATGCTGGATTGATTGATCGCGATATAGTAGTGAAAGCGAGTGGTTGGCTATGTGAGGCTCCATCTATGCGAGTTTAATTATTGGTGACTCGCGATACTACGATAGCTAGGAGGGTACCAAAGGTATGTGAAGCTAATACTCACTTCGGCATTATGGCACCACCTATATCATTTGTTTATAGTATAAATGTCAAGTTAGATTACTTAAAGCATAAAAGGAAAAAACTTCATACTGTACACATGAAACCTGCTCGATTAATCGTCTACTTTAAGGGTGTCCATGCCACCCCCTTTGTGTTGGGTTTCTTGACATTTTGCGATACCATAAGCATCTTTACTTGGATTTCTTTATGAATTATTGAATATATATCTCATTTGCATTGAATGGATATAGACAACAGTTAGATAGTTAGTGGATATCATAGTTAGGAGATTAGCTATCATATAGAGGTATTACCTAAATAGTTGAACATTCCTTCTTATAAACTCAATGTGATAGGCCTTCTAAGGAATACTGAATTAAAGATAGTGATGGGAGGGTATTCATAGGTTTTACTTGAAACACTCACGCAACGTGATTTTGTGCACAAGATTGAGACCAAACCACTATAGTGAGGGTGAAGATTGTGGCGTACCCGCCCTTGTGGCATCATTTGAATTTGGAGTCAGTTGGAATATAATGTACTATTTCCCTGACTCGAGCCAATACATGGCACATATGGCCTACGGGCAGACTGTCACGACCTAAAGTACCCCTTAGACATGACATAACGTATAAGACCCCGAAAAGCCTCATAGAAACCACTTAGCATGCATCATAAAAGATAATAGTAGATAGAGTTCAAAGAAAATTTATGTCAAAGAGTAGAAAAAAGTAGCGGAAGTCTAAACATAGTCTCAAAAGCCATCTAATATATGAATGGAATGAAAGTGGGACGCAATCCATACAAGTCTTAAAAGTAATATGAAATAAAAGCATAAACATGGAATTGTCCTCGACGGTATGAGGACTTACCAATTCTTCAAGGTTTCTATCACAATGAACTAGCCACAAGAGGATGGAGATGAGCCAGATGATACACTTATAAGAAAGAGTAGGCAAGAGTATACGTTAGTACAACAATGTACCAAGTATGATAACTATGCATAAAGGTTACAAAATCATGCAAAAGGGCTATACATAAGATACAATGACCAAGTTAAATCATAGGATGACATGATAGAAAATATGAGATAAAAGCCATGGTCAATGCAAGGAAATCATCTTAAAACAAAATATGTTTAAAAGCCTTTATAAAGTAACCTTAGTTCATTATGTGGGAAATTAGCCTTAACCGACATACACCATGTGAGCTATAACATAGATTCCGGTGTCTACCCCACACCGAAAAGAGGTACCCTTACTTGCCAAGGTAAGAACCATAACTTCTAGCTTAAGTGGATCCACTATCTAATGTCTGTCAAGACAACCTATGGTGGCACATAGTTTACGGGACATGGGTAATTATCACTTGTCCACTCGGTTCAAAGCATAAATCCCACAAAATAGTCATAATTCATAGCTTATCTTATCATTAATAGATATGGGTAATTGCCTCTTTTTTATCATTAGGAAACATGGTTAATCGAATCTTGCCCTTTTTTTATTCATGGAAGGCACATCAAATAGCCAATCCAAATTAGAATTCATTAAAAGAGCTCCTTAATCTTTGATTCAAGTTTAGATGACAAAATCTTTCAACCCTATGAATAATTTATGTGAGAAAATCCTTTCACAATTCAACAACCTCAACATTTATGTTTCACTCTCAAAGAAAATCTTAACTCATCACAATTTCATAATTTGATCATGCATAACTTCATAAAATTCATCTTTTGATCATTCATAAATTCATCATAGAATCATAGCTTAGAAATCATAGATCATGCATGGGTTCATGGAATTTCAATCTTCACATCATGCAATTAACTCAATTCATGCATAAAAAGACTTAATTCAATCTATTAGATAATAATTTGAAAGAACCCATAAGATAGAAGAAAACCCTAATTCTAATTGAAGAACCTAACTTTATGAAATTGGAGAATTTAAAAACCCTATGGAGTAAAGGGCTCAATAAGTGAAAGCTATCATACATTGATGCCAAATGCATGAAATTAATGGTGAACTTAAGAGACTTGAATAGAAACCCTAGAACCTTTATCTTCTTCTTCAATCTTTAGAGAGAGATATATTTTGGGGAAAGATTTTGGGAGTAATTTGAAGAGGGTAGAATTAGGGTTAGAAGCCTTATATAGGGTATAGGATTAGGGATTAACTGACTTAGATTAGGAATAGATCAATTAGGGAAAAGACCAAAAACCCCTAAAAAAATTAACTACCGAATCTCGACCTATCAGACCTACAATTCGTAGGTCCAACTACGGACTGTCTTGTCCAACCATCGATGGGATTCAGAAACTAGAAATTTTTTGCTTCCAATGATGATTGTCATATACGGTCCGTTGGACCACTTACGGACCGTACATACCAGCCGTCGATCCCAACTTTGACCTTCAAAACTTCACTAAGTCTTGGAATGACCTATGATACCTATCTACGATCCGTAGAAGCAACGATGGACTATCCTATTGAGTCGTAAAAAGAATACTGGGAATTGAATTTTAGAAAACATTGTCCCCACCATCTACGGTTGCCACCTACAGTCCGTAGGTCCTCCTACCAACTGTAGGTGGGTGCCGTAGGTATAGCCTGTAAATCCCAAAAATTTCATTTTCCTTCTTTTCGAATCCAAGGTATCACACAGACCCTCATAGTGAGCACACCGGGGGCATACCTTGTACAAGACCATGATTACAGTATACGTCTAGAAACATAGAGATGAGCTTTTGGGAAGCTTATGCCTTATAGTTTATGTGAGCCACCTTTCATCGGCCATCACGTGATCAATTGTAGTTGAAATAATTAAAGTACTTCTCTTAGGAAATCTTGGTGCATGGATTACCATTATATATCCTTTATCTACTCATTGTATGCTCATTAATTCTTTTGAGTTAATATTTGGTTCATATGAGCTTCGATACCTATCTATCTATTATTATGTCTGATTTATATGCCAGTACATGTTGTATTTGTACTGACGTCCCTATATATGGGGCGCTGTCTTTCATTTTAAATGGAGGATCTGTTCACATGGGGGCAGATATCCATGTTAGATTCTTTTGCCAACTTCATTTGATGCTTCGGTGAGCTCCAGCGCAAGCTTATATCTAGCACTTTTGATCCTATGTACATGTTGCTAGTTGTGTGCGTCGAGGTCTGTCTCGACGAGTTATTAGCAATGTGATGTTGTAAATCTTTCAGAGGCTTCCTAGATATCGTGATGTATCATGTTGTATTGTTTTTGCCTAGATAACTTTATAGCCTATTTATAAAACGTGTGTTGGTTATTCCACTTGCTTATTAGCTTAACACATCTTACATGTCATAGCCATGTAGAACATGTGTCCATACGGTTCTTTTTCGGCTTCGTTATGGGCGTAACTGTGGCTCAACAGTAGTGTCCCAAATAAAGAATAAGTAAGACAAACACCCTCTCTAAACCAATTTCTGAGCACAGATGAAGGAGATAACCTTGCTAGGGTATAAACCACTACCACTCTTCCACTAAACCCTCAAAACACCAGGCATCACTAAGGTCACAGTCTTAGCATTACAATCAAGAATAGCATGATAAGGAGAAAGCCAAACCAAACCATACCCAAGATAACATCAAAGTCTAGTACCTCTACCCCAACTCTAATGAGATGCAATATCACTACGAGAAACTCTACCGCCTCTACCTAAAAGAAAACATAGCATCAGGACTTATATGATTAACTCAAGCATTAATTCCTTCATGTTAAACAAAGAAATACGACAAATTACGTTTGAAGATAGCTTTAGCAAGCAAACCAGGTTGTATCCATTTAATTATTTTTTCTAGATTTCATTTTACCTTTTATATTACTTAAAACTTGACCTAAATCATGAACTTTAAGCATTGAACATGTAATCACCCTCCAGGCCATTTTCATTGTTTTTCGATCTTTTCAATGTTTAGAGCATTCCTATAGCGACCACAAGTCATTTATGACTTCCTGGGACTAATAGTTCAGTCGACGGGTCGTTCGTTTGGATTTTGTGCAAGTTTCTGTATTTTGGAGACTTTGAAACGTGATCGGTTGACTTTAGTCAAGAGTTCAGGAAGACGGCCTCAGAATGCAATTCTGACGATTTAATCAAGTCTTGAAGGGCCATTTTAGGCTAGGGGTAAGGTTGGTTCGGGCCCTGAGATTTCTAGTGTGAGTTTCTGCCGTAAGGCATTTTAACTTTGAAGCTTAAGCCAAGAGTTGACTTTGGCCAACATTCTTGGTAAGCATGCTCAGATGAGAATTCCATCAGCGCCGCTAGCTCCAAAATGTCGAGTTTGGTCTAGAACAACCTTTCGTGCGGTTCCCTAGACTTCCGGTCTCATTTTGAGCCTTTTGGTGATTTTTAGCTTAAAATGGAACTTGGGTGTGGGACCCACTTTTCATCAAAATGACCTCGGAAGGAAGTTTCTATGGTTTCGTTGAGTTCGGAAATGCCAAATTCGATGGGGTAACATATTTCATTTGCACACATGTGGTTTCGAATGAATCCCGGGCACCCCGTCAGAGAATTCAGGGTTTGGGCAAACCAGCTAAAGTGTTGATATCTAGTGCAAACTTTTAGCGACCAGATATTAGACATTTAGCGACTAGATATTTACTTTTAGCTACTTATTTTGGGTTTTATATCTAGAAATTTCAGCTTTAGGCCTTCATTTTAAAATGGTGATTTTCTCCCTCATCCAAGCTCCGATTTGAGTGATTCGAAGTCCTATGTTATATTTTGAAGTGTGGCTACTTGGGTCTTTGATTAGAAGTGTTTGAGGAACCTTCGTCTGAGGTAAATTTGTACTCGAAGCCACTGCCTTAGCTTGGTTTTCTTGTTACTTTTGCATGTTGTTGTTGTGGCTATTTTTGGACCTCAGATTGTGTTCAATTTTGAAACACAAGTTCGGGGCATAGTTTAGGACCCTTTTGATGGAGTCAATTTCAGAATTCTCGGTGTGTGTCCCATATTATCATTTTTACTTAATCTTGGGTCCATTTCAAATTATTGCAATTTTAGTGTTAAAACGTATGTAATGACATTATGATTGATAATTTGATAGTTTGGCGATGTTCGGAGGCGTTTCGGATGTGCTTAGCTCATGTGTGGTTGATTCAGAGCGCTTGTGTTTAGATTTGAGGTAGGCTTTGGTCTACTTTCTTGATTGAGCTTCTTAGATAATGCCTTAGATTTCATGTAATTTTTGATGGTATTTGTCGGGTATTCAACTTTCCTCTTGTTATTCAATCCTTTCTTGATTCCATAGGAGCCTTAGGCTTATTGTGGGTGTTGGGATCCTTAGTCAAGGTTTTGGCTTCGCTTGTGGTGTAGATGATCTTGCTTATCCCTGTTAGGATGGATTCGTTGTAGCCTTAGACTAGGCTAAACATTAGATGGTTTAGGTTGTGTTTTATCACCTTGTAGTTATGATTTGCACCCTTTAGGGCTTGTTTTGGGTCATTTTCCTTGTGATGATGCTTTTGGCCTTGGTGGCTCGTCATAGCCATGGGTTGGTCCTAGCTGTGCTCTGTCTGAGACGGGAGCAGTGTGATTGGAGTAGGGCATTGTCCCCTGAGTTTTCTCCCCCTTTATTGATTTGAAATCTCTTCTTGATCCCTTTACTTTTTGATTAGCGATGGGCATGTTGTATCCTTATTAATCTTATGATTATATTGTTGGACCCGAGGCCGTATGTGAGGACCAGTTAGATCCCAGGTTAGTATTCTCTACTTTTGTAGCATGATTTCACTGGTTGTATAATTATTTGATTTTTAGTATCTTGTTTAAATGGTGGTGATGGCATGCATTGCATCATTTTCTCATACTCACAAATTTTGTGGTACGGTCCCGGCCTATGCATTGGCATATTTATCGTGTATGATGAGATTCTATTTTACACAGTTTTTTATTCTAAACTTGTTTTAATAGGAGTCATACCACCTGGATCACTTGACTTACTGATTTTTGAGATTACGAGGCGTCAAGGACATGCTCCTTTTTATACTTGAAATATTTGTGGCATCTAGGATGTGCTTAGTTTTAACTTGACTACTCGACGCGTCGACGCCCCTTCATGCATGCTTTTGGTCTTACTAGCGCCCCTGGGAAGTTACTGACTTTGTAGGCGGCCCTATTATTGGTTACTTATGGTTCAAGGCGATTACTTCCAATTCGAGCCCAATGCTCACGGTTCAAAGCCGTTATCTCCAGTCTGAGGCTGATGTTGATGGTTCGAGGCCAGTATTCCCAGTCTGAGGCTGATTCTTGACAGTTCTAGGTAATTACCTTTTGTTAGGAGTTTGGATTGTTAGTAATGGTTCTGTTGCTCACCTTGTATTCATATGCATTGTTTGTCACCAGTATACTTGTTTGTTGTTTGTACCCTCTAGTTTATGGGGGCCAGTTGGGTTATGTTTTGTGTTTGTACCTTTCGGGCTTATGGGGGTCTAGTTAGGTGATTGGTTTACTATATTTTGCTCTATGCTATTGTTTTATTGCTACCTGGTCGGTCTTGACTTTAGAATTGTTGTTGTGGGTCCTTGTGACACTGGGTAGTTGACTTGGTATCTTAATTGCTAGCGATTAAGTTGTTGGCTAGTGATCCAAGTGTGTTCTTGACTCGACTTCTTACCCCTTGTTTTTTATTTCTGTTCTTTATTGCCTGTCTACTTTTGTATCTCCTGTTTAGTTACTTGTGTTATGCTTTCCTTATTTCTGGTTTTCTATGTTTGTGTTGTCTTTTGAGCTCAGTCCTTTTTCCTATTGAGTACCATTTTGGTACTCATACTTCACTTCTGCCCCCTACATATTGCAATTGAGTTATCGCCATTGATTTGGAGTCATTTGAAGCAGCTTGGGGTTTCAGAGATTTGGGTGAGCTCCTAGCATCTGAAGCTACTAGTTTCTATTTTTTTTGGGTTGGCTTAATCTTTATATTGTATTTAGAGACAGCCTATACTTGTCTTGTTTTTGTGGAAGCCTTGTACTTCTATTTTGGATTAGATGTTCAACTACTAACTGATGCCAGGTTTTGGGATGATTCCTATATTATTTTTGTTGACTATCCTTCTTGTGCTTGGCTCTAAGCTCTTACTTCTTGTTGTTGGCTTCTGCTTGGTAGTCTGTTGCTTATGGCTCTTGGCTAATGGCTAGGCTTACCTACCTGTGGGGCGTAGTAGGTGCCATTATGACCTGAGAAATTGGATCATGACAGTTTTGTATCAGTCCTTTAGGTTGACTGGCATCGATGGTATGAGAGCAAATGCCTAGTAGAGTCTTGCGGATCGGTGCAGACACGTTTGTATCCTATCTTCGGGAGGCTATAGGGTATTCCGAGGAAATTCTATTTTTGACTCTTACCATGTGTTTTTGCTTTGAATAACCTCTAAAACTGCTTCTTTGGAATCTACTCTTTCCTTCATGGATAGCACGAAGAACTTGACAGATGTGGGTAGAGTATCAACACATTCTAGTAGAGTTTCAGTAGGTGATCGGGCTAGGAGTCATCATTTAGGCATGGTCCTTCAGGTTAGAGGTATTCCTAAGCATGTAAAAAGTCGAGGGAAGGCCTAGGCTTTGCTAGGGTCTTTGGCTACCTCAATTCCTCGGTATTGAGTGTCAGGAGGTCTGAGCTCCTCTGAGGGAAAACTGCTCTTCAGAGAAGAGTTGGATTAAGTTGTCCCCAACAGGGTCCGTTGTCCATTTCTGACTATGTGTTTGGATTTCTAGAGTGGGAAGGGCATAACCCCACATTGCTCCATTTAGATGAGTAGTTGAGTCAAGCATTGATCGAAGGGTTGGCTTTGCCACTCTAGTTAGTAACGAAGCATCTAATAGCAGTAGGGTCTACTTTTTTCCCGATTGCGAGTCATGTGAGGGTTATTGAGTAGGCATTCCATGACACTTATAGTGATGGTGGTAAGAGGCTTTGCCATCGAAACAATGGTTACAAAATTCCACTTTTAGGTGAGCATCAATTCAGCAAGGGACACCTTTTTTTTCAACCTATCAGGCCTATGAAGGCAGCATCTCTTGTTCCAGGGGGTTCTGAGGTAGGTCTAGCCGGTTTTGGTGCTAACAGTAGGCAGTGTTTAGGCCAGACGTCTCATGTTGGTCATTCTGTACTTTCGGGTGTTGGGTCTCATGTTACTCCAGTTTAGTCTTGGCAGGAAGTTGCTCTCGGTAATGGTTTCTATGGGTGTGGTGAGATAGGCCACTATGTTAGAGATTGTCTCATGGCCCCATTACAATTTTCTAGGGGTTATATGAGTTTGGCAGAGGTAGATAGGGCATATCACCACGTTCTTCGTTCCATGCTTCACACTATAAAGATTGCTATGATAATGGAATGTTGGGCCACTGGTGTAGAGAGTGCCCCAGGTGGGTGTTGCTTTTCCAAGTATTGTAAACATCTCATTGTCCCCAGGCTAGGATGGTCAGACTTAGTTGTACCTATGTGGAGCTTGTTCATCAGCCTATAGCTAGTCTCAAACATGGGCCCATGATGAGAAGTATTCATCTAGATCCATTTTACGGGTTATCGGCTCCTTCGATTAGAGCCGATGCCTTGGGTGTTTCCATTACTACATCTGGTGTACATGTTGAAATTGGAAACGGTCCATTCTATGCTTCTGCAGGCTGGCCAGCGATAAAGGCTTTAGGTATCCCTTCTTTGGATGCAATTTTGTGGTTTATCATGTTGTTCTTATTTTGTATGATTTGGGGTTTTCATGCCCATTTGGGTTTATTGGGCTTAATATATATTGTTGGCTTTTTATGGCAGCTTGATTTAAGGATTGTGTATATGTTTTGCCCCTGTAATTGATTTCTTTTAGTAGTGGATCAACTAGGTTGTGCTGCTTTGATTGGGAGTAGTGGTTGAGTAACTCCCCATGCCTTTGCCTTGATAGTCCTTTTGTGGTTGTGGCCTTTGGATTGTTGGTTTCCCTTTTTGCTACTCTTGTTGTGTTCTTTTGCTGTGATGCCAACCCTTGTCTGATAGGTGGCTAGACTAGCTTTGCCCGATTTGACTTTGTATGTTGTAGGGCCTAGTTGTCTTAGTTGTGAACCATCCCTTTTGAGTAGTAGTTGGGAGACTGATTGTTCTAAGAGTTGGGTGTTGTGTAGTTAACCTTCTTTTGTTGTGGTAGTTCTTTTTGCTTGCTTTCTCTCTTTTCCTTTGTCTTTTCTCGAATGCAGAGTTGTGTTATCGCTTGTGTTCTTGGGGTTTGGTTATGGCTAGCTAGAAGTTGGAGGCGTGATCTCTTGTTGTGCTTGGACTAGCTGTTGTATTGGTTTTTTGTTGTTGCGTTGATAGCCCTCGAGGCAGGTGTATGATTTAGAGTCTGAAAGGTGGTGTTCATTGGTGATTGCAGGCCTTAGTCTTGTTGGGAAATGGAAACTTGCTAAGAAGATTCATCTCGAGATGGGGTCATGGTAATTTGTGGGTTTATGAGTTGGCTCTAGTTAAGGATGCGTGGTTTACTTTTGTCATGCTTGGTAGCTTGTGTAGTTCATGATGGGGTTGGTACCCTTGGGCATCTACTAGCCATTTGACTATGTTGATGCACCACCTACTAGCTTGGTTTCCCTTAAGATGGGGTGTTTGGCTCGGATTTGCGTTAGTAGAGCAGTTTATGGGCTTGTGCTGTCGGTGTGTTAGATGTTTCGTTGGTTAGAATAGGTCACTTTAGCGGGGCTTAGTGCTAACTTATCATCCACAGGATGGTCATCCTTTAGATTAACATGGTTAGATTTAGAAGGTTGTGTTTCAGATGGGTTTGCTGGTTTTAAGGGTTAGAAGTGGATTTTGGGGTTTGACCATGGGCTGAGTACATTGTATGTGCAGATGTCGTTCCTCGATGTTAAGGAAAAGCATGTTGTTCTTCCGATATTTATATTGTGTGAGCTCGTAGAAAGGTTTCAATTGGTGCTGAAGATGTTAAGGATAGCTAAGGACTGGTAGAAGGCTCTTGGTTGTTAGAAGATAGTAGATGTGGAGCATAAGGTGAGTTTTCAATTTAGGCAGTTGGGTTGCATCTGCCATGGTCCTACGTTTGCTCAATTATGTTGTGTTGGTGTGGTGTTTGCATTTTAAGATGTTTCACGTGCTATCAGGCAAGCTCAATTCAGTTGGGTGAGAGTTGGTGACCAAAATGAATTTTGAGGAGTTTTTTGAGTTTTGAAGTGAATTTGAGGATTTTCCTCTTAGCTTGAGTTCTATGATGGCATTGTTCGATGCGAAAAGTTGTCTAAGGGACTGGCGGAGCATGCAGACTTAATATCCTCGTCTTTTTGTGCCTTTTGGCGGTGTCTATCCTTTTACTTTTGCTAACGAAAGTCCTTTTAGTAAAGGATGTTGTAATGACCCTTTAGGTTATCTCTTTGTTTTTTGATCTTTTCAGCATTTAGAGCTTTAGTGTAGGGACTATATCATTTATGAGTCACTGGGACTGATTGTTCGGTCGCCGGGTCATTCGCTTGGATTTTGTTCAAGTTTACAAATTTTGGATCCTTTGAAACTTGATTGGTTGACTTCAGTCAAAAGTTCAGGAAGATGGCCTTAAAATGTAATTTTGATGATATCATTAGCTTTAGAAGGGCCATTTTAGGTTGGGGCATGGTTGGTTCGGGCCCCGAGACTTCTGGTGTGAGTTTGTGCCATTAGGTGTTTTAACTTTGGAGCTTAAGCCAAGGGTTGACTTAGGTCAACATTCTTGGTAAACGTGCTCGGATGAGAATTCCATCAGCGCGGTTAGGTCTGGAATGTCGTGTTTTGTCTACAAAGACCTTTCGTTTTGTTTCCTAGGCTTCCGATCTCATTTTTGAGCCTTCATGTGATTTTTAGCTTAAAACAAAACTTGGGTGTCGGACTCACTTTTCATCGAAACGACCTCGGATGGAAAGTTCGATGGTTCTGTTGAGTTTGGAATGCCAAATTCTATGGGGTAGTATATTTCATTTGCACGCACGTGGTTCCGAATGAATCTCGGGCACCCTGTCAGAGAATTCGGAGTTTGAGCAAACCAGCTTATGTGCTGATATCTGGTGCAGACTTTTAGCGACCAGATATCAGACATTTAGCGAATAGATATTTACTTTTAGCAACCAATTTCAGATTTTATATCTAGAAATTTCAGCTTTCAGCCCTCATTTCAAATGGCGATTTCTCCCTCATCCGAGCTCTGATTTTAGTGATTCAAAGTTTGTGTGATCATTGAGAGCGTGGCTACTTGGGTCTGTGATTAGAAGTTTTTGAGGATCCTTCGTTTAAGGTAAATTTGAGCTCGAAGTTGTTGCCTTAGCTTGGTTTTCTTGTTAATTTTGCATGTTGTTGTTGTGGCTCTTTTCGGGCCTTGGATTGTGTTCAAATTTTGAACACAAGTTCGAGGCATAGTTTAGAACCCCTTTGAAGGAGTTAATTTCAGAATTCCCAGTGTGGGTCTCACATTCCCATTTTGACTTAGTTTTGGGTCCATTTCCAATTATTGTGATTTTAGTGTCAAATTGTCTGTAATGACGTTGTGATTGATAATTTGATAGTTTGGCAGTGTTCGGAGGCATTTCGGATGTGGTTAGCTCGTGTGTGGTGGATTCAGAGCACTCGTGTTCCGCTTTGAGGTAGGCTTTGGTCTACTTTCTTGATTGAGCTTCAGAGATAATGCCTAGTATAAATTTCATGTAACTTTGGATGGTATTTGCCGAGTATTTAGCTTTCCTTTTGTTATTCCATCCTTTCTTGATTCTGTAGGAGCCTTAGGCTTATTGTGGGTGTTGGGATCCTTAATTTAGGTTGTGGCTTCACTTGTGGTGTAGATGATCTTGCTTATCCTTGTTAGGATCGTGGTGGCCTTAGACTAGGCCCGACATTAGATGCTTTAGGTTGTGTTTTATCACCTCGTAGTTATGATTTGCTCCCTTTAGGGCTTGTTTTGGGTCATTCACCTTGCGATCATTCTTTTCACCTTGGCGGCTCGTCATAGTCGGTTGGTCCTAGCTGTGCTCAGTCTGGGATAGGATGTGATTGGGGTATGGTGTCGTCCCTTAAGTTTGCTCCTCTTTATTTAATTGAAATCTCTTCTAGAACCCTTTGCATGTTGATTAGCGGTAGGCATGTTATATCCTTATTAAGATTATGATTATATTATTGGGCCCGAGGCTTTATGTGTGGACCAGTTGGATCCAAGTTAGTATTTTGTACTTTAGTTGCATGGTTTCACTAGCTATATAATTATTTGATTTTGAATGCCTGTTTGAATATTGGTGATGGCCAGCATTGCATTATTTGCTCAATCTCACGAATTTTGTGGTACGATCCCTACCATGCATTGGCATATTTATCCTTTATGAAGAGATACTATTTTTCCCAGTTTTTATTCTAAACTCATTTTAACGGGAGTCGTACCACCTGGATCACTTGCCTTACTGATTTTTGAGTTTATGAGGCATCAGGGACGTGCTCTTTTTTATACTTGAAATATTAGAGGCATCTGGGATGTGCTCAGTTTTTACTTGACTAGTCGGCGCGTCGACGCCCTTTCATGCATGTTATTGTACTTGCTAGTGCCCTTGGGAATTCACTGCCCGGGTAGGTGGCCCTATTATTTTTTTCTTCTCGGTACGAGGCTGTTACTTCCGATTTGAGGCTAATGCTCACGGTTCGAAGTCGTTATCTCCAGTCCAAGGCTGATGTTGACGGTTCAAGGGTGTTATTCCCAGTATGAGGCTAATGCTTTATGGTTCGAGGTTGTTACCTCTGGTTAGTGGTTTTGATGGTTACTGATAGTTCTGTTGCTCACTCTACATTCATATGCATTGCCTATCACCAGTATACTTTTTTGTTGTTTGTATCCTCCAGTTTATGAGGGCCGGTTGGGTTATGTTTGCTGTTTGTACCTTCCGGGCTTATGGGGGTCCGGTTAGGTTATTGTTTGACAATATTATGTTCCCTGCTATTGTTTTATTGTTACCTGGTAGGTTTTCACTTTAGAATTGTGGTTGTGGGTCCTCCTGAGACTAGGTAGTTGACTTGTTATCTTAGTTGCTTATGATTAAGTTGTCTACTTGCGATCAAGGTGCGTTCTTGACTCGACTTCTTACCCCTTGTTTCCTATTTCTATTCTTTATTGCCTATCTACTTTAGTATCTCCTGTTTAGTTACTTGTGCTATGTTTTCCTTATTACTTGTTGTTTATGCTTGTGTTGTCTTTTGAGCTCTGTCGCTCATTGCTTACTGAGTACCATTTTTGGTACTCATACTACACTTCTAGCCCCTGCAGATTGCAGTTGATTTATCACCATTGATTTGGAGTCGTGCGGTATAGCTTGGGGTTTTGGAGATTAGGGTGAGCTCCTGGCATCTAGAGCTACCGGTTTCCATCTGTTTTGGATAGACTTAGTCTTTATATTGTATTCAGAGACAGCCTGTACTTGTCTTGTTTTTGTGAAAGCCTTGTACTCCTATTTTGGATTAGACGCTCAACTACTAACTAATGCCTGGTCTTGGGATCATTCTTGTATTATTTTTTTTATTATCCTTTCTTTGCTTGGTTCTAAGCTCATACTTCTTATTGTTGGCTTCTGCTAGGTAGTCAGTTGCTTATGGCACCATGCTAAGGGTTAGGCTTACCTACTGGTGGGGCGTAGTAGGCGCCATCATGACCTGAGAAATCGGGTCATGACATAACATGTCTTTTTTTTATTGAAATGCTTTCAATAGCTTTCTATAATTTTATTAAGCATTGAGGGCTTTAAATAGCCAGCATAGAACACATAATATGCATAACTTTAAATTTAAAACAACCTAAATTATCTAAACAACTCAAAAAACCTAACTAAATTTCAAAATTTAAATTCATTTTAGACTAAACAACTTATTTTACTAAAAACTACTGCAGTAACTAAAAGAAAATTTCAACACTCCTCATTTGCTTTACTTACTGCAATTAAAAAAATGTTCCTCCTAAATTTTTTCTTTGGTAGTTGATGTTGAATTCTTTTTATTGTTTTTGAACTTGCAAAAGTTCTTCTTTTCCATTTTCTTCTTTTGATTTTGTACTTTAAAAACACATTCCGTGAAATTGTTTTGTGTAGAAGTTCTTTGAAAGTGCTTTTATTTGGGCAATCGTAGTATTTGCAAAGTGTTGTTGTAAATATTTTTCCTCCATCACAAAAACACATATGACATAGGTTTTAATATATAATTTAATTTTTACTGGCCAAATGTGATAGTTTTTACCAGTTAAAACTTTTGGGACATTTAAGGAGAGACTATTGTTTGTCATTTTTTTATATGTTAAAAATAGTTGAAAATATCTCATGTGTTGAAAAAAGCACGTGTTAAAAATAGCATTGATGGATTAAAATGGGTTGAAAATAGCTTTTGCGGGTTAAAAGTAGCACTGACGGGTTAAAAATGGGTTGAAAATTGTTCTTTAGAAAAATTCATGGATCCTGTAAGATCAATGAAGTTCTTGATACCACTCTTGGTTTTTTTTTTAAAAAATATAGGGCAACGAAAAAGGATTGAAAATGTCTCTCTTTCGATTGAAATGCTTTCAATAATTTTATTAAGTATTTAGGGCTTTAAATAGCAAAAATAAAGCATATAATGTAAAATTTAAAACAACCTAAAATCTCTAAATTACTCAAACAACCTAACTAAAATTCAAATTCATTTTAAACTAAACAACTAATTTTGCTAAAAACTAATACAGTAACTAAAAGCAAATTTCAACAGAACACTTACCTATATGACAATGTAAATGGTGTCCCACAACCTTTACTTTGAAGACCAAGAATTGAACCATACTTAAATAGTTTTTACATCCTTTACACGCTGCCCTTTCAATTTCATATGTTGCTCTACAAGGCTTTCAAAGTAGTGTCAAACAGTTGATGTCAAATTAATTTTTTTATTAGGTTCTGCAGGATCATTTACCTGCACAATATTTTCACCATGTTCACAAGTGTTATTTGCATCCTCCATTCAACGATTTGTAATGAAATACACAAAAGATGAAAAAATAATTCTTAGCAAAAATTTTAAAATAATTTATAATCCAAGCCCAACTCTAATATTATAAGCTAAATAATATAATAAAATAATTTGTGATATATTAATCATATGTCCATGCAACTCATAATTAAATTTTTTTACTTAAGACATGATAATTAAATACAAGATTCATTGACAATATATTCACGTAACAAGATTCAAAATAATCATCAACACTTTTATCTACATTAAAATTACAATGCTTCGGTGATCCATCATATATTCACACGTGTACATACACAACAAATACTAACTACAAAATAAATTATTTGTTTCATTAAAATATACTTAAAATCTTAAAAAATATTTGGAGAACTTTTTTGCATCAATCTTTAAGAATATTTCTATTACTAGAAAATAGTAAATTAACTATTTTAAAGGTACTTATAACTAACTTAAATCTATACTAATATGAACTAAAGAAAAATAAAAGAAAATTGTAGCAAAATCTCATATTTGTTAAAGTGTTAATTCATGATCACCAAACAACTATTCATAGATAAACAAATATTAAAAGAGAAAAAAGTTACATGTGTGAAGATTGTTGAATATTGAGGAAGAGAGGATACAACAATAAGACTATAAGAGTAAGGAGTAAAAAGTTGTAGTTCAAGAATATGAAAAAGTTAAATTAGATATTAGGTAGTTAAATTTTTAAAGGTAATAATTTTAACCTTTTAAAGCTTTAAGCCTAATATAGGCTACATCAAGCCTCAAGGGCTAAGGGATTAATTGGATTTTTCTTATAAGCCCTGAATTAAATGGGCTTTAAATTTTTTATCCCAACCCTACACAAATAACAGATAGGGTTGGAGAGGCCCTATGGGCCAAGCCCATTTTGTCAGATCTAACTATCAATACCCTAAACCTAGCCTATAAAAGCAAAGAAAAAGACCTAATCTAAGGGGGATTCTGATGAGTGGTAGATTTGCATTCATTTGAATCTTATTTAGCTCAATGATTAGTGTCCTTAATGCCTAATTTTGTCGTGTTCTGATGATATTTTTATGATTTGCAGCTATGAATGCTAATGGACAAGGCAAGGATGAATGTTTGAAAGAATGGCCAAAAATGCAAAAAGAAGTGCAAACTATACATTGATGATCACCAAATAAGAAAGGTGGATCGCCTAGTGAGCATGACCTCGTCTATATGGACAGTTCACAACACTTGGGTCTAACGAGATAGGTCGGAGAACTCCAACTGCAAAAATAACTCACTGAATCAGAAAGGCGACCTTGCTGGTCATCACCGAAAATGACAGTGCAAAGAGGAAATATTAAAGGCTCGAAAGGCAAACCAAGGTTGCATTCAGCAATACTCCGAACATGAAAGGCAGACTCAAATGAGCCTGCCGAATGATGTTCAAACATCTGAAGCCTAGAGGAAAAAAAGGCGAGCTGAAGCATGAACGGTGATGCGCCGAATAGACTAAGCGAGCCCAACTAACGTCGCCCAAAAGGTAGGGTGTTGAGTTTTTGGGTCAAACTTTTGAAAACTATAAATAGCCCAAATGAGAGAGAATGAATAAGGGCTTTTGATTACTCTTTTGAGTCTGAATATTTTAGAGTGAGAGAGAAACACTTTACTTTGTGAAGAATACTTTCTAGCTTTTTGGGTTTTGTCAACTTTGTTCTTGAATTTGACAAATTAAAGTTGAATTCAAAGTGGGTTTGCTTGTAATTGCTTAATTTCATGTTACCCATATCTCCTTTCATGGAAGGTATACTTTCTTTGTCTTTTATGATGGGTGGCTAAAACCTCAAGATCTAGGGGTGCAATTATGGGGTTGATTGTTGATTTAATGTAGTGGGTATTGTGTTACGCTCTGTTTTGCTGTTGTTCATACATGAATTTGGGTTAATTAGCATTGGGTTAATTTATGGGTTAAGGTTGCAAACATAATTCATACTTCCGATCTCCGATCGATGTTCGAATGAGATTGATTGGAGTGGGTAATTAGTTCAATACTAGCAATTTAGGTTTGATTTGTGTAACTTGCTTGAAAATGAGGTTATGGAACGTATCTATTTGCCCTATTTCTGCATCGAAAGAGAGAATAGAGTAAGGCATTGGGTGGTTTAGATTTTCCTACAGATGAAATCGAAAGGAGATTCTATGCATAGATGCTTTGAGATTGGAAGATGATTAGCATCATTAAAGATGACCTAGCCTATTCCTAAATGTTCATCTCTAGAGAGCTGCACAATTACCCCTATGTGACTTCAATTTCGAATCCCCGCCCCCCTAGATTAATTAATACCTCTTAAATTCTCCAAAATTTTAGTTTAATTGTGACAATTGATAACTAAATCTTTTTATTAAATTGGTGGAATATCCACCCATTTATTCTTACTATTACAAATGAGCAATTTTACAATCCAAATTTCTTAATAAGAATTCTCTATGACATACCATTCCCTGTGGGATTCGACCCTCACTATTCATTGGATTTTTATTGACTACGACCGCTAACCCTTTTAATTGGTTTTGAAGAGAACATTTGAGCATTATCAAAAATGGTGTTGTTGCCGGGGAACGGTGATTGAGAATTCCATTTAAGAAATTAGTTTTTAAATTCGTTAAGTTGTAGTAGATTGTTGTTTTGTGTTGTTGTTGACTAATTTGCAGGTCTAATATAATGAGTGAACATGGTAGTGACAACTATAGTCACTATGGAAAAATGATAACATGGGTGATTTGAATGATATGCATGTGAATATTGTTCAAATCACGGGAGCCATCCAGATACCTTCGACTACTGGGAGGGTTGTGTTTCATGTAACTGGAACAATGCTACAATTGCTCTCACTAAGAGGAATCTTTGGGGATCTAGCACATGAAGATCCCTATGAACACATTAGGAATTTTGTGGAGGTTTGTGGACCATTTATGTTCAAAAATATTTCTCAAGAGTCCACAAGGTTGAGGTTATTCTCGTTCCCTTTAACGGGTGAAGCTACAAGATGGTTGGCAAAATTGCCAAATGATTCTTTCACTTCGTGGGAGGAGTTGAATGATGTTTCTTGGAGAGATTCTTTTCACCCTCGAAGATGGTTAAACTTCAAACCCGGATCCAAAATTTCAAGCATATTGGAGGTGAACCTCTATATGAGACTTGGCTGAGGTTCAAGAAACTACTATTGCAATGTCCAACACATGATGTTCTAGACCATTTGCTGCTCCAATACTTCTATTGTAGTCTGGATTCAGTCAATAAAGGTGTGGCTAATCATTTGGTCCAAGGAAGATTAATGAGATAGCTATATGATGTGGCTGCATTTATGATAGATGATATCACCAAAGTTAACCGAGCATGGCATATTAGAGAAGACCAAGTCTACTGTACAACTGAGTTTGAGCAAAGAACAAATCAAGAAGGACAATGAGTGAGATGAAAACATGGCTAAAATGATGACCCAACTCGATTTGTTTTCTAAACATGCCATGGGAGGTGAACTTAAATCAGTAAATGCGGTTGGAATCAATACTGAGCAATGCTCGGATGATACCAAGTTTGAGGAATTATACAATGATGAAGTTTAATATTTGGAAAAACTGAATGGGGGTTCTCACCCAACTTATCAACAACATGGTGGGAACCAAGATTGGAACAAGGATCGAGATAGTGTTTGGAAGGATTAGAGGGGTGGAAATTGGAGAGATAGGGAGTTCAATAAAGGTAGGTATTTGCCTCCCCATGATCATCAATTACCAAATGATCCAGCTGGGCCAGAACAAAAGCAAACTGTAGAAGTGCTTACAAGGATCTTCAACAAGGTTGAAGGGTTTGAAAAAGTGTTCAAGGATTTGAAAAATAACTTCTCCACTTTATCTCAAACGAAAACCTCTCCTGCGGTGTCAATCGAGTAGTTGGAGACCCAATTGTACCAAATCTCTACTCATTTCAATCCAAGGAAAACGGAACATTGCCTAGTGAAACCATCCAAATCCCAAGAAAGAATGTTGAGGAATTGAGAATAAAATTGTTGCATGACGTTAAATAAGGTGCTTCTTGGGAGGCAACCCAAGTTTTTACTTTTGTTTTTATTGCTTTCAATAACATGTGTTGTGAGTGCAGGTTAAGAAGATGTTGAAAGGTTGAAAAGGGGAAAATTAGGTGATGCGAAAAACTAAATGATGTTCTGCAGAAGATGTTGAGCGGACTCACTCTTGTCCGCCTTCTGAGATTGAACATTTGGAAAAGTCTACTATCAAATTCGATGATCAGAGCTCCAAACAGTGATCCGCCGAAGTGCACCATGTGGACTCTATCGGGTCCACCGAATCAGCCTTTAGGCGTGGTGTTTTGTTCATGCATGTTCGGTGAGTTTGAGCTCCAATTGGCGATTTGCTGAACACATCTAGCGACGTTAGTCATGACCAGCGAACGTGCCTTAAATAAAAAGGCCAAGGATCTTTTCAAATTCAAAAAGGAAACCCATTGATATCTGAAACCTTTTCCTCTCCTTTCTCTTGCAATACATTATTTGAGTGTTTGTGAGTCCTTTGTGTGTGATTTCAAAGTTCAAGGAGTGCTTTTGCTTGCTTTGATTGTCAACCCAATGCCATTTCCCAATCATTCTCAAGTTGTGCTTCCTATTAGGGTTGGTTTTCAATTACTATTGAGAATTTTGATCTTTAAATTGCAATGTGGGTATGGGCTTGAAGCCATTTGTTTATTTTATTGTTAGATTTCATTTGGTAGCCTTATATTGTGCGTATTGAACTATTCCCATGATCTTACTGCCTTTATTGTGCCTATAAATTGCTAATCTTGAATGTGTTGGTTAAGTTGTGAAATTGAACTAGTATATTTGATGGGTCTGAGCTTAATTTGATGTGGGTGAAGTCTGAGTAACCCAGTGTTGACCCAATTGAATAATTTTTCCCAATGATAGATAGAGTGACGACTTTCTTTTGGGTAAATCGTCAATTTGAGCAATACTTTGCAATATCTAGGGGAAGCCTGAGTACCCATAGGTAGAAAAGCATATAGGTGGGTTCTACAGATGTTGCAAAGCTAGTTTTTATTATGTATATTGGCTTTGGCTGTAAACATTACGCACTAGGCTGAACACTTCCTGTTCAGCAGGCTTGTCTTAACTCACCAAGGAGGTTAGGCAAATCACTGAGTAAGCCCCAGCTCACCCTCTTGAGTGAATATGTGACCTTGGGTACTGTCCCTGTAACACCCCAAGCTTACAAAAGATTTTAAAATGTAGAACTCACCTGAAGACAGTGATCTACGGAGGCCACCTACGGGCCGTAGATGGATTGACGGGTCGTAGGTGGGGACCGTCAATGGCACTATGAAATTTCAGGATTTTCAAGTTTCTGAACTTTGACCTACGGAATAGCAGGACGGTTCGTAGTTCAGTTGACGGGCCGTAGATGGGTTTCGTAGATGCCTTCCAGACTTAACCAAATTTTCAGCCCAAAATGAACTTTCTGAATCAATTGACGGAAGAACAGGATGGTCCGTCAATTGATGTACAGACCGTAGATCCCGTCCATCGATTGACCCCGACTGTTTTTAATTAACGGCTTTTTGGTATATTCCCTAATTAGTTACCTATTAAGCTAAGTCAGTTATACCCTTAATCTTAGACCTATAAATACTTTCTAAGCCTAATTCCTTTCATTCTAATTCATTGCAAAACTTTCCTCTCTCAAATATTTCTCTCTCTAAAAGGAAACTCTCTCAACTCTCAAGGAAGAAGAAGAAGTTTGAATCCCCCATTGAAGACTTTCAATCTTCTCCAATTTCTTATGGATTACTTTGAGGTATGATAGTGTTCACCATTATGAGTCTTTTCCTCCAATGGGCCCTTCCACTTCTTCATGATTTTCAAAGGTTTACCCTAACCCAATTGAATTAGGGTTTGTGATCAATCATTGTGGGTTCTTCATTTATGATTCCAATTATTGATTTTATGATTCCTAGTTCACGATATAGCGTGATAAAGTAAATTAGTGCACGAATTAGCGTGAATTACATGATTTGATGTAAAGATTGCATGAACCCCCATGATCCAAAGCTAATTCTCCCCAATTTGATAATCTATGCTTTGATTGTTGGATTGAGTTATGATTTGATGAAGTTTATGAATTCTCTATGAAATCAAGCATGAATTATGAATGAATTGAGGATAATCTTATGAATTTAGCATGATCAAGTCAAAAGCATGATTTTCCTCTATTATGTGAGTTCCTTCAAGTACGGGTAAATTGTCCTAATTATGGCTCTCTAAGCATGAGCTTGCATTGAATTACATGATATGAGTTGAACTTGCATGAACCCATATGAATTCTATGAATTATGAAATATGAGCATGATGAATTAAGGGTGCTTTGAGAGTAAAGTACCAAGTTATTATATGATGATGCTATGGTTGAGTTGTGAAAGGTTTTCTCACATGATACTCCCAATATGACTTAAAAGAACAAAGAGGCGATTATCCATGTTCTTAAGGAGCTATTCTAATGACGTAAGCTTGGACAAGGTCCATGGAAGATGAAACGTCTATAAGCATGATTTTAGCTTGAATTGGTAACCCTTGTTGTACCTTCTCATGTTTAATGATATAAATATGTTAATGACTAATATGTGGGAATTATGCTTAGCACCGAGTGGATATTGAGATGGAAGCCCTCCCGTTAGTAGAGGCCGGGTCTTCTAGTGAAAGCTCTCCCGTTAGTAGAGCCCGGGTTTTCTAGATGGAGCTCTCCCGTTAGTTGAGGTCTAGTCTCCTAAAGTAATCTCTATCCCATAAACTATGTTGCCACCATAGGATGTGGTCTTTAAGTAGACATTAGCTAGTGGATCCACCTAAGCTAAGAAGTTCATGGTCTTCCTTGGCAAGTAGGAAACCTTTTTTCGGTGTGGGGTAGACACCGTATTCCGTGTTGATAGCTCACATGGTCTTACATGTCGGTTAAGGTTTTTCCCCACAAGTTAATGAACAAGTGTTCTCATAATGAAGTAAAGAAAAGAAGGAAAGATGATTTAGCTTGCTTTGGCCTTGATATATGCTTTATGTTTCATGTTTATCATGTTTTTAGCTTGGCCATCGCATGTCATGATTATGTCTCTCTCTCTAGCATTACTTATGTGCTTATGTGTATTGCTATCATACTTTGTACTTAATTGTGCTACCCCATACTCTTGCCTACATTAACTTCTTTGGTGTAGGACGTGGCGATTCACCTTCCACTCATGGCTAGAGCATTGACTTAGAGTTGAGAATAAGACTTGGTGAGTCCTCATCCATCCGAGGACATAGCCTTGTTGGATTTTATATCTTATGTCTTTCCTTATGTTGGATATTGTATTGGGCTTCGTCCCTATCACTTTTATTCATATTCTATGATATTAGAAGGCTTGGAGACAAGAGTTGTAGACTTTCGTTGTTTCTTTTAAAAGTTTTGATATGAAATTCTCTTTCGAACTTTTATATCTCTATTATCTTGTATGTAATGTATGCTAAGGGCTTGTATGAGGCTTCTCAGGGTCTTGTACGCCATGTCACATCTAGGGGGTACCTTGGGTCGTGACAAACTTGGTATTCAGAGTGCAAGGTTTTAGAAAGATCCCAGGATGTCTCATAAGCCGTGTCAAGTAGAGTCTTGTTCATGAGAGGCTATAAGATATTTAATAAATTCCACTTCTTTCATTACTCTTAAGTCATGCCATAGAGTTTAACTCTATATATCTCTCTCCTAATCCCTATCCTACGTGTTTCAGGATATGGCGACCCGAAGAGCTTACGCTAGAAAAAGCATAGGAGAGAATGTAGAACAAGAAGCTCCTCCTCAAACTCTTCAAGTTCCAGCCGACCCTTTGGCGGAACAAGTGACTAATGCGGAGTTTAGGGCTGCTTTCCAAGTGTTGGCTCAAATAGTGACGGCTCAAGCCAATAGAGAGGTGGTGGCTCCCGTGAACCCAAATGTGGGTATGGCGGCATCAAGAGTGAGGGACTTTACGAGGATGAACCCTCCAGAACTCCATGGCTCTAAGGTTGAGGAAGATCCTCAAGAATTCATTGATGAAGTGTAAAATGTGTTGATGATCATGGGTGTGCCACTGGAAGAATAGGCGGAGTTGGTTCAATCAATGGAAGAGTGAGAGGGTGGTTAATGAGGGTCCTCTTGATTGGGAGAAATTCAAGGTTGCTTTCCTTGATAGGTTCTTCCCTCTTGAGAAGAGAGAGGCTAAGGTGCTTGAGTTTATCAACCTTCGACAAGGAAATATGAGTGTGAAAGAGTATGCATTGATGTTCACACAATTGGCTAGATATGCTCCATCCATAGTTGCCGACCCAAGGGCAAGAATGAGCAAATTTGTGTCGGGAGTGTCTGATATGTTGGTGAAAGAGTGCCGTACCGCCATGCTTGTGCATGACATGGATATTTCTCACCTCATGGTTTATGCCGAACAAATTGAAGAAGAAAAGCTTGAGGAAAGGTCTAGGGAGACTAAGAGGGCTAGGATCGGGATGGTAACTCTTCACATGCAAGGTCCGATGGACATGGTCGTCCTAGATTTTGGTAAAGGTTTTCCGGCCAAGGCTCATCCAATGCTCCTCCGAAGTTCAACAATGATGGGGTGTCTAACCCCAAGTCTCAGGGAGGGAAAATAGTGGTTATTTATTGGCTCCTTGTGCCAAGTGTGGGAAAAAGCATGAGGGTAGATGTCTAGCCGGTATGGATTGTTGTTATAATTGTGGAAAGAGTGGTCACAAGATGAGGGATTGTCCATCCCTCATGGCCAAGGGAAGAGAGAATAAGCAAGCTCCACCTAGAGGATCGGGTTCGAATTCTCATAAGCAAAACCGATTTTATACACTTCAGGCTCGTCATGAGCAAGAGAGCTCTCCCGATGTGGTTACCGGTATGTTAAGAGTTTTCCATTTTGATGTTTATGCTTTGCTTGATCCCGGTGCTACCTTTTCTTTTGTGACGCCATATGTGGCTATGAGGTTTGATGTTGTTCCGGATGTGTTGCTAGATCCTTTACGTGTTTCTACTCCGATTGGAGAATCTATCATGACTAAGAGAGTTTATAGAGATTGTCCCGTCTCCTTATCCCATAGAGTCACTTTTGTTGATCTTATAGAGCTTAATATGCTAGATTTTGATGTTATTCTTGGGATGGATTGGTTGCTTGCTTGTTATGCCTCTATTGATTGTAGGACCCAAATGGCCAAGTTTCAGTTTCAAAATGAGCCTATCCTAGAGTGGAAGGGATGAAATTCAATGTTTCGAGGTCAATTTGTTTCTTATCTAAAAGCTAGAAAGATGATCTCAAAGGGTTGCATTTACCATCCTGTTAAGGTGAGGGATATAGATTTCGAGACTCTTACTCTTGAGTCGGTTCCCGTTGTTAATGAGTTTCCAGAAGTGTTTTCCGTTGACTTGCCCGGTATTCCTCCCGAAAGGGAAATAGACTTCGGTATTGACCTTCTCCCCGATACGCAACCTATTTCTATTCCTTCTTATAGAATGCCTTCGGCAGAACTTAAGGAACTAAAAGAGTAGTTGAAAGACTTGTTGGATAAGGGTTTCATCCGGCCAAGTATTTCTCCATGGGGTGCTCCGGTCTTGTTTGTAAGGAAGAAAGATGCTTCACTTCGTATGTGTATCGACTATCGCCAATTGAACAAGGTTACCATTAAGAATAAGTATCCTCTACCAAGGATAGATGACTTATTTGATCAACTTCAAGGGGCTAGTTATTTCTCTAAGATCGACCTTAGTTCGGGCTATCACCAATTAAGAGTGAAAGAAGATGATATTCCGAAAATGACTTTCCGAACTAGGTATGGTCACTATGAGTTCTTGGTAATGTCGTTTGGGTTGATAAATACTCCGGCCGCATTTATGGACTTGATAAATAGAGTGTTTAAGCAATACCTTGACATGTTTGTGATTGTGTTTATTGACGACATTTTGATCTACTCAATGAATGAGGGTGAACATTTTAATCATTTGAGGATTGTGTTGCAAGTCCTCAAGGACCAACTACTCTTTGCGAAGTTTAGTAAATGTGAGTTTTGGTTAAGGTCTGTGGCTTTTCTTGGTCACATTGTTTCCGGTAAGTGCAGTGAGGTAGATCCTAAACAGACTGAGGCGGTTAAGAATTGGCCTAGACCTTTATCACCCTCGGATATCCGTAGTTTCTTGGGCTAAGCAGGTTATTATAGGAGGTTTGTTGAAGGGTTTTTATCCATTGCTTCTCCATTGATGGCTTTGACTCAAAAGAAGGTTAAATTTGCATGGTTCGAGGCATGTGAGAAGAGTTTTCAAGAATTGAAGGATCGACTTACTTTGGCTCCAATATTGACTCTACCGGAAGGATCCGATAGTTTTGTGGTTTATTGTGATGCCTCGAGAATTAGGCTAGGATGTGTTCTTATGCAAAATAGGAAAGTCATTGCTTATGCTTCAAGACAACTTAAGGTGCACGAAAAGAACTATCCCACTCATGACTTGGAATTAGCGGCAGTTTGTTTGTTTGGAAAATATGGCGACATTATTTGTATAGGGTACATGTAGATGTCTTCACCGACCATAAGAGTTTGCAATATGTGTTTAAACAGAAAGGTTTGAATCTCCGCCAAAGAAGGTGGCTCAAGTTGTTAAAAGACTATGATATGAGTGTTCTCTATCACCCCAGTAAGGCTAACGTGGTGGCGGAAGCCCTTAGTCGATTATCTATGGGTAATGTTGGTCATGTTGAGGATTGTAAGAAAGAGTTGGTTCGCGATATCCATAGATTGGACTGATTGGGTGTTAGATTGGTTGGTTCTACTAAAGGTGCTGTTACGGTTCACTGGGGTTCTGAATCCTCTTTTGTGCATGATGTGAAAGCTAAGGAAGGTCTTGATCCTAACTTTGTTGAACTAAAGGAAGCAGTACTCAAGAAGTCCATAGAGGTTTTCTCCCAAAGGGGAGATGGTGTGCTTTTATATCAATGTCGCTTGTGTGTTCCCAATGTAGAGGGCTTAAGAGAGTAAATTTTATTGGAAGCCCATAGTTCTCGATATTCCATCCACCTAGGAGCTACCAAAATGTACCGTGATTTGCGGGAAATTTATTTGTGGAACGGAATGAAGAACGATATTGCGGAATTTGTGGCTAAGTGTCCTAATTGCCAACAAGTGAAAGTTGAGCAGCAAAGGTCGAGAGGTTTGACCCAAGATATTAGTATTCCTACTTGGAAGTGGGAGGATGTGAATATGGATTTTATTGTGGGTTTACCTCGCACGAGGCGACAATATGATTCGATTTGGGTTGTTGTTGATAGAATGACAAAGTCAGCCCATTTCATTCCCGTCAAGGCTTCTTTTTCGGTGGAGGTTTATGCTAAGTTGTATTTGAGGGAGATGGTTAGGCTGCGTGGAGTGCCTTTATCCATTATTTTCGATCGTGGTGCACAATTTACTTCTCAATTTTGGAAGTCGTTCAAAAAAGGTCTTGGTACTCGTGTTAAGCTTAGTACGGCCTTTCATCCCCAAACTAATAGGCAAGCAGAGCATACTATTCAAACTTTGGAAGATATGTTGAGAGCTTGTGCAATTGATTTCAACGGTACTTGGGATGATCACTTGCCTTTGATTGAGTTTGCTTATAACAATAGCTACCATTCTAGTATTAGTATGGCTCTATTTGATGCTCTCTATGGTAGGAGGTGTAGATCTCCTATAGGTTGGTTTGAAGTTGGTGAAGTTGCTTTGATATGCCTAGAGTTGGTGCATGAGGCTATGGAGAAAGTTCGACTTATTAGGGAGAGGTTGAAAAGGGCTCAAAGTCGACAAAAGTCCTATGCCGATGTTAGAAGAAGAGAATTAGAATTTGATATGGATGATTGGGTTTACTTGAAAATCTCACCCATGAAGGGCATAATGAGATTTGGGAAGAAAGGGAAGCTTAGTCCCCGTTATGTAGGCCTATATTAGATTTTGAGATGTGTAGGTAAGGTTGCTTATGAGCTTGACTTGCCTAATGATTTGGCATCAGTGCATCCGATTTTTCATATCTCATTATTGAAGAAGTGTGTTGGTGATCCGACCTTTATAGTGCAATTAGAGAATCTTGGCATAAAGGATAGTCTTTCTTATGAAGAGGTTGCGGTTGAGATTTTAGACCGGCAAGTCCGGAAGTTAAGGAATAAGGAAGTTTCTTCCGTGAAAGTTCTATGGAGGAATCAATTGGTTGAGGGTGATACTTGAGAGGCCAAGGCCGATATGATGTCCCGATATCCTCATCTGTTTCCTTCCGATCCTACTCTAGCTTGAGGTATCTTGGTCCTTATGGTTCATTCTTTTTGTCTCATGTGTCATACTTGATTTCCATGATTCCTTGATTGTGCATGTTCATGAAGAGTCTTATATGATTATGTGCATTTGAGTATGAGTCGCATAAAGTCTTCATGATATGTTGTGGGGATCATGCTTTAGATTGGAGTTGAGGTTTCCTCCTCGGATATGTGCATTTATGTGATTGCATGCTAGGTTGGGTTGTTAGTCCGTGTCTATTACCCTTCTCAACATGTCTTGATTCTCATTCGAGGACGAATGTTCCCAAGGGGGGATATTGTAACACCCCAAGCTTTCAAAGGATTTTAAAATGCAGAACTCACCTGAAGATAGTGATCTACGGAGGCCACCTACGGGCCGTAGATGGATTAACGGGCCGTAGGTGGGTACCGTCAATGGCACTATGAAATTTTAGGATTTCCAAGTTTCTGAACTTTGACATAAGGAATAGCAGGACGGTTCATAGTTCAGTTGACGGGGCGTAGATGGATTCCGTAGATGCCTTTCAGACTTAGCCAAATTTTCAACCCAAAAGGAACTTTCTGAATCAATTGACGGAAGAATAGGATGGTCCATCAATTGATGTAAAGACCGTAGATCCCGTCCGTCGATTGGCCCCGACAGTTTTTAATTAACGACTTTTTGGTCTTTTCCATAATTGTTTACCTATTAAGCTAAGTCATTTATACCCTTAATCTTAGACCTATAAATACTTTCTAAGCTTAATTCCTTTCATTCTAATTCATTGCAAAACTTTCCTCTCTCAAATATTTTTCTCTCTAAAAAGAAACTCTCTCAACTCTCAAGGAAGAAGAAGAAGCTTGAATCCCCCATTGAAGACCTTCAATCTTCTCCAATTTCTTGTGGATTGGTTTGAGGTATGATAGTGTTCACCATTATGAGTCTTTTCCTCCAATGGGCCCTTCCTCTTCTTCATGATTTTCAAAGGTTTACCCTAACCCAATTGAATTAGGATTTGTGATCAATCATTGTGGGTTCTTCAATTATGATTCCAATTATTGATTTTATGATTCCTAGTGCACGATCTAGCGTGATAAAGAAACTTAGTGCACGAATTAGCGTGAATTACATGATTTGATGTAAAGATTGCATGAACCCCCATGATCCCAAGCTAATTCTCCCCAATTTGATAATCTATGCTTTGATTGTTGGATTGAGTTATGATTGGATGAAGTTTATGAATTCTCTATCAAATCAAGCATGAATTATGAATGAATTGAGGGTAATCTTATGAATTTAGCATGATCAAGTCAAAAGCATGATTTTCCTCTATTATGTGAGTTCCTTCAAGTATGGGTAAATTGTCCTAATTATGGCTTTCTAAGCATGAGCTTGCATTGAATTACATGATATGAGTTGAACTTGCATGAACCCATATGAATTCTATGAATTATGAAATATGAGCATGATGAATAAAGGGTGCTTTGAGAGTAAAGTACCAAAGTTATGATATGATGATGCTATGGTTGAGTTGTGAAAGGTTTTCTCACATGATACTCTCAATATGACTTAAAAGAACAAAGAGGCGACTACCCATGGTCTTAAGGAGTTATTCTAATGATGTAAGCTTGGACAAGGTCCATGGAAGATGAAACGTCTATAAGCATGATTTTAGCTTGAATTGATAACTCTAGTTGTACCTTCTCATGTTTAATGATATAAATATGTTAATGACTAATTCGTGGGAATTATGCTTAGCACCGAGTGGATATTGAGATGGAAGTCCTCCAATTAGTAGAGGCTGGGTCTTCTAGTGAAAGCTCTCCCGTTAGTAGAGGCCGGGTTTTCTAGATGGAGCTCTCGAGTTGGTTGAGGCCGAGTCTCTTAAAGAAATCTCTATCCCATAAACTATGTTGCGACCATAGGATGTGGTCTTTAAGTAGACATTAGCTAGTGGATCCACCTAAGTTAAGAAGTTCATGGTCTTACCTTGGCAAGTAGGACACCTCTTTTCGGTGTGGGGTAGACATTAGATTCCGTGTTAATAGCTCACATGGTATTACAAGTCAGTTAACGTTTTTCCCCACAAGTTAATGAAAAAGTGTTCTCATAATGAAGTAAAGAAAAGAAGGAAAGATGATTTAGCTTGCTTTGGCCTTGATATATGCTTTTTGTTTCATGTTTATCATGTTTTTAGCTTGGCCATCGCATGTCATGATTATGTCTCTCTCTAGCATGACTTATGTGTTTTTGTGCATTGCTATCATACTTTGTACTTAATTGTGCTAATGCATACTCTTGCCTATGTTAACTTCTTTGGTGTAGGACGTGGAGATTCACCGTCCACTCGTGGCTAGAGCATTGACTTAGAGTTGAGAAGAAGACTTGGTGAGTCCTCATCCATCCGAAGACATTGCATTGTTGGATTTTATATCTTATGTCTTTCCTTATGTTTGATATTGTATTGGGCTGCGTCCGTATCACTTTTATTCGTATTCTATGATATTAGAAGGCTTGGGGACATGAGTTTTAGACTTCCGTTGTTTCTTTTAAAAGCTTTGATATGAAATTCTCTTTCGAACTTTTATTTCTCTGTTATTTTGTATGTAATGTATGTTAAGGGCTTGTATGAGGCCTCTCGGGGTCTTGTACACCATGTCACATCTAGGGGGTACCTTGGGTCGTGACTGTTCCATTCGGCAGGCTTGTCTTAGTCCACCAAACCCACTTGGTGAATCGCCGAGCGGGGGAGGGCATCTCCCTTGAGGCCCATTTCTTTTCAAATTGCATTGTTATTTTCGATGGACTTGTCTTAGCCCACTGAAACCAACTTGGTGAATCACTGAGTTGGAATCGATTCTGCCCTTTATGCTTGTTTCTTGAGATATTTGCTATTGACTGATTCGGCAAGCTCGCCTATCCTGTTAGGAGATCCGCCTTCCTGTTTGGCGAACCTCTGGATAAATTTTAAACTGTGAGTCTAAATGAGTTTGATTTCAACTAACCTTCAATGCTTCTATGTTTGAATGTGTGCTTTGCATATTATGGCACGAATAAAAGGTAAATAGGTGGTGACATCAGACACCGAGTCCGATAGAGACTCTCCTCTTCCCCTTCCTCTGAAGAGAAACAGGGGTGTTTCTATGAATGAGCCATTTGAGGCTCCTCGTGCCAACCAAGCCAAACCACAAACTCCTACTGGTGGGGACAAGAAACCCCAAAAACACATTGCCACGAAGCATGTGAATATTCACTGCAAACTAGTACAATCTCTGCAAGATCCAAATCCAGTTTCTTGTGTTCTCCCGATGATAGCTCGAAGGGCTTTAAATAGGCTCAAGGCAGAAGGAGAACAAATAATTCTTGAGGAGCATAGACTATCGACTGATGGATTCATGAGTGACTACTCTGCTATATGGGAAGCTATTAAATTTCATAAGTTTGAGTAATTCACAAAGCCCAAAACACCCTATGTGCTGAAGTGGAATAGAGAGTTCTACGACGCCGATGCTAAGGCCTTGCCCAAGAAGAGAAAGGGCACTGTCTGGAAACCGTTGGATGAAGTGGATGTGCAGGGAAAGATGGCTTCGTGTCATGTAGGTGAAGTTAACACAGTACTACGCACCCCTTCTACTCCTACTGATACCTAACAGATCCGAATGCATCGGGATCTTGATTCCTTTAAAGGGTGGTTAGCCCCATTGATATCTGATGATTCTTCTCCCTCTTGGATAAATAAAGGTGTAAGGATAGAGAAGAAGGACATTAATATCGTGGTACAGTACTGGTTCAGGTTTGTTAGCAACAACATAATGATGTCCTAGAATGAATCAATACTCCGGCATCCAAAGGCAGTGCTAGTGGGCACTATCATTGAAAAAGAGCAGATCAATGTCGATACCATCATTGTAGAGGAGATGTTACTACGGGCTAGGTAAGAGCATACCTCCCTTCCTTTCCCGGTTATCATTACTCAGTTGTGTGAGAGAGTAGGAGTTCACTTTCTGTGGAAGACTGATGTAAGGATCACACTGGCCTCCTCGAACAACATCCAGAGGATTAAGGCAGAGTATTTACAAGATTATGTGGCTCGGAGGAAGCCCTTGCCACCAGATACTATGCCCATGGTTGATCCAGAGACTCTAGCATCTAAGCCCAGTGCACCTACTCTTTCTGTGGAGCAGGCATGGATATCCTTCCCTTCCACTGTGCCTTCAGTTCCTACTACTCCTGTTGCTGCTAGTTCTTTTGTTTTTCTGCTACAGTACCTACCCATCTTCTATTACCCATCACCCGTGACCCAGGCCATGATATATCATATAGGCAGCATTGCCCGATCGATAGATGATAGAGTCGCGAGGGTTGAGAAGGCTATGACCTGCCTTATTAATAAAGCTATTGAGCAGGCCTTGGCTTCTTTGAGGGACAAGGTGGCAAGGTGTGAGGGCTTGATCCAGCGACATGATGTTAGGTTGGACAACCTCACCTCTAGATTAGAGGCCAAGAAGAAGGCTAAGGAGAGTTTTGGTGCACTAGAAACCATGAGGGGTGATCTTGCTTCTTTGCGAGTGGATGTGGCTCAGTTATGATCTACAGAGATCTCGATGCTTTGGGGTGAGGTACCCCTACCAAATGAACCAACATCTAAGCCATCGGTGATGCCTAGCAGTGAGCCTACTTCCAGTATGTAGCCTGAGTTAGCTGTGAGTATTGAGGATTCTAATATGGATGCTGAGAGGGCCGATGATGATTTGGCCGAGAAGATTACTGAAGAGGAGCTGTTGTGTGAGGAGGATGAGAACGGGATTGCAAAGACTCTCAGAGAGCTGCATGAGATAGAGGAGGTGATTGTTCAGGTAACCTTGGAGAGGTCCTTGCAGAAGACTTCAGCGGTTGGTACTAGTGGAGTTTCTTCAGACTCCACCATCCTCCGAGTGTGATGACAGGCACTGATACCCCAGTTGATACTGCCTTGCAGTCTCCAGTGATCCTATTGCCGGGCATTGATGCCCCGGATGATGCTTCCCTTCCTAAGACTCCAGATGAGAGTGCTCCACAGGCTTAGCCATTCAGGGGGACCCTTCTTTCTAAGCCTCCCGTACTTTTATTTTTCATTGCATTGAGGACACTACTTGTTTCTTTTTGGTAGGGTGAGGGCCTTTAAGCCAATAGTCACCTTTTTGCTTGTATTTTGTTACTTTTAGTTTTGGATGTTTGTATTAGTTTACTTTTGTTTATATTATGTTGTTTCTTTTGGTTGAGTTAATGTCTTTTTTTTTGTTTCGTTTTCTCTCAAATTTGCAACCCCCCATGAGTTTTGAAAAAAAATCATGAAATGCTTGAGTTTTCATTGATAATGATTCGAGGATCAATTGTGTTTAATATCGATGCCTTGAATAGTACTCATAATGAGCATGGTGTATAGTATTGGTCTTGCAAGAATGAAATAAATTTGGCTGCACTTTTGAGCGATCTTTTTGAATCTTTTGTTGACTAGCTTCGTTTTAATGTGAGCCTTGTAATGAACATCACACGTACACTTTTATCTTTTCAGGCTGTGATAGATGAGTGTACTTCGAAGTGCCATGTGTGGTGAGGTCTTACTTGAAAGCATGTGTGTGGAGTCCTAGAATTTGCCTTGTTAGTCTAATTATTTAAATCTTGGTGAATGCAATGTGTGATCTTGGTCAATAATTCAAAGAGGGAACCCAAGAGTCCATAATCTTTTGTGACTACCTTGTGAGGGTGTGCATCCATTTTGGCACCATTTGAGTTTAACCCATTTGTTGGCAAAACAAAAATTAAACCTCTTGAGCAAAATTGTCCTTATCTTCTCACCTAAAATCCTTTATGAAGCATTGTTATGTTTGAATAGCCAACTTAGGCCAAATGACTAAGTTGGGGTGTGGAAAGGAAGGACGAATGAAATACAAGTGAAGGGCAAAGAAAGATGAAATGAGACTCAACTTTGAAGTTTGGTACAAAAAGAAGGAACCTTTCCTTAAAAAAAGAGAGTTGTTGTGATGAAAATGATCTGCAAAAATAGAAATGAAAAAGAGAAGTAGTGAAATAAAGGGGATTCTAAATAAATTGAGTGATAAATCAAAGTTTGAGTTCTCAAATGAAGAAGAATGAAAAGAACTTGAGAAGAGGTGAAGATGATTGCAACAATGCTTTGAAAAGGTGAAGTCACCGAACCAAATTGACCATACCTTAACCCTCCACCCCATTACAAGCCTAAAAGACCCTTGAGATCTTGAATTAACAAGGTTGTGTGATGATTGAAAAATATGGGCAAACCTATGAGACAAAGCTTGAATGTATTTCTCTTTTGAGAGAGTGAGAGTTTCATTGATTCCTTATTTTTTTGTTGATTTGCTTTGTGAGAGCATGGAATCATTCTTGAAGTGAGGGCACTTGAATGCATTTCTTGAAACATGGTCTTGCATTAGAAAAGAAGCTAAAGTGAGTTTGAGCTTGTGTTGAAACCGCCTAGTCATCATTTGAAGATTTTTTATCATGATTAAGTGTAGCATGATGTTAAGAGTAGCCTAGTAATGGCACTTGCATGTTTGCTCTCATTGAGTATTGTTGTAGACACCCTTATTGAGCTAATTGTGTTCTTGATTTACTTGACGACAAGCAAATGTTTAAGTTGGTGGTGTTGATGAGTAGTAGATTTACACTCATTTGAGGCCTATTTAGCTCAATAATTAGTGTCCTCAATACCTAATTTTGTCTTGTTCTGATGATATTTTGATGATTTGCAACTATGAAGGCTAATGGACATGGAAAGGATGAATGTTTGAAAGAATGGCCAAAAATGCAAAAAAAAGTACAAACTATACATTGATGATCACCAAACAAGAAAGGCGGATCACCTAGTAAGCATGACCTCACCTAAATGGACAGTGCACAAAACTTGGGTCTAGCGAGAGAGGTTGGTGAACTTCAACTGAAAAGGCGACTCACCGAATCAGAAAGGCGACCTTGATGTTAATCATCGAAAATGACAGTTCAAGGAGGAAAAATTGAAGGCTCAAATGGCGAACCAAGGTGGTATTCAGCAATAGAGTGAACATGAAAGGCAGACTCGAACGAGCCCGCTGACTGAGGTTCAAACACCTAAACCCTAGAGCAAAAGAAGCAGAGCTGAAGCATGATCGGCGATGCACCAAATGGACAAAGCGAGCCCGACTAACGTCGCCCAGAGAGTAGCGTGTTGAGTTTTTGGGACAAATTTTGGGAAACTATAAATAGCCCAAATGAGAGAGAGAATAAGGGCTTTTGATTACTCTTTTGAGTTTGAATATTTTTGAGTGAGAGAGAAACACTTTACTTTGTGAAGAACATTTTCTAGGTTTTGGGGTTTTCTCAACTTTGTTCTTGAATTTGACATATTGAAGTTTAATCCAAAGTGAGATTAATTGTAATTTCTTACTTTCATGTTACCCGTGGCTACTTTCATGGAAGGTACATTTTCTTTGCTTTTTGTGATGGGTAGCTAAAACCCCAAGATCTAGGATGCAATTATGGGGTTGGTTGTTGATTTAATATAGTGGGTAATGTGCTATGCTCTATTTTTTGGCTGTTCATACATGAATTTGGTCTAATTAGCATGGGGTTAATTTATGGATTAAGGTTGCAAACTTAATTTCTACTTCCGATCTCCGGTTGATGCTTGAAAGAGATTGATTGGAGAGGGTAATTAGTTCAATACTAGTAATTTGGGTTTGATGTCTTTAACTTTCTTGAAAATAGAGGTGATGGGTAGGATCTCTTTTCCCTATTTCTGCATTAAGAGAGAGAATAGAGTAAGGTATTGGATTTTTTTAGATTGGCATATAGATGAGACCGAAAGGAGATTCTATGTGTAGATGCTTTGAGATCAAAAGATGATTAGCATCATTGAAGATGACCTAGCCTATTCATGAATGTTCATCAGCATAGAGCAGCACATTTATCCCTATGTGACATCGATTTCCTATCCCCGTACCCCTGGATTGCTTGATAACTCTTAAATTCTCTGAAATTTTAGTTTAATTGTTACAATTGATAATCAAATATTAAATGGGTGAATCATCCACCCACATGTTCTTACTATTACAAATAAGCAATTTTACAATCCAAATTTTATGATAAGTGTTCTTTACGATATGTCATTACATGTGGGATTCGACCCCGACTTTTCGTTGGGTTTTTATTGACTATGACCGCTGTCTCTTTTAATTGGTTTTAAAGAGGACATTTGAGCGTTATCATACTCCTAATAAATAGCGACAACAACAACATCAGTAGCATAGAGACCCTTCCTCAAAATCTACATGCTCACCATATATAGTGCATTGATGAAATAGAAGTTCACCCATTTTTACCCAGCCATATCTAGGACCATTAAACATCCATAAATCACCATTGTCAATACCCAAACTCCATGAAAATACCATGGAAACCCAGCCGAAAAACATAGATGAAATCAGCCAAGTTAAAATATGTATAACGCAGCTTCCATTTGCGATTTTGTTTCTGGTCACGGTTCTCCTTTTTAGCCAATGTTTAGATACCGAATTTGTTTGTATCTCTGTCTTACTCAACATTTGAGGTTCTTAAGAGGATTAACGAAGAGGTTTTATACTAAAAGATCCAATCTTTAACTATACCACTCATTTATGTTCGAATGATGTCCATTTTTCTTTTCACTTTGAATGAGTTGATTTTATTACTTCTTTTTTATATTTGTTTAAGAAAGACTTTATATTTATTTGTCATCAGATTTTAAACGTAAGACTTTTGAATATTAAAAAATATTTTTAATCAAATGCATGTTGTAGCTAGTCATAATTAGGTTTTACTTGTTGGCTTTGTTTAGTTTTGCTTGCCAATTAATTCAAGAATTTGAATGCTCTTTAATAAATGTCTTTGTTGTGTGTTTCATGTTTCTTTTTGATTAATATTGCATCATCTTCCAATTGGATTGGTTATTTCTTTCAAATTTGTTGTTGGTAAACATTGGCAGTGAAGTTGAGACATTAGTTTGTTAAGTTAGAAATTTTCTATGCCTAAAATTAATGTTTATATCCTTAACTTTAATTTAATTACTAATGTGAAGAAAGAGCGACAGAGGGATAAATCAAGTGTCCCGGTTAATTAAAAAATCTATCCAAATGATAATCTCTAACGAGAGCATTCATAATATTCCATCTTAACTAATGTAGAAAAGTTGTGTCTTATATAAAGACGATCAATAAAATGGTGAGGTCGCATTTACGCGTCTTGACCCAAACTCTCTTTAAAAATATAATTTTTTTATTCAACGAATGAGTAAACTCTATCTTTACATCTGATACACAAAGATAGGTCGTGTTTATGCATCTTAATAAGTGTATGTCGTAGCTAACGCCGCAACTTTGTGTCTTAGTCAAGACTAATATAATTCAACAATTTAAGCTAATCATACGTAAATGTTCTATCTAGGAATAAGTTTATAAAAATGATCATGTTAGAACCACTGGATTTTGGTGTTCCTCATACCTTCTCCTGGGTCACCAAAATTCCTTACCCAGTCTTTTGTTCTCGAAGACCAATAAAAAGAATCATTTTCATTTTGATTAGGGATTTGAAAGGATGACTTGAAACACTATAATTCAATTTCAAGGGCGACTCAGTAAATAAAAAATCCCTATTCAATACTGGCACTTTAATTGAAAAACCCCTTCCTCTTCGTCTTCAATGATGAAAAAGGGAGTTCGACAGCTAGTAATTAGTTTTCTTATTAATTAAGATTTACTGGTTTTGGTTCAACTAGTTTGAACTAGTATATTTAATTCTTATATTTTTTTCTTCATTCAGTTGCATGTGTCGTATAACTTTTAATAGGTAACATATGCTTAAATAGAGCCACTCAAATGATACCACAATTATATAAATAAATAAGTTAACTATTTTATCATGAAAATAACACACTATTTTATTCCTTTTATATAAATTTTGTCGGCTACACTCAAGTGATGACATGTTTCTTCTACAACTCTGACATAGTTAATAGCAATATCAGAACATGGTTATACAATTTAACAAAACACTGTATATATATTGATGTCTGGTTCATCATTGTTTCCTTCTTGCCTGATAGTGAAAATGATTTAGCCTCATCCACATTGCTTAGAAGGAACCTGAGTTTAAAAAATCATGTTAGCCTTGCAAAACATTGTGATGTAACCAACATGTTCTTGGTACAAACTTCAGACTTCAATACGAAGGTTTTTAAAGTTAATGATCCAACGTGTATTTATGGTGTGATTTTAAAGTCTGTGTTTCATACATATAGTGTCACATCCTTGCCACAAGAGTCTAATCAATCTTAATACATTGATGCACTAGATATAACATGTCTAAAGTGTTAATAAGGACCTTGGTTGTATAACCTAGGAGGATGTTATCTTTGGTTCAAAACCGTATTAAGGTTGATTTGTCTCTGATGGCAAGGATGTGTCACAAGGTGTATGGTGTGTAGACTTTAAACCACATAATAAATACATGTCGGACCATCAACTTTTAAAACCTTCATAATGATGTCTCAATATGGCACGAAGAACATGTTGGTTCCATCACGAAGTTTCGCAATCCTAGCAGGATCTTTTAAACTATGTTTCCTCAGATTCTCTATGTATGAAGGAAAAACCTTTTCAACATCAAGCAGGAAGAAAACATTGTTGAGCCCGACAATAGCATCTACATAGTGTTTAGTTAACTTGTCTAACCCAGTTCTTGCATAGCAATTGACTATGTCTGGGCTGCAAAAAATAATATCATCATTTGAGGTTGCTAAAAAAATCCATATAAAAAGATTAAAATAGTGTGTTCTTTCCATAAAAAATAGTTAACTTATTTATTTATATAAATTTGGCAGCATTTGAGCTCCCGGATTTATTCATATTATAGCAATTGGAACTGGAAGAAGTAGGATTCAGTATAAAAGAACATGTTTGAGTGGTAATCTCAAAGAGCTTATATACTTATAGCCAATGGGAAATACTCAACAGGAGCTAGTTATGCATCAATGCTAGCAGTGGAGAGTAAGTTGAGCATTGCAGAACTGATATGGAACAAATCTCTCAACCAAGGTAGAGTTCATTGTGTTCCTCTTAATCAAGCAGGTAGCTTAATAGATTAAATTGAATATATATATATATATATATATATATATATATATGTTCAAACGGTTGCCGCAAATGAGGAAACATAATTGAAACGGCCACATGACAGCGTTGGAGGACATCTCCAACATGTTGAAGGCCACGTACAACACTGTTAATGTAGAAACCCATTTCCTTTGGGTTTTGAGTGTCCCAATTTATTTTACTCTACTATTTTATTTACAGTTTTCTACATCTATAAGTAGTCCACATATAAGGATAATCGTTAGGAACCATCATACTTTTTAGAGTTCTTTTCTTCTTTATTTTCTTAAATATTAGTAGCTAAACACTCTTGTTCTGGGGTAATAGCTATGAATGATTGTTGAACATCAATTTTATGGATGAATTTGGTTATCATATAAATTATTCTTGATTTGGTGTTTTGAAGCTAGGCAACCATTAAAATAAATACATTGTCTACTTTTGAGCTCGAGAGAAAAATAGAAAGAAAGAACGTGGAATACAAGGAGCATGATCTTTTCTTGCATATCACTACAATTGATTGTGTTTAGGTTTGACAACCACAAAACACCGTGCTTGGTTATGAACATGATGAATAATAAATGCTCAACAGTTGATTATGTCTATCCCCGCTCAACGATGTTCAACTGGTAGGTTATTAGAGGTCGAGAGATTATGATCATAATATGAATCATGTAAATCAGTAATTTCATAACCTTATGAAATCTATGGAAGAGATGTGACACATGAATTCTTAGTATGCTGCGGCCCTGGAATTGTTTCAATCATTGTAAGTTAATCTTATTATTTAATTTTTGCATTCTTTTGTTTACAAACATCAAATTAAACTCTTTTGTCATGCTTGAATGAATAACTAACTAAACTAGTATAATTAAGTAAAATAGTTAATTAACAAGTCCTTTGGGTTTGATAATCGACCACTTTTAGAGCCACTATATTACTTACGTGACAACATAAACTTTCATGTCCATTTGGAAGTAACAAGTTTTTAGCACCACTGTTGGGAACTTAGAAATTAAATATTTTTCTAGGTTTTAGTTTACTTTTTATTTATATAAGTTTTTATTTTTTATATTTTGAACAAAATATTTTTTTTCTTTCTTTGAATAAATTGTTACTCATATTGATATGGATGATTGGGATAAATGGTGGTTGGGTGATGGGTATCCTTATAAGTATTGTGATGGACCCCACTCGATTATCCAGTGTCCTAATAGTAAAAGAGTGGATTGGGCACACCTACTCAATCTTTTGATTAGATTGTATGACATATACGTGGTGGTCGAGATGGTCATTGGAATGGTTGTCCTAACTCTTATTCCTCTCCCCTGAACCCCTATCATGATTCTTCTTTTATTCGTGATGTTGGGAGGGGTGATACAGTGTAGAATGCAGAAGAAGAGGCTCGCAATATGGACTTATTTAATCAACTAATGGACAAGTTGGACATAATTGAATTAGTAATCACGAAACAACAAGCAGAAAGCATGGAACAACAATCAAAGGCTTGAAACTATAGGTTTAGCTTGACATTTATAAATTGCAAAGTACAAGCCTAGCTAATACTCAATAGTGAGTCAATCTTTACTGTAGGAACAGGCTCAACTTCTCATGTTTCAGGTGTCTATCCATGATGGTCTTACATACATGACTACCCAACTGACAGAAGGAAGAGTTGAGCTCAAACAAGAGACAGATCAATTTGCCTTAGATATTCATGACTTGGGGCTCACTTGAACAAATCGGTTGAGGTGTTTGATGCCCAATCACCAATTGTCATGGATGATGACCAATTGGTGGAGCAAAAAGAGGAATTCCAACCATCAATTATACTTTATTCCTTGGTGTCGATGTTGAGAAGGAGTACAAAAATGAGAATGTTGTATATAATGTTGCTTTGGAGTTGAAGCACATTGGACCTCATTCGAAACATTTTTTCTACATTTTATTTGCATGAAAACATGAAATTTGAGTTACCTGAAATAATTGAGGAGTGTCTAGATGAGGAACAAGGCCCCTACATCCGAAAGTTTTTGAGTCCACATAGAAAAAATGGCAATCCTCACATAAGGACCAAGAAGTGCAAGATGTGACATCTACTACTTGGTTCCATTGTCTTTATACCACCGCCCCATGAGTGAAACAGAAAAATTTATGTAAAGTTAGGGTGCAGTTCATAAGTTCAAAGTAGAAAGAAAAGTGGTGAACTTACTTATGTCGTGTCGTGACATTAAATACGAAGCTTATTGGGAGGAAACCCAATTTGTAGTGTAGCTTCTTATTGTTTTTTTTTTAGTATCATTCTTTTGTGTTATTTTTGCAGAGTAGGGGAAGTTTGAGTATCCATAAATTTGAAGCAAAGAAGCACGTTTGAGCTTATGTGTGGGGTGCATATGACCCTTAATGAAAATTGAGAGAACATGCTACTAGCTAGGCCTAGAGGCCTCATTGAGTTTTCCTAACACTTGTTTTAAATTTTAATTGATGATTTGGGTACATAAAATCTTTTCTCAAGTGTGGGATGAAGATTCTTCTGAATAAATTGTTTAGGGTAAAGTGAGTTTAAGGGTTGGTCAATATTTGTTTTTTAAAGAAAAATAAAAAAATTAAATAGGAAAAAAATTGTCTTATTTTTAAATTTTTGTTCTTTAGTAGAAACACACTTATCCCACTCTTTGCTTTTTCTTTTCGGTTCATTTTCGAGGGGGGTCCCTTTGAAACCGAATATATTTTATTTAATTTTTTAAGGGGTAAATTCTTCTTTTTATTTTTATTTTTTGGAGAGAAAAGAAAAGACCTTATTGATAGTTTATATTTAGACCTAATTTTGAATAGTACTTTCTTGTGAATGCTTGATTGATAATAAAATTGTAGACTATTTGACACTGAGGCTCAAGTTTGTGACTTTGTACATACCTTATTATAGTTTGTAGTTTGTTATGACCCTGTCTCTCTTAGAAGTAGACTTGATTCATCTTGATAGACACTTGTGCCATGTGTGGTGAGATTTTGTTTATTCCATGTTTTGCAATTTAGCCTTGAATTTGCCCTGCATGTTATTGAAGTGAAATAAAAAGTATTGCCCTGTTTAGAAGATGATCATAGGCTTTGTTTGATTTGTCTTGTCAATTTTTGTCTTTTAAGATATGATATTACTAGTTAGCCCTTATGAGCCTATAGCCTTTTGTTGGTAACCATATTTTTGCCTTAACTAATTTGTTCACTTCCCTAGTTTTTGCATCTTGCTTCTTTGAGAACATTAGTATAGACTTACTATAGTTGTTAAATTTGAAGAAAAGGGATGGTTGAGTGTAAAAGATAAATGATTGAAGCATTCTTGAAATGAAGAAAATTACTTGTGAAATAATTGTAAAATAGAGGGCTAAAAATAAAGAAAAGAAAATAATGGGTGTGATGTCTTAAAGTGCAAAGTTCTTACGGAAGTGTATGTCACTATTATATAGTTTTCTTACCCGTCCCCTAGCCAACATTACAATTTGTTAAGTTCATATTTGATTCTATTCTAGCATGCTTAATTAGTGGAGATGTACATAATGGGCAAGCCTATGGTTTTTTGTGCATACAAGTGAATTTTATTTTGGAGCGTGCGAGTTGTTATTTGATGCTAAGTCTTTAATTTATATTCATTCTTTTGAATTCAGTGTGTGGACTATTTCTTCTTATTCGGACACTTGTTTAATGATAGATAGGTGATGTTATTAACTTTCTTTGATGTGAATATGTAAGCAAGCTTACATTTGATGAGTTCATGGTCCTCCCTTGAGGTTAGGAGGTTAGGTTTTGTTGTTTATTTGTATATCTTACATAGTGATTGAGAAGTATGTTTGATGATTTGAAATTTGTATATGGCCTAAGTGTTTGTATCAACCAATGTGGTGGCTTTGCTAGTTTGATTTTTTGAGATGAACTTTAATGCTTGCTCGAGGACGATCAAAAGTTTAAGTGTGAGGTGTTAATGAGAGGCAAAAAAACATATTTTTAATCATTATTTGTCTCATATTTAGTATTTTTATTTGTTTTTTTAGCAAGAATTTTATGAATTGCGCTTAGTAGTGTAATTTATTTGTAGGATTAAATTTGTATGAGATAAAGAAATTTGAAGCTAAACCGAATTAAAGATAAAAAAATTATAGAAGAAAATCAAGCAAACAACTTAATTGATTAAATTGAACATTATATTATATTCATATATATATATATATATATATATTCAAACATTTGCTATAAATGAGGAAACCTTTCCCAATTTGTTTTGGACTGTATTATTTTATTTAGGATTTTCTAGATTTATACATAGTCCATAAGAATAATTACTAGGAACCATCATACTTTGTAGTGGAAAACCGTCATATTTTTTTGGGGTTTCTTCATCTTCTACTACTTCTAGTTCTCCTCCTCCTCCTGCTCCTGCTCCTTCTTTTTCTCCTCCTCCTCCTTCTTCTCCTCCTTCTTTTTCTCCTCCTCCTCCTTCTTCTCCTCCTTCTCCTCCTTCTTCTCTATCACCTCCTCCTCCTCCTCCTCTTTCTTCTTCTTCTTCTTCTTCTTCTTCTTCTTCTTCTTCTTCTTCTTCTCCTCCTCCTCCTCCTCCTCCTACTCTTTCTCCTTCTGCTTCTTCTTCTTCTTCTTCATCATTTCCTTCTCCTTCCTTCTCCTTCTCCTTCTCCTAATTCTTCTTCTTCTTCTTCTTAATTATTAGTAGCTAAAGACCTCCTCCTCCTTCTCCTTCTCCTTCTCCTTCTCCTTCTTCTTAAATATTAGTAGCTAAAGACCCCTGTACTGGGGTTGTAGCTATGGATGAATTTTGTTATCATATAAATTATTTTTATATTCTTGATTTAATATTTTGATGCTAGGTCACCATTAAATAAATACATTGTCTACTTTAAAACTCGAGAGAAGAATAGAAAGATAGAATGGGGAATACAAGGAGCATGATCTTTCCTTGGATATCACTTGAATTGATATGTGTTTAGGATTGACACCCACAAAATACCGTAATTGGTTACGAAACAAGATGAAAACTAAATGCTCAATTTGTATCCCCGCTCAATGATGTAGTTAGACATTCAATTGGGGTAGGTGATTAGAAGTCGAGATATCATGATCATAATATCAATCCTGTAAATCAGTAATTTGATAACATTAAGAAATGAATGAAAGAGATGTGACGAATGTATTCTTAGTGTGCTACAGCCCTGAAATTGTCTCAATCATTGTAATTAATCTTATTATTTAATTCTTGCATTCACTTGTTTACAAATATAAATCAAACTCTTTTGGCACACTTGAATAAATAATTAGACTAGTATAATTTAGTAAAATAGTTAATCAACAAGTCCTTTGAGCTCCATAATCCGGCTCCTTTAGAGCCACTATATTACTTGTTCAACCACATACACTTGCATGTGTATTTGGAAGCAACATCTATAGTAAAAAAAAAGAAGTTAAATCATTGACTTGGATAAAACAAATTAATTCAATTTTCTCTACCTTTTCTTGTTCCCTTTTCTGTTCACCGTGAACTCTTAAGAACTACAACACACACAAGTTTAAAAAACAATGATGTACAAGATGAAGAGGTGAGGCAATATATTTTTTATAAAATAACATAAATAAGAGTTTAATCAATATGAAAATATTTAATATTTAAATAATTATATATTTAATAACATTTTAATTTATAAAGGGATATATATATATTAGTGGGAGGTGTACATATTTTTATTTTCATGATTGAGTCCAAATTTGAAGGGCCATATATGCCAAGCCCATTTTGTTAGATCTAACTATCTATACCCTAAACCTAGCCTATAAAAGAAAAGAAAAAGTCCTAATCTAAGGGGGGACTCCTATTTAACAGCGGCAGCAACATCATCAGTAGCATAGAGAACCTTTCTCAAAACCTACATGCTAACCATATACAGTGCATTAATGGAATAGAAGTTCACCAATTTTTACCCAGCCATATTTTAGACCATTAAACCTCCACAAACCACCATTGTCACTATCTAAACTCCATGAAAACCCAGCCCAAAACAGAGCGGAAATTAGCCATGTTAAAATATGTATAACGTAACTTCCATCAGCATTTTTGTTTTCAATCATGGTTCTCCTTTTCTGTCACGACTTAATTTCTCAGGTCATGATGGTACCTACTACACCCCACCTGTAGGTAAGCCTAACCCTTAGCCCCTAGCCATAAGCAACAAACTACCAAGCAGATGCCAATAACAAGAAGTAAGAACTTTGAACAATGAAGAGAAAAGATAATCAACAAAACCATACAGAAACCATCCCAAGACCACATATCAGTTAATAGTTGAGCATCTAATAAAAAATAGGAGTACAAGGCCTTCACAATTACAAGACAAGTGCAGGCTGTCTCTGAATACAATATAAAGACTAAGCTTAGCCAAAATAGAAGGAAACCAATAGCTCCAGATGCCAAGATCTCACCCTCATCTCTAAGACCCCAAGCTGCTTTGCACGACTCCAAGTCAACTGCGATAACTCAACTGCAACCTGCAGGGGGCAGAAGTGTAGTGAGAGTACCAAAAACAATGCTCAGTAGGCAACAACCGACTGAGTTTAAAAGATAACCAAGCATAAACAACAAGTAATAAGGAAAGCATAACACAAGTAACTAAATAGGAGATACTAAAGTAGATCGGAAATAAGGAATAGAAACAGAAACAAGCGATAACAAATCAATCCAGACAACCCATCAAATCAGTCCACTCCTAGGGACATAAGCCACCATGCTAGCAAAAGTGACCTGGGGGCATGTCGACTCCGAAGAGGATCTTAGGAAACAAGGCCGCCAAGCCATCTAGTCCACTCTCAAGGGCGTAAGCCGCCCAAGCAAGCAACAGTCACCCGGGGCGTAAGTGAAACCAAAAGCATGCAAGAAAGGGAATTGATGCGCCGAGTAGTCAAGTCAAAACTGAGCACATCCCAGATGCCTCTAATATCTCAAGTAGGAAAGGAGCACGTCCCTGACGCATCGTAATCTCAAAATTTAGTACATCAAGTGATCCAGGTTGTACAACTCTTACTAAAACCAGTTTAAAATAAAAACTGAGTAAAACAATATCTCATCATGAATGATAAATATGCAAATGTATGGGCTAGGATCGTGCCGCAAAATTCGTGAAAATGAGAAAACAATGCAATGCATGCCATCACCAACATTAAAACAAGGCACTTAAAATCAAATAATTATACAACCAATGAAACCACCCCACCAAAGTAGAGAATACTAACCTGGGATCCAACTGGTCCTTGCACACAGCCTCAGGTTCAACAATAAAATCATAAGCTCAATAAGGATACAACATGCCCATCGCTAATCAACGAGCAAAGGGATAAAGAAGGGATTTCAAATCAATAAAGGGGGAGCAAACTCAAGGGATGACACCCTAACCCAATCACACTGCTCCAGTCCCAGACTGAGCACAGGTAGGACCAACACATGGCTATGACGAGCCACAAAGGTCCCAAGCATCATCGCAAAGAGAACGACCTAAAACAAACCCTAAAGGGATCAAACTATAACTATGAGGCGATAAAACACAACCTAAAGCATCTAATGTCCAGCCTAGTCTAAGGCAACCACGAATCAATCCATACGAGGATAAGAAAGATCATTTACTCCACAAGTGAAGCCAGAGTCTAAACTAAGGATTGCAACACCCACAATAAGCCCAAGGCTCCTACGGAATCAATAAAGGATGGAATAACAAGATGAAAGCCAAATACCCGGAAAATACCATCCAAAAGTACTTGAAATATATACTAGGCATTATCTAAGAAGCTTAATCAAGAAAGTAGACCCTAGCCTACCTCAAAGCCGAACACAAGCACTCAGAATCCACCACACACAAGCTATTCGCATCTTAAACACCTCCGAACACTGCCAAACTATCAAATAATTAATCACATCATCATTACTGACGTTTTGACATTAAAATTGTAATGATTGGAAATGAACCAAAAATTGAGTCAAAACATGAATGTGGGACACCTACTAGGAATTCCAAACTTGACTACGTCAAAATGTCCTAAACTAAGTCTTGAACTTGTGTTCCAAAATTGAACACAATTCGGGGCTCGAAACAACCACAACAACATGCAAAATTAACAAGAGAACCAGGCAAATGCATCAGCTTTGAGCTCAAATTCACCTCACACGAAGGTTCCCCAACAGCTTCTAATCACATATCCAAGTATCCACTCTCCCAATGAATACACAGGACTTCGAATCACTCAAATCGAGCTCGGATGAGGGAGAAATCATCTATTGAAAATGAGATCTGAAAGCTGAAATTTCTACGTATAAATACCCAAAATCTAGTCATTAAAAGTCTTATATCTAGTCGCTAAAAATCCTGCACCAGATATCAGCCCTTTAGCTAGTTTGCTCTAACTCTGAATTCTCTGACTCGGTGCCTGGGATTCACTCGGAGCATTGTGCGTGCAAACAAAATATGCTACCCCATCAAATTCGGCATTCTGGACTCAACGGAACCATCAAAATTTCCATTTGAGATTGATTTGATGAAAAGTGGGTCCCACACCCAAGTTTCGTTTTAAGCTAAAAAATATAAGAAGGCTTAAAATGAAATCGAAAGCCTAGGGAACTACACGAGATGTCGTTCTAGACAAAACTTCACATTCTGGAGCTAACCGCGCTGATGGAATTCTCATCTGAATACGTTTAACAAAAATGTTGACCAAAGTCAACCGCACAACTTTAGAATGATGAAAGAAGTGGAGTCTCCTACACATCTTATAGCCTCTCATTCATAAGTGTGGTGCGCTTCACACCCATGAACAAGGCTCTACTCGATGTGGCTTAAGAGACATCCTAGGACCTTTCTAAAACCTTGTGCTTTGAATACCAAGTTTGTCACACCCTAAAGTACCCCTAAATGTGACATGGCGTATAAGACCCCAAGAGGCCCTATACAATCCACTTAGCATACATCATACAAGATAATAGTATTTAAGAGTTCAGAAGATATATTAAGAGTTTACAAAAGCATAGCGAAAGTCTAACATAGTGTCAAAGTCATCTAATACATGAATGGAATGAAATTTGGGTCGTAACCCATACAAGTTCAAAAGTAAAGTGACATGAAAGATAAAAGTGGCATTGTCGTCGAAATGTGAGGACTCACCAAGTCTTCAAGGCTCTGTAACACAAGCACTAGCCACGAATGAAGGGAGAAGCGTCAAATCCTACATTATGAGACAATGTAGGCAAAAGTATGCGTTAGTACATGGAATGTACAAAGTATGATAGTGATGCACAAAGTTATAAAATCATGCTAAAGGGAACATTTACATGATATGCAATGACAAAGCTTCATTATAAATGACATGTTAGAAAATGTAAATCATACTCATGGCCAATGCAAGCGAAAAATCTTTAAAGCACATTCGAAAACACCTTTAAAAGCAACTTGAGTTCATTTTGTGGGAAGTGAGCCTTAATCGACATAGACCATGTGAGCTATAACATGGAATTCAGTGTCTAACCCACACCTAAAAGAGGTGTCCTTACTTGCCAAGGTAATAACCATAACTTCTAGCTTAGGTGGATCCACTAGCTAATGTCTATCTAAGATAACCTATGGTGGCACATAGTTTATGGGACATGGTTAATCGCCACTTGTCCACTCGGTGCTAAGCATAGTTCCCATGGATTAATAATTATTCATAACTTATCTTATCATTAATAGACATGGGTAATCACCTCTTATCTTATCATTAGGGGACATGGGTAATCGCCGCTTGTCCTTTCATTCTTGGAAGGCACATCAAATAGCCAATCCAAGTTAGACTTCATTAGAATAGCTCCTTAGTTCTTGATTCAAGTTTAGTTGAGAAAACCTTTCAAACCTATGAATCCTTTATGTGAGAAAATCCTTTCACAACACAACAACAACATTTATGCTTCACTCTCAAAGCAATCTTAAATCATTATCAATTTCATAATTTGAACATGCATATCTTCATACAATTCATCCTTTGATCATTCATAAACTTCATCATAGATTCAAAGCTTAGAAATCATGAATTATGCATGGGCTCATATAATTTCATCTTAAAATCATTGAATCAACTCAATTCATGCATAAATAAATGCAATTAAATCAATTAGATTATAATTGGAAAGAACCCATGAGATTGAAGAAAACCCTAATTTCAATTAGGGATTCTAACTTGTGAAAATTAAAGAATTTAGGAACCCTATGGAGGAAAGGAATCCATAGGTGAAGAACTATCATACCTTGGAGTTAAATGACCAAAATCAATGGAGAATTAGAGACTTGACTTGAATCCCTAGACTTCTTCTTCAAGCTTTAGAGAGAAAAAATTTTGGGGAAACTTGGAGGGATTTTGGGGGAAGTTGAAAAGATATTAGAATGGGTAGATTTTAGGCTTAGAAGACTTATATAGGCACTAGGATTAGGACTAAACCGACTTAGATTAGGCATTAAACAATTAGGGAAAAGACCAAAACTCCCTTTAAAAATAACTGTCGGGTTGGACCTATGGTCCGTGGGTCCAACTACGGACCGTCCTGGTCAACCGTAGAAAATTTCAAAGACTATGATTTTGAACATTCAAATGACGGGACCCATGTACGGTCTGTTGGTCCATTAACGGACCATACATACCAACCATAGATCCCAACTTTAATCCTCAAAATTTCACTAAGTCTTGGATCGAGTAACCTACAAGCCCTATTTACGACCCGTAGAAATAATGACGAGCCATCCTATTAAACCGTAGAAAGGATTCTAAAACTTAACATTTTAAAATCATTTACCCTGCCACCTACGGTTCCCACCTATGGCCTGTAAGTCAACCTACGGTCTGTATATAGCTTCCGTCAGTGCTGGCACCAATTCTGAAAACCTGTAATTTTCCTTCTTTTCAAATACGAGGTGTTACACCAACCCTATCATGAACCATGCAAGCTAACAAGCATGACAAAAGCAAACCACGCATCCTAAACTAGAGCCAACTAATAAATCCCATGAATTACCATAACCCCATCCTTAAGATGAATCTTCTTAGCATGTTTCCATTTTTCAAACAGGGCTAAGGCATGAAATCACCAATGAAGACCACCTTTCCAACTCTAAATCATACACCTGCCTTGGGGCTATCAATACAACAACAAAGAACCAATACAACATCTTGTCCAAGCGCAGCAAGGGATCACACCTCCACCTTTCAGCTAGCCATAACCAACCTCCAAGACTATAAGAAGCTGATGAATCCAAAAGACTGAACAAGCAAAAACACAACTCTGCATTTGAGAAAAGACTAAGGAAAAGGGAGAAAGCAACCAAAAAGGACTACCACAATTAAAGAAGGCTAACTACCCAACACACAATTCCGAGAACTAGAAATCTCCCAACTACTACTCAAAAGGGTCAGCTCACAACTAAGCAATCCTCCTAAGACAACTAGGCCCTACAACACACAAAACTCCAATCGGGCAAAGCTGGTCTAGCCACCTATCAAACAAGGATCGGCATCATAGCAAAAGCACACAACAAGGATGGTAAAAAGGGAAGCCAACAATCCCAAGGCCACAACCACAAAATGACTATAAAGGCAACGGCACGGGGAGTTATTTAACCACTACTCCCAATCAAAGCAACATATCCTAGTCAATCCACTACTAAAAGAAATCAACTACAGGGGCAAAACACATACACAATCCGCAAATCAAGCTGCCATAACAAGCCAACGATAGATAATATGCCAAATAAGCCTAAATGGGCATGAAAACCCCAAATCACACAAAATAAGAACCAACGGGATAAACTAAAAAATTGCATCAAAAGAAGGGATACCTGAAGCCGCGGTCTCTATTCTGCCTCTAGAAGCATAGAACGGACCATGTCTGACCTCAACCTGAACACCTAATGTAGTAATGGCAACACCCACAGCACCACCTCTAATCGAAGAAGTCGATAACCTATAAGACTGATCTAGATGTATACCTCTCATCATTGTCCCATGTTGGGGACAAGTTGTACGCTAATGAACAAACTCCTCACAGGTACAACTAAATCCGACCACCCTAGCTTGTGGACCATAAGATGTAAGCAACACTTGGAAAAGCAACTCCCACCTATGGCACTCTCTAGACCACAGGCCCAACTTTCCAATTCATTGTTGGTAAACATGAAATGGAAGTAAAGTTGAGTCATTAGTTTGTTAAGTTAGAAATTTTCTATGCCTAAAATTAATGTTTACCATCTCAACTTTAATTTAATTACTATTGTGAAGAAAGAGCGAAAGAGGGATAAAATCAATTGTCTCGGTTAATTAAAATGATATATCCAAATGATAAGCTCTAACAAAGAACATTCATAATATTTCATCTTAACTAAGGTAGAAACGTTGTGTCTTAGATAAAGATAATCAATAAAATGGTTAGGTCGCATTTATGAGTTTTGACCCAAACCCTCTTTGAAAATATAATTTTTTTTATTTAACGAATGAGTAGACTCTATCTTTAGGTCTGATACACAAGGATAGGTCACGTTTATACATCTTGATAAGTGTATGTCGTAGCTAAAGTCACAACTTTGTGTCTTAGTCAAGACTAATAAAATTCAACAATTTAAGCGAACCATAGGCAAATGATCTATCTAGGAATAAGTTGATAAAAAAGATCATATTAAAACCACAGGATTCAGGTGTGCATCTATACCTTCTCCTGGGTCACAAAAATTCCTTACCCAGTTTTTTGTTTTGGCAGACCAATAAAAAGAATAATTTTCATTCTAATTAGAAATTTAAAAGGGTGACTGAAACACTATAACTCAATTCCAAGGGAGACTTTATAAATTTAAAAAATCCCTATTCAATACTGGTACTTCAATTGAAAAACCCCTTCTTCTTCGTCTTCGATGATGAAAAAAGGGGTGTGACAGCTAGTAATTAGCTTTCTTATTAATTAAGATTTACAGGTTTTGGTTAAACTAATTTGAACTAGTATATATAATTCTTATAAGTTTTTCTTCATTTAGTTGCATGTGTCGTATTACTTTTAATAGGTATAATATGAATAAATAGAGTCACTCAAATGCAACCACGGTAGCATCTACATAGTGTTTAGTGTGTTGTTTCCATGGAAAAATAGTTAACTTATTTAGTTATATAATTTGGGCAGCATTTGAGCGCCAGGATTTAAGCATATTATAACAGTTGTAACTGGAGGAAGTAGCATGCACTACAAAAGGACATGTACTCTCAATGAGCTTATATCCTTACCATCAATGGGAAATACTGAAAAGGAGCTAATTATGCATCAATGCTAGCTGTGGAGAGTAAGTTTAGGATTGCAGAACTTATCTGGAACAAATCTCTCAACCAAGGTAGAGATTCATTGTGTTCCTCATAATCAAGCAGGTAGCTTAATAGATTAAATTGAATATTATATTATATTTACATATATATATATGTATGTGTGTGTGTGTGTGTGCATGTGTGTTCAAACGGTCGCTGCAAATGAGGAAACAATCCTGAAGCTGCCAAATAGCAGCATTGGAAGACATCCTCCAACTTGTTGAAGGCGATATACAACACTGTTAACGCATAAACCCAATTCCTTTGGGTTTTGGATCTCCCAATTTGTTGTGGACTCTATTATTATACTTAGGATTTTTTCCATCTATAAGTAGTCCATATATAAGGATAATCATTATGAACCATCACACTTTGTAGTGGAAAACCGTCATACTTTTTAGGGTTCTTTCCTTCTTCTTTTTCTTAGATATTAGTAGCTAAACACCCTTGTTCTGGGGCTGTAGCTATGAATGATTTCTTAACATCAATTTTATGGATGAATTTGGTTATCATATAAATTATTCTTGTATTCTAAATTTGGTATTTTGATGCTAGGCAATCATTAAAATAAATACATTGTCTACTTTTGAACTCGAGAGAAAAAATAGAGAGATAGAACGGGGAATACAATGGGGATGATCTTTTCTTGAATATCACTAGAATTGATTTATGTTTAGGATTGAAACCCACAAAACACCCTTCTTGGTTATGAAACAGGATGAAAAAAAAATTCTCAACAGTTGATTATGTCTATCACCGCTCACGATGTAGTTAGACGCTCAACTAGGATAGGTGATTTGAGGTTGAGAGATCATGATGATAATATCAATCCTGGAAATCAGTAATTTGATAACCTAATGAAATCTATGGATGAGATGTGACACATGAATTCACTTGAAATTGTCCCAATCATTGTAAGTTAATCTTATTGTTTAATTTTTGCATTCTTTTGTTTAAAAATATCAAATTGAACTCTTTTGGCATGCTTGAATGAATAACTAGATTAGTATAATTTATTAAAATAGTTAATCAACAAGTCCTTTGGGTTCGATAATCCATCTCTTTTAGAGCAACTATGTTACTTGCATGACCACATAAACTTGCATGTGCATTTGGAAGTAAAAAGTTTTTAGCACCACTGCCGAGGACTTAGAAATTAAATATTTTTCTAGATTATAGTTTTACTTTTTATTTTTTATATTTTTGAACAAAATAATTTTTTCTTTCTTTGAAAGAATTGGTACTAGTATTGATATGGATGATTGGGATAAATGGTGATTGGGTGATGGGTATCCTTTTAAGTAATGTGATGGACCCCACTTGAATATCGAGTGTCCTAATATTAAAAAGAGCGGATTGGACACACCTACCCAATCTTTTGATTAGATTGTATGTCATATATGTCATGGTCAAGATTGTCATTGGAATGGTTGTCCTAACTCTTATTCCTCTCCCCCAAACCCCTATTATGATTCTTCTGTTATTCGTGATGTTGAGAGGGGTGATAAAGTGGAGAATGCGAAACAAGAGACTCGCAATATGGACTTATTTAATAAACTAATGGATAGGTTGGACATAATTGAATTAGCAATCACAGAACAACAATCAAAATGCATGGAACAACAATCAAAAGGCATGGAATTGTAGGTTAAGTTTGACACTTATAAATTGCAAAGTACAGGCCTAGCTAATACTCAATTAGAAGAAGAGACTGAATCTCAATAAGGAGAAAGTTGTGAAGAAGCAGAGATAGTGAGTCAATCATTGCCGCAGGAGCAAGCTCAACTTCTGAATTTTCAGGAGTCTATCCATGATGGTCTTACATACATGACTACCCAACTGACAAAAGGAAGAGTTGAGCTCAGACAAGAGACAGATAAATTTGGCTCAGATATTCATGACTTGGAGGCTCACTTGAACAAAACGATTGAGGCGTCTGATGCCCAATCACCAATTGTCATGAATGATGACGAACTAGTGGAAAAAAATAGGAATTACAACCGTTCAATTATATTTTATTCGTTGGTGTCGATGTTGAGAAGGAGTACAAAAGTGAGAATGTTGTAAATAATGTTTATTTGGAGTTGAGGAATATTGGACCTCATTAGAAATATTTTTCTACATTTTGCTTGCATGACAACATGAAATTTGAGTTATCTGAAATAATTTAGGAGTGTCTAGATGTGGAATAAGGCCCCTACACCCTAAAGTTTTCGAGTCCACATAGAAAAAATGACATTCCTCAAATAAGGACCAATAAGTGCATGATGTGATGTCTACTACTTGGCTCCATTGTCCTTATACCACCGCCCCTTGAGCGAAACAGAAAAATTGATGCAAAGTTAGGGTGCAATTCATGAGTTCAAAGTGGAAACAAAAGTGGTGAACTTACTCGTGTCGTGCCGCTACATTAAATACGGTGCTTATTGGGTGGCAACTGAATTTGTAGTGTAGCTTCTTTTTTTTACTTGTTTTAGTATCACTTTTTGTTTTATTTTTGCAGATTAGGGGAAGTCTGAGTACCCATAAATTTGAAGCAAAGAAGCACGTTTGAGCTTAAGTGTGGGGTGCGTATGACCCTTGATAAAAATTGAGAAAACATGGTACTAGCTAGGCCTAGAGGCCTCATGGAGTTTTCCAAACACTTGTTTTAAATTTTAATGGATGCTTTGGGGACATAGAATCTTTTCAAGTGTGAGATGGAAATTCTTCCGAATATATTGTTTAGGGTGAAGTGTGTTTTAGGGTTTGTTCAATATTTATTTTATTAAAAAAAAAAAGGAAAAAAAATTGTTGTTCTTTAGTAGAAGCACACTTATCCCACCCCTTCCTTTTTCTTTTCGGTTCATTTTCGAGGGGGTTCCCTTTGAAACCGAATATCTTTATTTAATATTTTAGGGAGTAAATTTTTCTTTTTATTTTTTTTGAAGAGAAAAGAAAAGATATTTTTGATAATTTCTACTAAGGCCTAATTTTGAGTAGTACTTTCTCGTGAATGCTTGATTGATAATAAAATTGTAGACTCTCTGACACTGACGCTCATGGTTGTCTCTTTGTACATAGCATATTTTATTTTTTAGTTTTTTATGACCCTGCCTCTCTTTGACGTGGATTTGAACCATCTTGATTGATATTTGTGCTATGTTAGGTGAGAATTTGTTTATTATATGGTTTGCAATTTAGCCTAGAACTTGCCATGCATGTTATTGAAGTGAAATAAAAAGTATTGCCCTGTTTAGAAGATGATAATAGGTTTTCTTTGATTTATCTGGTGAATTTTAGCTTTTAAAGATATGATATCACTATTTAGCCATTATGAGCCTATAACATTTTGTTGGTAACCATATTTTTTCCTTAACTAATTTGTTGAATCCCTAATTTTTGCATCTTGCTTCTTTAAGAACTTTAGTATAGACTTACTATAATTGTTAAATTTGAAGAAAAGGAATGCTTGAGTGTAAAAGATAATTAATGATATCTACAAAGTGATTAAAAAGCTCTCGTTGAAAGAATGAGATATGAAAAAAAAATTGCAAGGGAATAAATCTTTGCTTGAGAAAAATAAATGATTGAAGAATTCTTGAGATGATCAGAATTACTTGTGAAATAATTGTGGAAGAGAGGGCAGAAAATAAAGAGAAAAAAATAATGGGTGATGAAGTCTTAAAGTGCAAAATTCTTAGGGAAGTGTAAGTCACTATTATATAGTTTTTCTATCCATCCCGTGGCCAACATTATAAACTGTTAAAGTCCTATTTGACTCTATTCTAGCATGCTTAATTAGTGGAAATGTACATAATGGGCAAACCTATGGTTCCTTTGTGCATACAAGTGAATTGTATTTGAAAGTGTGAGATTTGTTATTTGATGCTAAGTCCTTAATTTATATTCAATCTTTTGAATTGAGTGTGCGGACTATTTCTTCTTGTGAGGGCACTTGTTTGATGATAGATAGGTGATGTTATTAACTTTTTTTGACAAGAGTAGGGGAGCAAGTTTACATTTGATGAGTTCAAAGTCCTCCCTTGAGGTTAGGAGGTTAGGTTTCTTGTTTATTTGTATATCTTACATAATTATTGGGAAGTGTATTTGATGATTTGAAATTTGTAAATGGCTTAAGAGTTTGTATCAACAAATGTGGTGGCATTCCTAGTTTGATTTTTTGAGATGAATTTTAATGCTTGATCGAGGATGAGCAAAAGTTTAAGTGTGAGGTGTTGATGTGAGGCAAAAAAAATATTTTTTTTTAATCATTATTTTTCTCATATTTAGTATTTTATTTGTCCTTTTTGAGCAAGAATTTTATGGATTGTGCTTAATAGTGTATTTTATTTGGAGGATTAAATTGCTATGAGATAAAGAAAGATGGAGCTAAACAGAATTAAAGATAAAAGATTAAAGAAGAAAAGCAAGCATACATCTAAATCGATTTAACTGAAATATAAATAAATATATATATATATTCAAACGGTTGCTGCAAATGAGGAAACCTACCTGAAGCTGCCACATGGCAGCATTGGAAGACATCTCCGACTTGTTGAAGGAGGTGGACATCATGGAAACCCAATTCCTTTGGATTTTGGGATTCCCAAATTTTTTGGACTCTATTATTTTATTTAGGGTTTTCTATATCTATAAATAGTCCATAAGAATAATTATTAGGATTAACAATCATAGTTGGTATTGTTTCCCAATTTTTTTGGACTCTATTATTTTTTATAGGGTCTTCTTCTTCTTAGCTAAAGACCCTTGTTCTGGGGTTGTAGCTATGGATGAATTTGGTTATAATATAAATTATTCTTGTACTAGGTAAATTACCCGTGCTTCGCATGGGATTGAACTAATTTATTAAGCTTACATATGATCATTCGGTAACATTCCTATTTTCGATATATACACTACATTGTCAAAAACATTTAATCTTAGGGAAAGCGTTCCTCCGAAATCTTAAAGTGCTATATTTTTAAAATTTTTATTTTTGTTATACAAAAATTATGAGTCATAGAGAGATTTTAAGTATAAGAAAATCTCCATGGAATTAGTTAGTCAGAAGTAACGAAATTTTAAAAATTCCAAGAAGTTATAAAGAACAACATCAGACGTTAAAGAAGAGGCCAATAAGCCTCGAACAAAAACACTCCCAAGTAAAGTGGAACATCACGTCCATACAAGAACATAATTAATTAATTTCAAACGGAGGACCTTCGGCTCCTTTCTTATGAACCTCCATCATTCTCTTTTTTATTATAGTATGCCGTATCACGTATATGTTAAAAATGACCATAAAGTTGTTCGTATCATGAAGGTTTTACCTCATTGTCTCAGAATAGTCATTACTATTGCTTAAGTTTCCTATCACCGACCCCAAATTATTTGGAATTTAACCATAGTTATTGTTATGGTTATAGTATGCAGTTACAAAGAATTATTGCAATTATCCACCAAGTAGTAGGTGGCATCTGAATGGAACAGTTCACAACTGGATATTCTAAACCAAAATTTTGATACATAACATATAAAATCTCACAACATAATTTTGTGAGCACTTGAACTCACAAATATCCACAAATAATAATAAAGATGGCCTTACTTTCCTAACAATTAAAAAGAAAAAGGCACGTTGCTAACATATTTTTCAAAAAGATAATTTGTTGGGCTATATCCAAGTTTACATTTAACAAATTTAATTGAAAGAAGTCAAAAGAAAGAGATATGACTACACTAAAAATGATCTTTAACGGCAATTAATAGGTTAATTACTGCTAAATATGTATTTTCAGAGGCAATTAGTACTCTCTATAAATGTCCCTAAAGTCTATAGCTACATTGAATCTAATGATAATTAACTAATGTCGGTAAAGACTCTAACGCTCTTCGTTAATGTGCATATTTATTACGGATAAAAATTATTTTTGATATAGTTTATTTTGGGCATCTGCTAGTTTCAAGAAAACTTGATCTCTTATTATGCCCAAAAAAAATAGAGGAAGAAATATGACAAATTAGTTAACTTGTGATAAAAGAAGTGGACTAATTTTCTCTATATTAATATTCTAGGAAGAGTGTAATGGCATACAAAATGTTTGTACCTAAAATAAAACAATCAAAATAATATACTAATTGTGGCAAGCAAAATAACAATCTGTTTGGTTCTTTTAATAAACTTCACCATTGGTTCCTTATTAGTTATCACATATTTGTTGTTGTGTGCTGTCAAATATATCACAACCCACAAGCAATTTTTACAAAAAGTATATAGAGAAACCTGTAGAAAAGGACAAAAGAGAAGATCAATCTTCAATCATTCTTGCTGGAATTTTTAACATAGTTAAAAAAAGTCACCAAAATAGCAAAAAGGAAATTACAATAGTTTCATGAAACATTATGACTTACTGTAAAATATTAAGCTTCAGGAAATAGGAGGAAGAAAACTTTGAGGAATGTAACACACTTCATAAGAATCTTAATTAATGTATTTGAATTCGACTCCCCTATAGCGGAAAAAAATCTACAAATAATAGTGGCACAAATAGACGTTTTTTTTACTAAAGAACCAAATGTAATGAATTCAATCATTCCAGCAGCGTTATGAGTAGTGGATTGAGAGGTGCAAGAGTAGTAATATTGCATTGCAATTGAAACTAATTTTAATTGTTCATTCTTTCTTCTTTTTGTGCCTTGTAAATAATTGTTGGGTTTTAAAAGGTGTGAATGTAAAATGTAGAGTTGTGACTTATCTGAAAAGTTGCTACTTTTGTGAAAAGTTGTGACTTTTCTAATGAGTTTGGCTTTTATGAAAAGTTGTGACTTTTCTGTAAGGTTGTGACTTTTAAGAAAGGTTAAGTAAGAATCCTGATCTGTGAGGGCGCCACATAGGCTATTCGGTTATTGTAAATAGGCACAACGTTTATGAAGAGTGAAAAGAGTGGTAAAACAATGAACATGAGAAGCGACTGTTGAAGGCTGAAGCAACGTTCCTATTGCAGAGGGGAAGGGCAGTTTTGGAAATAAATAAATAAAAAGAGAATCCTTACTTCAGGTGGTGCCACGTCACCGGGTTGAGCGTTCTCTTTTATATATATACTAGGTAAATTACCCGTGCTTCGCACGGGATTGAACTATTTTATTAAGCTTACATATGATCATTCGGTAATATTCGTATATTCAATAAATACACTACATTGTCGAGAACATTTTATCTATAATGCAAAGTGTTCCTCCAAAATCTTAAAGTGCTATATTTTTTTAATTCTCGTTTTTATTATACAAAAATTATGAGTCATAGAAAGATTTTAAGTATAAGAAAGAAATCTAAGAAAATTTCCTTGGAAATAGTTGGTTAGAAGTAACGAAATTTTCTAAATTTCAAGAAGTTATAAAGAACAATATCAGACGTTAAAGAAGAGACCGAAAAATCTCGAACAACAACACTCCCAAGTAAAGTAGAACATCACGTCCATACAAGAACATAGTTAACTAAATTCAAATGGAGGACCATCAGCTCATTTCTTATGAACCTCCATCAATCCTTTTTTTATTATAGTATGTCGTATCATGTATATGTTAAAAATGACTCTAAAATTGTTAGTATCATAAAGGTTTTTCCTCATTGTCTCAGAATAGTCATTACTATTACTTAGGTTTCATATCAACAGTCCTAACTTATTTGTAATTGAACCACAGTTATAGTTATGGTTATAATATGCAGTTACAAAGAATTAATACAATGATCAACCAAGCAGTAGGTGACATCTCAATGGAATTGTTCACAAATGGATATTCTAAACCAAAATTTTGATAAATAACATATTAAAATCTCATAGCATAATTTAGTGAGCACTTGAACTCACAAATATCTACAAATAATATTAAAGACGACCTTACTTTCCTAACAATCAAGAAGAAAAAGGAATGTTGCTTAACATATTTTTCAAAAAGATAGTCTGCCGGGCTGTATCCAAGTTTACAGTTCACAAATTTAATTGAAAGAAGCAAAAAGAAAGAGTTATCACTACAACAAAAATGATCTTTAACGGTAATTAATAGTTTAATTACTGCTAAATATATATTTTCAGAGGCAATTAGTACTCTCTATAAATGTTCTTAAAGTCTATAGCGACATTGAATCTAATGACAATTAATTAATATCGGTAAAGGCTCTAGCACTCTTCGTTAATGTACATATTTATTACCGATAAAAATTATTTTTTTTATAGTGTATTTTGGGCATGTGTTAGTTTCAAGAAAACTTGATCTCTTACTATTCCCAAAAAGAAGAGAGGAAGAAATATAACAAATTAGTCAACTTGCGATAAAAGAAGTGGACTAATGGTCTCTATACTAATATTCTAGGAAGTGTGTAATGGCATACAAAATGTTTGTACCTAAGATAAAATAATAAAATTAATATACTAACTATGCAAGCAAGAGAGCAATATGTTTGGTTCTATTAACAAATTTCATCATTAGTTGCGTATTAGTAATCACATATTTATTGTTGTGTGCTATCAAATATAGCACAGCCTACAACCAATTTTTTCCAAAAAGTATATGAAGAAACATGTAGAAAGGAACAAAAGAGAAAATCAATTTGCAATCATCCTTACTGAATTTTTAACATAGTTAAAAAAATATCACGGAAAAAGCAAAAAGAAATTGCAATAGTTACATGTTTTATTATGACTTACAGTAAAAAATTAAGCTTGATTAAATAGGAGGAAGAAAACTTTGAGGAATAAAATACACTTCATAAGAAGCTTAATTAATGTATTTGAATTCGACTCCCTTATAGCGGAAAAAAACCTACAAATAATAGTGGCAGAAATAGAAGTTTTGTTTACTAAAGAACCAAATGTAATGAATTCAACCATTCCAGCAGCGTTATGAGTTGTGGACTGAGAAGTGCAAGAATAGTAATGTCGCATTGCAAATGAAATCAATTTTCTTTGTTTATTCTTTCTTCTTTTGGTGCCTTGGAATTAAGTGTTGGATTTCAAAAGGTGTGAATAAAAATTCAAAAGTTGAGACTTTTGTGAAAAGTTGTGAATTTTATGATAAGTTGTGACTTTTGTGAAAAGTTGTTACTTTTGTGAAAAGTGTTCTTTTATGAAAAGTTGTGACTGTTGTGAAATGTTCTTACTTTTCTAAAGAGTTGTGACTTTTATGAAAAGTTATGACATTTTCGTAAGGTTGTGACTTTTAGAAAGGTTTAAATAAGAATCATGATCTATGAGGGTGCTACATAGGCAGGTCGGTTGTTATAAACAGGTGCAACGTTTATGAAGAGCAGCAAGAGTTGTAAAACAATGAACGGGAGAAGAGGTTGTTGAAGGCTGAAGCGGCGTTCCTACTGTAGAGGGGAAGGGCAATTTTTGATATAAATAAATAAAAAGAGAATACATGATTCTGGTGGCGCCATGTCATCGGGTTAAGGTTTCTCTTATATATATATATATATATATATATATGATATATGATTCTTGATTTGATATTTTGATGCAAGGTCACCATTAAATAAATACATTGTCTACTTTAAAACTTGAGAGAAGAGTAGAGAGATAAAAAAGGGAATATAAGGAGCATGATATATCTTTGGATATCACTAGAATTGATTTGTGTTTATGGTTGATACCCACAAAACACTTTGATCGGTTACAAAACAAAATTAAAAATAAATGCTCAATAGTTGATTATGTCTATCCCCGCTCAATGATGTAGTTAGACATTCAATTGGGGTAGGTTATAATAGGTCGAGATATCATGATCATAATATCAACCATGTAAATCAGTAATATGATAACCTTATGAAATTGATGAAAGAGATGTGACGAACGAATTCTTAGTATGCTACAGCCCAGGAATTGTCCCAATCTTTTTTTAAAACATAAAAGACCCATTTGGGCCATATTATTGGAAAAGAAATATGTACAAAGTTTCAGCCCAAAGAGCCAAATCTCAAGACAAAGCACGCAAAAATAGCAAAATAAGGATAGAGGAAAATTGCAGAAGGAAACCCAACAGTCATTGCAACATCTAGTCATTTCGACGCCTGAATCAGAACATCCTCGTTGGTGTTGAAGGTAAGACTACCTCCAATTACCTATGAAATCAATGAATTTATGTGTGAAACACTTCTTTGTCCTTGATTGCTGCTTTTTCGTCGAACCCAGAAATGGAATTTGTTTGTCTCCGACCAATAGGCTTTGTCTCTTCATCATCTTCATCATCTACACCTCACCTCCATAAACTATCATGAATGAGTAGTTCGCGCTGAGATGCATGACCTATTCTTGGATAAATTTCACCTTCAACATTCAAAAGTCTCACGAATGCCATGTAATTTATTCCAACAGAAGACTTCTTTAACTCCACCATGCTATTCATGGCCATCCACACAAAGATAAGAAAACACCTTCATTCTCTTGAAACATAATAAATGATATTGAGCTGTAACTTTTCATAACATTTCTATTTCTCAGCAGGTTGAACTCAAATGGAGCTAATACCACTGCTAGAGATCAACAAACGGCAAGTCAATTTTCAACTCAACCAAAAATGATACAGCTTGTAGGAACATCTTGTAGTAGCATTCAGGTTAGAATCTATTTATCTTTTACTCAAAGATTCTCGTGTGCCCTTGTATCCCATGTTTATGTATTGCCATCCTTTATATCTGTGTGTTGTACCCTGCTGCTTGTACCATAAAATTCTTATATTGACATTTTGTCCACATGAGATTAGGAATTTGATTTCTATCCTTGTGTAGTAGTGCTCTCCCTTCATTTGGAACGTCTAATAATGAACAATACGTCATGCCCTGTATATCTGCAAAACAGAAAAATTGATTATTAAAATAGTCTGCTACCATGTTGCCTTCCCTGAATGTATGCTCAATTTCAATTTCCTTTCCATCCTTCAAGCTATTAATTCTTTTTACTTCCATGACAATGTTCCAAGGTACTTCCCAAATGCCATCAAGTACCTTCTTCAAAATAAGAGAGTGTTTCTAAAATCACGGGCAATAAATCATGCATAATGCAGTATTCCAATATTTTTCTCAATGCAATAGTCTCAGCCTCCAAACTAGACATAATCCCCAGTCCTTTAGATTCAACCTAAATTAACTCTCCTCTATTATTCCTAATGCAAAAAGCACATGATATACATGGTACATAATAGGTGTATATGATTCAAAAAAATTCACTATCTTAGACCAAGTAGTAGGTAAGTTTCTCAACCAGGGATACCTACTAAGTGCCAGATAATGAATATTTCTATTAATTTCCATCTCCATACAATACACAAATATCTGGCCATCATGTTTAAGATTGTTCCTCCTTTTCCATATTTGCCATAGTATAAAGGTAGGAACAGCCCTATATAGTGGCTAATTCTTGCATTCATTTGTTTACAAATATAAATCACACTCTTTTGGCACACTTGAATAAATAATTAGACTAGTATAATTTAGTAAAATAGTTAATCGACTAGTTCTTTGAGCTCCATAATCCGGCTCTTTTAGAGCCACTATATTACTTGCACAACCACATACACTTGCATGTGCATTTGAAAGCAACATCTATCATTTAAAAAAAGGAGTTAAATCATTGATAAGAACTACAACACACACAAGTTTAAAAAACAAAGATGTAAAAGATGAAGAGGCGAGGAAATATATATTTTTTAAAATAACATAAATTAGACTTTAATCTATATGACAGTATTTAATATTCAAATAATTATATGTTTTATAACATTTTAATTTATAGAGGGGAACAAATGTAATCCAACTTTAAAATTGAGAGTTTCCCACTTTTAATGTATATATATATATATATATTTTTTTTTTTTTTTAATTTTCTTGATTGAGTCCAAATTTTGTGTGGCACTATGGGCCAAGCCCACTTTGTCAGATCTAACTATCTATACCCTAAACCTAGCCTATAATAGCAAAGAAAAAGACCTAATCTAAGGGGGACTCCTAATAAACAGCGGCGGCAGCAACAACATCAGTAGCATAGAGACCTTTCCTCAAATTCTGCATGCTCACCATATATACAGTGCATTAATGGAATTGAAGTTCACCCATTTTTACCCAGCCATATTAGGACCATTAAACCTCCATAAACCACCATTGTCACTACCTAAAATCCATGAAAACCCATTAGAAAAACATAGCCTTTATCAGCCAAGTTAAAATATGTAAAACGCAGCTTCCATCTGCGTTTTTGTTTCCGGTCACGGTTCTCCTTTTCATCCAAAGTTTAGATGCAGAATTTATTTGTATCTCTATCTTGATCAACATTTGAAGGTTCTTTAGTTAATTAACGCAGAGGTTTTATACTAAAAGGTCCAATCTTTAACTCTACCTCTCATTTATGTTCAAATGGTGTCTGTTTTTCTTTTCACTTTGAATGAGTTGACTTTATTACTTACTTCTTTTTGTTGTTTGTTTGAGAAAAAACTTTATTTTTATTTGTTGTCATATTTTAATGGGAAAAGTCTTCTGAATATTAAAAGATGTGTTTTAGTCAAATGCATGTCGTAGCTAATCATAATTAGGTTTTACTTGTTGGCTTTGTTTTATTTTGCTTGCCAAATAATTAAAGAATTTGAATGCTCTTTAATTAATGTCTCTATTGTGTGTTTCATGTTTCCTTTTGATTAATATTGAATCATCTTTTAATTGGATTGGTTATTTCATTCCAATTTGTTGTTGGTAAACTGGAAATGGTAGTAAAGTTGAGACATTAGTTTGTTGAGTTAGAAATTTTCTATGCCTAAAGTTAATGTTTATAGCCTCTACTTTAATTTAATTACTAATGTGAAGAAAGAGAGATAAAATATGTTGTCTTGGTGAATTAAAATAATCTATCCAAATGATAAGCTCTAACGAGAGCATTCATAATATTCCATCTTTTAAACAAGGTAGAGACATTGTGTCTTAGATAAAGACAATCAATAAAAGGGTGATGTTGCATTTATGCGTCTTTTCCCAAACCCTTTTTAAAAATATAAATGTTTTATTCAAAGAATGAGTAGACTCTATCTTTAGGTCTGATACAAAAGGATATGTCACGTTTATGCGTCTTGATAAGTGTATGTCGTAGCTAACGTCGCAACTTTGTGTCTTAGTAAGACAAATAAAATTAAACAATTTAAGTGAACCATAGGTAAATAATTTATCTAGGAATAAGTTGATAAAAACGATCATGTTAGAACCACAGGATTCAGGCGTGCCTCATACCTTCTCCTGGGTCACCAAAATTCCTTACTCGGTCTTTTATTTTTGTAGACCAATAAAAAGAATCATTTTCATTCTGATTAGGGGGTTTAAAAAGGTGACTTGGAATACTATAACTCAATTTCAAGGGCGACTCTATAAATAAAAAAGTCTCTATTCAATACTGCCACTTCAATTGAAAAAACCCTTTCTTCTTCGTCTTCGATGATGAAAAAGGGGATGTGACAGCTAGTAATTAGCTTTCTTATTAATTAAGATTTAATGGTTTTGGTTCAACTAATATGAACTAGTATATATAATTCTTATAATTTTTTCTTCATTCAGTTGCATGTGTCGTATTACATTTAATAGGTATAATATGCTTAAATAGAGTCACTCAAATGCTACCACAATTATATCAATAAATAAGTTTACTATTTTGTCATGGAAATAAAACTCTATTTTATTCCTTTTATATAGATTTTGTCGGCTACAGTAAATTGCTGACATGTTTCTTTCTACAACTCTGACATAGTCAATAGCAATGTTGGAACGGGGTTAAACAATTTAACTAAACACTACATAGATACTGATGTCTGGTTCATCATTATTTCCTTCTTGTCTGATAGTGAAAATGATTTAGCCTCATCCACATAGTTTGTAAGGAACCTAAGTTTAAAAAATCGTGTTAGCCTTGCAAAACTTTGTGATGGAACCAACATGTTCTTGGTACAAACTTTAGACTTTAATACGGCGGTTTGAAAGTTGATGGTCTGACATTTATTTATGGTGTGATTTTAAAGTCTACATGTCATACACCTAGTGGCACATCCTTGCCACTAGAGTCTAATCAACCTTAATATGTTGATGCATTGGATAAATCTGGGAGGATCTTATCTTTGGTGCATCAACATATTAAGATTGATTGGTCTCTGGTGGCAAGGATGTGTCACAAGGTGTATGGTGTGTAGACTGTAAAACCGCGTCATAAATACATGTCGGACCATAAACTTTCAAAACCTTCTTAATGAAGTCTAAATATGGCACTAAGAACATATTGGTCCCATCACGATGTTTCGTAATCCTAGCACAATCTTTTAAACTAAGTTTCGTTCGATTCTCTATGTATGAGGGAAAATCCTTTTCAGTATCAGGCAAGAAGAAAACAATGTTGTAACGAACAATAGCATCTACATAGTGTTTAGTTAACTTGTCTAACCCAGTTCTTTCATAGCAATTGACTATTTCTAGGCTACAAAAATGCATGTCATCATTTGAGGTATCTAACAAAATCCATATAAAAAGATTAAAATAGTCTGTTGTTTCCATGGAGAAATAGTTAACTTATTTATTTATATAATTTTTGCCGCATTTGAGCGCTAGGATTTAAGCATATTTTAGCAGTTGGAACTGGAGGAAGTAGGATGCACTAAAAAATGACATGTTTGAGTGGTACTCTCAAGGAGCTTATATCCTTACAGCCAATAGAAAATACTCAACAGGAGCTAGTTATGCATCAATGCTAGCCGAGGAGAGTAAGTTGAGGATTGTAGAACCTATCTAGAACTAATCTCTCAACCAAGGTAGAGATTCATTGTGTTCCTCTCAATCAAGCAGGTAGCTTAATATATTAAACTAAATATTATATTAATATATATATATATATATCTGTGTGTGTGTGTGTGTATGTTCAAATGATTGCTGCAAATGAGGAAACATACCTGAAGCTGCCTCATGGAAGCATTGGAAGACATCTCCAACTTGTTGAAGGCAACAGAAAGCACTGTTAACGCAGAAATCCAATCTTCAAGGAAGTGGTACCTGAGATTTCATAAGGAGGTGATGTCATTTGATTTCACCGTGATCGTGAAGACCATTGCATCTACGTGAAAAAATCTAATGGAAAATTTGTAATTCTTTCTTTTTACGTAGATGATATTTTATAAGCTGGAAATAATTTGGAGTATGTGAAAACTTTTAAGGCATGGCTTTCAAAATCATTTGATATGAAAAATATGTGTGAAGTAGACTATATATTGGGTGTTAAGATCAAAAGAGACCCTTCCAAGAAATTTTTGAGTTTATCTCAAGAAATATAAATAAAGAAAATATTAGAATACTTTCGAATGAATAGTTGCAAATCCATGGATACTCTTGTAGCAAGGGATGAAACTTTAAACCTTTAAATGTGTCCAAAGACTGAAAAAGAAAAGGAAGACATGTCTCGAGTTCCATATTCAAGTGTTGTCGGGAGTTTGATGTATGTTATGACGTGTACCTGCCCAAACCTTTGTTATGCCATGAGTCTGGTTAGCAAGTATCAATCCAATCCGAAAGAGATTATTGGAAAGTAGTAAAGAGAATTTTTCGATACCTTAAGGGAACTGTAGATCATTCACTATGTTATAGTAGATCTGATTTATTCATAAGGGTTATACAGATGCTGATTGGGCTGGTGACCGGTGTGATAGAAAATCAACCTCTAGTTATGCTTTCTTACTTAATGGTGGTGCTATTTCATGGAAAAAGAAGAAACAAACTTGCACAACTCTTTATACCATGGAATCTGAATTTGTGGCTTTTGTGTCTGCATTACAAGAAGTTGTTTGGTTAATGAGATTCTTTGAGCATTTGAATATTGCAAAGAATTCTAAGGGTCCCATGATTCTATGTTGTGACGGTCAAGCGGCTATCGCATACACAAAGGATCATAAGTATCACAGCAAGACTAAACACATTGACATCATGTATAAGTTTGTGAGAGACACAGTAGCAAGTGGAGCAATAAATTTACAATACATTCCTACTCGTGAAATGATAGCTAATCCTTTTACAAAGGCAATATCTAGAGACTTGTTTGAGAAATATGTTAAGGCTCTATGTTTGCGTAGGATATGATAATATTTTTGTATTGAAAAATAACTTGGTTGTTATGATATTCTCATTTATATAATACTATTGAATTAATGTTCATATATCATATGCATGTAATATTGTGTTAGAAATAAAGTATGTCAAGCATGTCACAAGATTGACTCTCTCACATGAGAAATCGCCTCTTACATTGAGGAACGTGAAGAGATGAGTTTCACCACCATGTTTTGACTTGTTTAGTTAGCCAGATAAGAATCTCTCTAAGAAGATGAATTTGAGGATCACTGAAGAGAGAAGCTAAGGTTAAACATCTAGAGGTGTCTAGACCAAGATCTTTACGATGTTTGAATGATTAAAAGAATGAGATACATGCACCAATATAAGATGAGAACATCGTAGTACGTGTTTCATACCATGTGTGCTAAGACATCATAGGGTTAATGGAAGAATGGTTCCCTCCTTCTTCATTATATGATACTCTGGAAACTATATTAACTTTTCAATTAAATACACTTTGACCATTGATTGTTTCTTGAAGTTTCGATCAGTGTTGCTACTTTAGCATGTTAATAATAGCTATGAGTAATCCGGCAATACAGTGCATATCTAGGAAAGCAGTTGATTAGAAACAAATAGATTTGAGTACAAAGGAAAGTTCATTATAAAGAATAATTTAACTTGTATACACAAGCCAACTATTACACTAAACATATGGGTGTCAAGTCTAATTATGAATATAAAGTCAAGCATAAACTCGAGTTCACCTCGATAAGAGGATGAGGGATCAGATATGTAACTACTGAAGTAGTAAACGATGTCTGGGGTATTGTGAGTAATAGTGTCCTCATTTAATAGAGAATTCTTTCCACATGTGATTGAATTCCTATATGGAGCTTGTAATTTTTTTAATAAGCTCTTGATGCTCGCTGATTGCAGGAGCTATTTGTCGTATGAATTGGATGTCTTGTTAAAGTCATTCTGGTTTGGGTCTTTTCCACCATGTGTAAAGTGGGAGATGTAAGAATTTTGGGTCATGGTTTATGAATCACCCATGGTGACCCAAACCGGATCCGATCCGACCGGATCTGAATCTGACCCATTTCATTTTTTCTGATTAGAAGATAAGGAAAAGAAGTTTCCTTAATTTTGAAATTTTAGGGGGAACAGTTACAATGTAACTAACTAGTGAATCCCCTTTAAATTTAATCTTTGTTTCTTCTTATTAAGGGGGAGCAATAAAAAAAATGAAAACAAAAAGAATTTTCTTTCAAATTAACATCCAACACAGACACTTAGTTTGTTAACAAAAATAATCTTTGTGTAACACCCCAAAAGTTTTTTAGCTAAGACTCGAGCCATTGTTCATATGCGTAGGCCCAAACTCAATGACTTCTAATGGTATATATTTATTCCTAAGTATTTGAAATGTATTAGAGGTAAATTAGGGTCATAAGGAACCTCTAGTACTAAGTCGAGGTCAAAGATCCTCTACCGATTAAGTTTTCGTATAAGATCATATAAGGGTCAAATTCAAACGATAATATCTCCCAGAACATAATGAATTAGGTGGCCCATAACCTATCAAATTAAATGTCTTTGAGTCCTCTTTCCAACGCCACCAAGGTTGCCTTTTATTGAGCAAGGAGTAAAAGGTTATGGCAATTTTCCCAAAGACTGTCATATTAGAATTCTGAGTCTGTGAACGACGGATCTAACCTACGGTCCATCTTTTGAATGACGAACCGTAGGTAGGTCTCGCGGGTGGTTCTATCAAGTCGTCAAAAAGGTTCAAAAACTCAATTTTTGGGGACCCGAAAACCTACGGATGGTACCTACAGTCCGTTGGTCGAACCACAAGCCATAGGTGACCTTGTAGGTCATTTCGGCAGTTTTAAAGAGGGGTATTTTTGTCTTTTCCCGCCCTTTTATAATTAAAATCCAAGACCTTTTGGGACTAAAATTAGTCCCTTATCAGTATCCAGCATGATTTTTCTCTCATTAACACTTAGAACCTTTTGAGAGCAAGAAATGGAGAGAAGGAGAAAAGCTAGGGTTCAAGAGTTTCATGCAAGACATTTGAGTTCTGCTTAGATAATCATTGTCCCTGGTATGTAAGGCTATTCATAGCATTGGACTCAGTTCGTCCACACTCCCTACATCTCAATTCCGTCATTAAAGAGTCAAGTTGAGTTCTAGCCCTAATGCTATTGAGTTTTCGAATGAGTTATGATTACCATCATTGAGTTCCATGTTTAACTACCAAGATTGTGTTTATCCATATGAGTCTTATTCTTGAATCGTTGTTCATGCATAGTTTCACATGAACCCTAGTTGAGTTACTACATTGCTTTCTATAATGCACTGTTTTAATTGAGTAAAGAGGATTTTTTTATGCTACGAGTAAGAGAAAGGTTTTGAGGGTACATGAGCGTCCATGAGTTCATTCATTGGAATTTTGAAAGTCTTGAGTCATCCATTATGATGCATTATTTTAAGAATGAGTTTTTCAAAGCTTTTGCATTATTATTCACTATGCATGATTGTCAGAGTCTTAATGAGTATAGAATTGAGCATAAATGATGCTTTCAAGAAAAGAGTTTGATGAGATGTGAGTAAGTCTTAAAAGCGTTTTTGAATGAGAATGAGTTGAGTCCGAGTTGAGTCTAAAAGGTTCTTAAACTTCTATTATTTTGAACAAGAGAATTTTTTAGTAAAGTTTAAGGGAACTAATTGATTCTCAAATGTATTACTTTTACATTGAGAAAGAAACTTTGTTTTCTAAATGAGTTATAAGTACAGAGATACTTCAGAGCAGTTACCTCTTTTAAGAGGATCTTTTGAGTAATTACCTCAAATTGAGAGAATCGATTGTTTTTAAATATTGAGCATAAGTATATTATTGGGAATAGTATTGAGCACCGATATGGGGAGAGTTAAGACAACACATAGCCCCCATAAACCATGTCTGCCAACATGGGTACATGATCATACTTTTTAGATGAATCCTTATTGCTTAGTGGATCAACTTAGTTGAGGTTGTTTTATACCCCGGCAAGGTATATGATAGTTCTGGCAGTGTGGGCGAGACGTTGTATCATCACGTAGCTCATAGTTATGGTTGTCAGTCAGAGAATCTCCCAAATAAGGGTAAAGAGTAATATATTGTATTGTTAGATACATCCTTAAGTTATATCTATTATTTATAAAGTTTTAAATGATTTTATCTCTAGTCATGCTTTACATTGAGTTGAGTTGAGTATAGCTTTAAATGACTTTAACTCTAATCATGCTTTACATTGAGTTGAGTTGAGTATAGCTTTAAATGATTTTATCTCTAATCATGATTTACATTGAGTTGAATTGAGTATAGCTTTAAATGAATTTATATCTAATCATGCTTTACACTGAGTTGAGTTGAGTATAGCTTTAAATGATTTTATCTCTAATCAGGCTTTACATTGAGTTGAGTTGAGTATTTCTTCAAGTCTTGTCAGTTCAGTTATCTATGTTTTTAGTTCTCCTTGCATGCTCGTACATTCCATGTACTGATGTCATTCAACCTGCATCTTATAATGATGGAGATACAAGTATTCAGGATCATCAACAGACGCTTCGTTGAGATCATTTGACATTCCAGTTAGCTTTGGTGAGTCTCCTTGCATTTCGGAGGATTCCCCTTTTCCCACTTTTAGTTTAGTCTTTTAGGGTGTTGTGGGTCTAATCCCAACATCCATGTTGAACTATAGAGACTTCATAGATAGATAGATAGATAGATAGATAGATAGATAGATAGAGTTGAGGAGTCTTTCAGTATTTACTTATTTTGAGTTGTTTTACAAACGATAAGTATTACTATTGAATATTGTCCAGACTTTATGAGTTGAGTATCTGAGTTTATCAAATTTAATGCAATTTAAAGCCTATTATTACTTGAGTTAGTTTTCCACTTGTAGTCAGCTAGGATAAGGGTTCGCTTGGGGATCAGCGAATGTCTCCGAGTGCTAGCCACGTCCAGGGTGTAGGCTCGGGGTGTTACAAACTTGGTATTAGAGCACAGAGTTCAAGTGTACTAGCGTGTCTATGAAGCCGTGTCAGTAGGATCTTATTTATGGTTGTGAGGGCCCCACTTCTATAAATGAGAGACTATAGACATTTAAGAAAAGTTTCCCTTCTTTCATACTCTAAATCGTGCAATAGAACTGTGTCATAAGGAACTTATTCAAACTCATGCATTTCTCATATACATTTGACTACCCCTCATATTCAAAGTAGTTGAAAAGCAAAGCCTAGATCCTTATCAATAAATTACTCCTAGCAAAAGTCTTCAGAAAGTCATGAGATCATAGAGGGGCTTAAGAGAAGCCCGTGAGTGAGCTTAAGTGTTGAGATTCGAAAGAATGCACTCTTAATTCATATGAATCGAGCTAAAAGGAAAATTTACTCTTAGACTCTCTTCTTTAAACCTTGTTTTAGTTGAGACCCTTATGAGGAAGTGTATTTTAGAACTTGGGTAGTATTTTCACCCGAAAAGATAGTATGAGTTACGATATTATAAGCCAATAGTAGTAGAAGTGCCTAGAGTTAGAAGAATACATGTAGAGGTATAGTAATCTAAGAAAGGAAGATAGTGATGAGGTAAATTACGTTGTTGCAGTCATGTACACAATAAGTCATTAATGAGGAGTTTCCTTTATGGGTAGACTGAGAAGTGATGAGTTTATGTAGATTTCATGATAGAAGGTAGAGTAATAGTTACTAGTCAGGATGAGTTAAGACTATACTTTAACCAGAGGGAAGTTATTATGAAGTGTTAATACATTAGTATCGACCAAGTATAAGTGTTTAATAGAAGAGCCAAGTATATGTGATGCGATAGATTTAAGCTAGGCCTATAAAAAAATTTAAGGAGAGCCCCATGATATTCAGAGGATTATAGAACTAATCAGGCTATGATGTATAGTGAATGAGTAAGTAGTACTTAAGTTGTGAAATGAAAGTGTGGTAGTAATATGTAAATAGGTAGACTGAGAGATAAAGATTGACTACTTGTCATGAGATCTTAGTGGGTGAGTATTTCTTAAGTTTATCTAGTAGTTGTTAGTTAGTATAGTATGCGAGCAATTATATTGATATTCATGTTTAGTAATAGATACTAAGCTTGAATTTGAGATGTGTGTCATGATCAAAAGGATGGCAACATAGGGGTGATGATGTTAGTTCGAGATCTAATCTAGTAGGTTTGACATAAATAAGGTGAGAAATTAAGGTGTTACTTTTGATAAATGTGAGTGACACAAGTGTGGTATTATTTTGGAATTTGCTCTAGTAGGCTGGGCATATCGTATGCGAGAGATCAAAATATTAACTTGCGAGAAGTGTGATGTTACAAATGTGGAGTATGTGACTCATAGATGAAAATAGTGAATTGAGGCTAAGTCATGAGGTAAGACGAGGCTTAAGATGTGTATCCTAGATAGTATAAAGTTTTATGAGGCTCTAATTTTATGATTTGCTATGGGTGACTAGTTATTATCCTATCCATAAGAATTGGGTCGAAGGGGTTATATATAGATGATGATGAGTCTCCCGTTATAGTTCAAGTTTCCTTCAACTAAGTTAGGAATATGTGAACTTAGAAGATGATTGTTAGCAGACTAAAGAGAAGAGGTTAGATCATAAGAGTTAGATAAAGCGGCTGTGTACGCCAAAAAGAGCAGCAGGTATAGAAAGATGCCTATAGAGATAGAAAGAAGTTAAGAAAAGTATCTCAGAAGGAAGCCGTAGTAGCAGTTTTGTATCTTCGAGTGTAGTATAACCGGAGAGTTTAAGTGTTCTTGTGTTTAGTGATACCTTTGCAATGTGGAGCAGTGTGCTTATAGCTTAGTGTAGAAAATCAGTCCACAGGCTCATGGTAGTGACCTTCGAGCTAAGGGGGAGATGATGAGGTAATGAACCAAAGTGGTTCTTTAGTTTTAAGAAGTGATGAGTTGACCAGGATGAGACATCAGTGTTTTTCCATCTCTTACAGTGCTTATACTTTAGTCGAGGTGATACCCTACTCCTGTCTTGCGTATGAGCATCATACCCATGGCCTAGACCCATGCACTTCATGTTGATTCATGATCATGCTCAGTTCCTAGAGTGAGAAGTGGTAACTTCCTTCAGCAATCCGAATCTTATTCCATGAATCTAAGAACTTCCAGCCCTGTGTTATATGAGACATGATATATACACTCACATTTCACAGTATGCTCAGTTCCATAAACTCATGATAGACCTTAAAAGGCTAGTGAGATCATATTACGTTATGAATGTTCTCAGATTAGATTTCTTGAATGAATCGTGCTTATGATAGTAGATGAGTTATGGCAGATGGGAGAGAGTGGGTGTTACTTATTGTGATAGTTGTGGTATGCTTATTCCTTTTAAGGTTATAGACATGGAGGAAGAACGAGATGGGATCTTGTTGTGTGCAATAGATAGGTAAGAGTATATTGGTGTGCCCTTTGGTAGTAGTTAATGCAAATGCGGATGTAGAGATTCTAAGTAGACATGAGAATCCTTAGGTGATGTTGACTACAACAAGCCATAAAGTGATGAGAATGATAGGCTTGAATGTTGTGTTTGTAGTTTTGTGATTAATTGCATTATGCTGTTAGTGACTCTTGGTAAGAGCTTCAGGTAAGGGTGGTAGAGAGGTAAGAAGAAGTAGCATCCTCTAAATGAGAGTCCCTACAAAGATATAGAACATGAATTCCGCGAGTCAGATTTGTACAAGTATGATCATCTTATGGGTAGTACCTTGTGACTACGAGTTAGGCTTGAACATGGTAAAAGTATGCAGTTAGAATTAGACTTTGGTGGGAGCTATAAGTTTCAGTTAATGAAGTGTAGTATTCAAGAAGAAGAGCATAGTTGAGAAGAGTTTCTAATCTCTAAAGCTATCAGTCATGTTGACTTTGGTGGGAGCTATAAATTTCAGTTAATGAAGTGTAGTATTCAAGAAGAAGAGCATAGTTGAGAAGAGTTTCTAATCTCGAAAGCTATCAGTCATGTTGCTTAATACAGAGTGGTCCGATTCTTATATCAGGCTCATAATTCTCTTTCTCGAAGTTATGACAAATTTCGATGAAATTGTTAGAGGCTATAGCCCTCTTCTCATTTCAGATTCAGTGTCTATTCGTGTGCTTGAGTATTTCAGTTTTGGCATTGTACTCGTGCCTTGTACAACTTCCTAGCTTGGTCATCATTCGAGGACGAATGATCCCAAAAGGAAGATATTGTAACACCCCAAAAAAATTTTAGCTAAGACCCGAGCCATTGTTCATATGCGTAGGCCCAAACTCAATGACTTCTAATGGTATATATTTATTCCTAAGTATTTGAAGTGTATTAGAGGTGAATTAGGGTCATAAGGAACCTCTAGAACTAAGTCGAGTTCAAATATCCTCTACATTTTAAGTTTTCGTGTAAGACCATATAAGGTTCAACTTCAAACGATCTTATCTCCCAGAACATAATGAATTCGGTGGCCCATGACCAATCAAATTAAAGGTCTTTGAGTCCTCTTTCCAATGCCACCAAGTTTGCTTTTTTCGAGCTTGGAGTAAAAAGTTATGGCCATTTTACCAAACACTGTCATATCAGAATTCTGAGTCTGTGAATGATGGATTTGACCTACGATTTGTCGTTTGAACGACGAACCATAGGTAGGTCACATGGGTGGTTCTGTCAAATCGTCAAAAAGGTTCAAAACCTCAATTTTTTGGGACCCAAGACCTACGGATGGTACCTACGGTCCGTAGGTCGAACCACGAGCCATAGGTGACCTCGTAGGTCATTTCGGCAGTTTTAAAGAGGGGTGTTTTCATCTTTTCCCACCCTTTTATAATTAAAACCCAAGATGTTTTGGGACTAAAATTAGTCCCTTATTAGTACCCAGTGTGCTTTTTCTCTCATTAGCACTTAGAATCTTTTGAGAGCAAGAATTGGAGAGAAGGAGAAAAGCTAGGGTTCAAGGGCTTCATGCAATACCTTTGAGTTCCGCTTAGATAATCATCATCCCAGGTATGTATGGCTATTAGTAGCATTGGACTGGGTTCGTCCACGCGCCCTACATCTCAATTCCATCATTAAAGAATCAAGTTGAGTTCTAACCCTAATGTTATTGAGTTTTCGAATGACTTATGATTACCATCATTGAGTTCCATGTTTAATTATCAAGATTGAGTTTATCCATATGAGTTTTATTCTCGAATCGCTATTCATGCATAGTTTCACATGAACCCTAGTTGAGTTACTACATTGCTTCCTATAATGCACTGTTTTAATTGAGTAAAGAGTATTTTATTGTATTTTTAGATACATCCTTGAGTTATATCTTTTATTTATGAAGCTTTAAATGATTTTATCTCAAATCATGCTTTACATTGAGTTGAGTTGAGTATAGCTTTAAATGACTTTATCTCTTATCATGCTTTACATTGAGTTGAGTTGAGTTGTGTATAGATTTAAATGATTTTATCTCTAATCACGCTTTACATTGAGTTGAGTTGAGTATAGCTTTAAATGAATTTATCTCTAATCATGCTTTACATTGAGTTGAGTTGAGTTGAGTATAGCTTTAAATGATTTTATCTCTAATCAGGCTTTATATTGAGTTGAGTATTTCTTCTAGTCTTGTCAGATCAGTTATCTATGCTTTAAGTTCTCCTTGCATGCCCGTACATTCCATTTACTGATGTCATTTGACCTGCATCTTATAATGATGCAGATACAGGTGTTCAGGATCATCAACAGACGCTTCGTTGAGATCATTTGACATTCCAGTTAGCTTTGGTGAGCCTCCTTGCATTCCGGAGGATTCCCCTTTTTCCCCTTTCAATTTTTTCTTTTAGGGTGTTGTGGGTCTTGTCCCAACATCCATGTTGAACTATAGAGGCTTCATAGACAGATAGATAGAGTTGAGGAGTATTTCAGTATTTACTTATTTTGAGTTGTTTTACAAACTATAAGTATTTCTATTGAATATTGTCCAGACTTTATGAGTTGAGTATTTGAGTTTATCAGATTTCATGCAATTTCAAGCCTATTATTGCTTGAATTAGTTTTCCGCTTGTAGTCAGCCAGGATGAGGGTTTGCTTGGGGACCAGCGATGGTCTCCTAGCGCCGGCCATGTCCAGGGTGTAGCCTAGGGGTGTGACACTTTGTTTCTTAATGATTCAAAGAGAGATTTGGAGCAACGCGTTTTGATAATGCAATCAACACCAACAACTTCCGCTGCAAACTTAAGGTACACAATTGTTGATCTCGCTCTGAATTCTTTCATGTATTGTTTGGTTTGATGTGATAAAAATAACATGCATTGCATAAACATATTTATTTACAAAGATATCCTCTACAATTATGGTGAAAAGGATGTAAAAATATTTTGAGGGGCAATTGGATTTTTAATTATGCTAATGTATGCATTAAAGCCTTTTGTGTTAATAATATCTAGAAATCCATAATATTTGTAATATACGCTTAATACACAATAGAATAAATAACTAATGTAAGCATTAGTTATACATAATTTAAAAGAATGCATCAATCAAAGTATTACTAATACATAGAGCTAATGCATGCATTATTTTTACGAATACACTCTACCAAACGACCCCTTAGAGAGACCTAAACATATCATAATTCTGATTAGCGTAGAAAAAGTCCAATTCATCACATACGATTCAGCATATAAAGAAATACAGGTAGATGCTAGTATAAATAAAGAAAGAGAAAATATAGGATGCAATCCAGGGCACACAAAAGTGACTACAAGTAATTTTTTTTACATAATATCGTATCACAAGGAAGACATACAAACAAACATACATACTTGTGGAAAATGATCTTGAAGTTGAAGCCGGGTAGAAAAGGGAGCACTCCTGAGTTAGCTAGATTGACTATTAGTTTACTTCTTATTTTTAATGAATTCTACTTTGTGTGTAATCTGATAATGAATGGACAAAAGCTCTTATTCTAGGGTTATGGTCATTGTATGAACATTCTTATCTTAGTTATATGATTGTTAAGCATATTTTACCATCACATTTTGTTCTTTTAATTTTATACTCAATAATTTCATGATTAATTTGGCGATCCATAAAGTCAACGAATAATTACTAGTGAAACTGATCAAGAGAAGAAAGCTAGGAATAGAACATGAATTAAGAAGAGTTGGGTTCGTATGCGGACAGATTAGCAGTTAGAGCAGCAATATATATCCTAGTTTGCCCAATTGGGTTTAAAAAGGACGATATATAAATGCATTCAAATTGATTTACTATATTCTCACTCAATGATGTAGGTGTGAGGTCAATCAGGGTAGAAGGCTAGAGACTCGAGAGACTATGACCATATTATCAATCTTGGTGATTCAACAATTCGGTAGATATTTAAATATGTTTAACAACTTATTAGATATGATGAAATTACTCATGTGCCATAGCCCTAATTTGTAATTTCTCTGTGAACAACTCTTACTACTTAATCTTTTGTACTATTATTTCATTTGTCGAATTCAAGAACATAATAAATAAACAAAAAAATCTTTGAAATTGGACAACATTTGTTCGAATATATACAATAGTGAGTTGATAACTTGTCAGCAACTAAGTTCCCATGGGGATGATAAATTGGATTGTGTAAACAATCACTTATTACCTGCGGCTTACACTTACGTGTGTATTCAAAGGACAACAAGTTTTGATGATATATATATATTTAGCCATTCTTTTTCTCATACTTTAATAATTTTAATCATCTTTTGAGTATTGATTATATTTTTTCGTGTTTAATTTTATATTTTAATAGATAAAATAAAATGATATGAATATGGAGATATTTGGAGAAAAAATAATCAAAAAGTCAGTACAATAAAATGGGCCTATGAAAATCCTTGTTATAGACCTTAAAATCGTTGTAGACATACTATGGCAACGGGGGTTATGCCCACCCTACCAGCTCCCATTATCATAGATTTACGGCAACGGGTAATGTAACAGGTCTGAAAATCGTTGTTGAAAGTATACTTATTACAATGGTTATCTATCCATCAATAACGACTATTTCCTACATCAACAATTATTCATCCATAAATAACTATTATTTCCACTATCAATTGGAACAACAAAAATCGTTACAGTTGATGTTTAACAGTAGTTCTTTTGTCTATGTTTCAATGGATTTATTAACTTAATTGTAACAATAATTATGATTTTGCTATAGTTGTTTTCTCGTTGTTGCAACATATATATTAGTTTGTCCTAATCCAATAATGAATGTGATGACACTCATCTTATTCCACCAAGACAAGTGAGCCTAAAATCCAATATATCATGATAGAATAAAGAAGAAAAAAAAATGAAAGTTTAACAACAAATAATAAAGTCAACTTAAATAAACCCCAAAACTTGGTTTTCATGTGTACAAGCCTCTAATATATTACAATAGATTTGAAAGAAATAAACAAGTCTCAATGATATTGTCTCTAAAGTAGAACAAGATCATAAATAGAGTAAGAGGTCCATTGGGACGGCAAACAACTACATTACAAATCTCCACAAGAAGCCTCGAACAAGAAGATAAGAGGAAGTATCATGATGATCTAGGCTCATAACCTACATAAAAGTAGCAGTAAGGGCTGAGTACCTGTAACACCCCAAAAATATCTAAGTTAAGCCCCGAATCATTTTTCATTTGCATATAAGATCGTAACGAGTGATTCTTAATTTTTCTTAGATGTTAAGGTCAATTCTTTAGTGTGAAAATGACTTTGATTGAATTAAGCTCACTAGAATCCCCTAGCACAAAGTTGAGTTGAAAGCTTTCTTACCGATTGAGTTTCAATATGAGATTTTACTTGGGTCAACTTCAAATGACAATATCTCTCTGCATATAACGAATTAGGTGGCCCATGACCTATCAAATTAAAGGTCTATGAGACCTCTTCTTAAGGCCACCAAGTTTGCTCCATTTCGAGTTTGGAGTAAAGCGTTATGCCCATTTTAGTGAAACCTTGTTAAACAGTCGAAGTTTCACGAACGACTTGACGGACGGTGAAATGTTTCACGGATCGTGGAGCCCTAAATGGTCTGTGAAGCCTTCCTTTTAAGGCACTCCATCAGTTTCTAAGTTGGCGTCATTTTGGTCTTTCCCCTATGTGTTTAGTACTTAAGTTACATCATTTTAATCCCTATTCTAAGCCTAAACGGCAACGTTTTCACCTAGTTAAGGGCTCAAAAGGTGTTAATCAGTTCTTTTACGTGCATTAACACCTCAAATCATTAATGCAAGGTTCTAAGAGGAGAAAAACTAGGATTTCAAGCGTTATTCGAGCTTCATCGATTTCGCCAAGAACTTTGTTCTTTGAGGTATGTAAAGGATATCATAGTGTTGGAATAGCTCTTCCTCACACCATACATCTACTTTCAAACCATTAAAAGAATAATCTAGGGTTCTATCCTTAGATTTGACTATTCTTGAGATGAGTTGACGTTGAATTTTGAGTTCTTGAGTTCCTGATCCATTTTGAAATTCTATTCCTAATTATTGAATTGTTATATGTTATGCATTGAGATTCGTGAGTTGATTCGTTCATATCTATATTTCAGCATGAACCCTATTAAATGGGTATTCTTGAGATGAGTAATATTATTGAGTTCTGAGTTCTTGAGTTCTTGAGTTCTGAGTATTGAGTTTAGTATATTGTTATTGAGATCCTTGAGTTGAGTTGATCTTATCTATATTTCAGCATGAACCCTACTTTGAGAATCTTTTAAACACAACATTTTTCTTTTAAACTGAGTTTTTGAGAAAGTAAAGAGGAGTTTGAGAAAGAAGTTTAACCAAGATTTGAGCAGGAGTATAATGGAACTCAGTATTTTTGAAATGTTTCATTTTTACATGAAGAAAGAGAGTATTATTTTTAGAAAAGTAAAAGAGTTTTCAGAAAGATTGAGTACAGAGCAGTTACCTCTTAAAGAGGCCTTTTTGAGTAATTATCTTAACCAATAGAAATTATTTTTACACTGAGGAAAGAGAAACCTTATTTTCTAAATGAGAAATGAGTTCAGAGATATTTCAGAGCAGTTACCTCTTTTAAGAGAATAGTATGAGTAATTATCTCAAACCAGAGAAAAAATATGTTTAAACATTTGAGCATGAGATATATATATATATTATTGGGAGTAGTATTGAGCGCCGATATAGTTGAGCGGTTCTATACCCCAGCACGGTATAGGACAGTTCTGAAGCGTGGGAGAGATGATATATCATCACGTAGCTCACAGTGATGGTTGTCGGTTAGAGAATCTCCCAAATAGAGTTAAGTGTATTTCCGTATAACGCTTTTTATATTGAGTTCAGATATGAGTAAGTTTTTATTAAAGTTTTAAATTATTTAACTCCTTTATTTCTTTACATTTATCTTGAGTATATTTTATCTACAACTGTCCTTTCTTGCAGTTGTTTCGCTAGGCTATTTTACATACTCGTACATTCAATGTACCGATGTCATTAGACCTACATTTTTTTTGATGCATACTCAAGTTTTCAGGATCATCAACAGGCGCTCCCGTTGAGATAACTCTACACTGTAGACAGTTTGTTGATCCTCTTTGTATTTCAGAGGACTTCACATTTACTTTCAGTTTAGTTGTTTTGAGGCATCGTGGATCTTGTCTCGATACCTATCTTAAGCATTAGAGGATTCATAGATAGATATAGTCGAGGAGTCTCGCAGTACTTTCATTCCTTTAAAGATGTTTGCAAACTATTATAATTATTACAATGAGTACTTTCAGATATTTGAGTTAAGTTTTATTTTGAGATCAAAATTTGTTTTAACTATATTATTGCTTGAGTGAGTCTTCCACTAAGTAGTTAGCCAGGCCAAGGGTTCGCTTGGGGATCAAAAATGGTTCTCGAGGGCCGGCCGCATCCAGGGTGTAGGCTCGGGGAGTGACAAACTTTATATCAGAGCATAGAGTTCAAGTGTTCTAAGGTGTCTATAAAGTTGTGTCAGTAGGATCTTATTTAGGGTTGTGAGGGCCCCACTTCTATAAATGAGGGACTAAAGACATTTAAGAAAAGTTTCCCTTCTTTCATACTAAATCGTGCAATAGAACCATGTCATAAGGAACTTATTCTAACTAGTGTGTTTCTCAAATCCATTCGACTACCCCTCATACTCAAGGTATTTGAAAAGCAAAGTCCAGATCCTTATCAATGAGTTACTCTCAGCAAAAGTCTTGAGAAAGTCATGAGACTCCAAAGGGGCTTGAGAGAAGCCCGTGAGTGATCTTAATTGTTTAGATTCGAAATAATGCACTCTTATTCATATAAATCATGCATTAAAGCTAAAAGCTAGATGTACTCTCAGATTCTCTTCTTTAAAATCTTGTTTCAGATGATACCCTTTAAGAGGGGATTATGTTTTAGAGCTTGGGTAGTATTTTCACCCAAAAAGATTGTATGAGTTATGATGTTATAAGTTGTAGTAGTAAAAATGTCCAGAGTTTAAAGAATGCATGTAGAGGTATAGTAATCTATGAAAGGGAGATAGTGATGAGGAAAATTATGTTGTTGCAGTCATGCACCCAATAAGTTATTAATGAGGAGTTTTCCCTTATGGGTAGACTAGGAAGTGACGAGTTCGTATAGATTTCATGATAGAAGGTAGAGTAATAGTTACTAGTCAGGATGAGTTAGAGTATACTTTAACCATAAGGGAGTTGAAAGTTTGTCACACCCCGAGCTGATACCTTGGACGTGGCACGCACCTGACACTATTGCTAGTATGAGCAAACGTTCTCGTATATCACATGAGCATGAAACTATAAAAACTGAACAAAGTGAAAAACAATATGAAGTTAAACACGATCCCTTAAAGGAGGAAAGTCTTCATCACAATACATTAAGACTACATAAATTTATTAAACTAAAAGTTATAAACCCATATTCTGGAAAATAAGATCAATTGTTTGACATCTGACATAATCTGTCGGGACAAGGCCCCGGTATACCCTTAATACTGAAATAAACATAAATAAAACTAATACGTCTAACTTGCCCCCGGTGGAAAGGAGGCTCACCAATAGAAGGAGAGAGAGATCCTAGTGATGTGCCTGGTCACAGACATGAGAACCTAAACCTACATTATAAAATGATGTAGCGCCAACTACGATCAATACATGGAATGTATTGGTATGCAAAATCACAAAAGGGGAACGAGTAAAGCAATAAAATACAATAGCACAAGTTGAAGACATATTTGTCCACGTAAAGTGAGTTAAACTTTTTAGTTATATATGGGAGCAAGTGGTGAACCGACATAAACCACCATGTGAGTGTATGGAGTCTGATCTCAGCCCGATCAGCTAAGCCATCCTATACCTTGCTGGGCATAGGACATGACATGACACGATTTGCTAGCAAGGATCCATAATTATTCCTTTTTGGGACATACGAAGAAAAAAAGAGTTATCTGATTTGCAAAAAGATCTTTATCCTATGTCGGCAAACGTAGTTTCGGGCATTGGTCATTTAGACTTATGCCTTCTTGGTCAACCAGCTAACTCCCTTAAGCTCATATTGAAAGATAATTATTTTACCGAACATTTACCCAAATTTTTTGCCGTATCGGTTCATTTCATACTTTAGCCTTATTAGGCTCATGTCATAGATTTGCCACTTTAGGGCTCATATAAAAAATTTAACCATGCTACACCCATAATCCATGATCTAATATACGTAATTAGTATTTTCGGAGAATCAAATAGTAGAATCTGGATACAATACTTCAATCTCATGTCCCAGCTACATTGACACTTTATGAAACTAAGAAGCAAATTGAGATGGTTTTATCAAGGTTCGTTGTTCATATCAAGTAGTTGGAGTTTTCAGCGTGATTCCTTGGCAAAAAATTTAGATTAAAAAATTATAGTTCACAAGATATTCAGCAGAAAACCAACTACAAAGATCATAAGCAAAATAGTTCGCCCTCTAACTAGTTCCCAGATCAATGAAATTTCAACAGAATAATCATGTAGTTGCTGCCAAATTCCAAACTATTTTTAACAGATGACTTACAAACTTTACAGACTCCATAAATTTCATGTTGTACAGCAATCAAAAATCTGGCTCAAATTTACAGAATCTATGTAGTTCACAACACTTATCGAATGTTCATGAACGCTTGAGTAGTTTCCGGTGCAAAAGAACGCAATTAATTGTTAAGACATGGAATTCCATCTACCCTAGACCTCTTGAGAGTAATTAGCATTGGAGGGAAATAAAACTTGAAGAAATAGATTAGAGAAGTAGTTTCTGCATACCTCAAACGGTCGGAGAACTAGTGATCAAAAGGGAGGGAATATTACGCTTGAGTCTTTGAGCCGTCTCTTGAATTTCTTGCGTCAGTTTTGGAGAAGAAAAAGAGAGGAATGTTGAATGATGTAGCGTATGAAATCAGATTGAATGGAAGTTTTTTTTAATCGTTTGGGGTTAAAGAAAAAGGTAAAGACTAGATTGCCCCTAAGGGGGTTAAATAGAGAATGGGGCTGCCTATTTGGCTTGCTTCTCCTCTTTGTTCCCACGGTTTAATCTCATACAACCTCCAAAACATATGCAAATCATTCCAAACTGATTTCATACTAAATTTGAAGAACTAAATGCTCATATACGCAGCCATAACACCTCAACATGCAACTACAACTTAAACTTAAAGTGTGGGGTGTAACAATATCTCCCCCCTGGAATCATTCATCCTCTAATGAATATCATGGACTCATGGAAAACTCTATGGACAAGAATTAAGGAATGAGACTTTTACTAATGAACTTTTCTTAAGCTTTATAGGTACCACCATAACAAGAATGTTTGAAACAACCCACCAAGAAAAAACATAAGCATGAATCACACATGGCAATAAACATAAACACCAAAAAAGAGGTTTTCTATTGAACATGATCTAAACAACACGAAACATGAATTTAGGAAAAATTATAAATAAGAATTAAGATTGGTACCTTCAGTGCTCTCCTCTTGGGGAGTGAATAAGTGACGATATCTTGCCTTCATATCTTCCTCTGATTCCTAGGTAGCTTCCTCAACCTTTTGATTTCTCCACAGCACCTTTACCGAAACAATTTCTTTGGTCCTCAACTTGCGAACTTGATGATCCAATATCTCAATGGGAATTTCTTCATAGTTCAAGGAGTCTTTCACACCGATATTCTCTATAGGGACTATGAGCGAAGGGTTCCCTACACACTTTTTGAGCATGGAAACATGGAACATTGGGTGAACAGAAACTAAGTCTGTAGGCAACCCTAACTCATAAGGAACCTTCCCAACTCTTCTCAAGATTTGGTAAGGACTAACGTACCGAGGACTAAGCTTTCCCTTTCTCCCGAATTGCATAACACCTTTCATAAGTGAAACCTTCAAGTATACCCAATCACTTACATAGAACTCCAAATCCCTACATCTCATATCAGAATATGACTTTTGGCGGCTCTGTGTAGTCCTCAACCTTTCCCGAATAACCTTAACCTTCTTCATAACTTGGTGAACCAAATCTGGTCCCAAAAACTTAGCTTCACCTACTTCATACCAACCTATGAGAGATCGACATCTTCACCCACACGTGGCCTCAAATGGCGCCATATGAATACTTGAGTGATAGTTATTATTATCAGAAAACTCTATAAGAGGCAGGTGATCATCCCAGTTACGTTTGAAGTCGAAGGCGCGAGCCCTCAACATGTTCTCTAGTGTCTGGATGGTACGCTCCTCTTGGCAATCAGTCTCAGGGTGGAAAGCGGTATTGATAATCACTTGTGTCCCCAAACCTTTTTGAAAAGACCTCCAAAAGTGAGTAGTGAACGGGGTTCCTCTGTCCAAAATAATGGACACTGGGTCCCATGTAACCTAACAATCTCCTGAATGTACAATCTAGCATAATCCTTGGCAGAATATGTCACCTTAATATGCAAGAAATGGGCTGACTTAGTCATCCTGTCCACTACTACCCAAATCAAATCATGCTGATGGCGAGTATGTGGTAGACCTGTTATGAAGTCCATATTTATCATCTCTCACTTCCACTCTGGAAGGGCTATATTTTGGGCCAAACCACCAAGTCTTTGGAGTTCAACTTTAACCTGCTGGCAATTTGAACACTTAGCAACAAATTTGGCAATATTTTTATTCATGTTATTCCAGCAATAAATCTCTCTTAAGTCACGGTACATCTTTATGGAGATCGAATAAATAGAATACCTGGAGTGGGGATCTTTTCACATAATCCTCTATCAGAGCCCATCAACATCCGGAACACATAATCTATTTTGATATCTCAAAATACCATCCTCCTCTTTCTCAAAACCATAACCCTCTGGTTGCAAACCTCCTCTTTCAGTTGTAACAAAATGGGGTCATTGTACTATTTTTCTTTAACTTCCAACACCAAAGATGATTCAGACATATTTTTAACAACTGCACCACCATCTTCGAAATCTATTAGTCAGACTCCTAGAATTGTAAGCCGATGAATATCTTTTGTGAGCCCATTATTTCTTTCCTCTACATTAGCAAGACTCCCCATGGATGACCTACTAAGTGCATCTGCAACCACATTCGCTTTACTAGGATGATAAAACAAACTCATATCATAATCCTTAAGCAACTCAAGCCACCTTATCTGCCTGAGATTCAACTCCTTCTAAGTAAAAACATATTGCAGGCTCTTGTGGTCAGTGAAAATATCATCATGTACCCTATAGAGATAATGACGCCAAGTATTCAGAGCAAACACCACTGTTGCCAACTCAAGATCATGAGTCGGATAGTTCCTCTCATGGTTCTTAAGTTGTCTTGAGGCATAAGTTATGACATTACCATTCTGACACAAAACACACCCGATACCGACTCTCGAGGCATAACAATAAACAACAAAACCATCTATTCCCTCTCGTAATGTCAACACAGGAGCAGAAGTCAACCAAATTTTCAACTCTTGAAAGCTCTTCTCGCATGCTTCGGACCACTAGAACTTAGCTGTCTTCTGGGTCAGCTTTGTCAATGGAGTGGCAATAGATGAAAAACCTTCTACAAATCTTTTGTAATAACCAGCCAAGCGCAAGAAACTCCTAATCTCAGTTGAGGTTGTGGGTCTGGGCAAATTCTTCACAGCCTCAATCTTTTGAGAATCCTCCTTGATCCCCTCACTGGAAACGATGTTACCAAAGAAAGCAACTGAATCTAGCCAGAATTCGCACTTGGAAAACTTAGCATACAACTCATGGTCTTTAAGTGTCTGAAGCACGATCCTGATATGGTTGGCATGATCACCCTCACTTCGGGAATAGATTAAAATATCATCAATAAAGACAATCACGAACATATCAAGGTACTTCTCAAACACCCTATTCATGAGGTCCATAAATGTTATAGGAGCGTTAGTCAAACCAAAGGACATGATGAGAAATTCAAAGTGACCATATCGGGTTTGGAAAGATGTCTTCGGAATATAACAATCTCTCACCTTCAGCAGATGGTAGCCAGGCCTGAGATCTATTTTAGAAAAACTCATGGCATCCTGGAGCTGATCGAACAAGTCATCTTTTCTTGGGAGAGGATACTTATGCCTTATAGTTACCTTGTTCAACTGGCAATAATCAATGCACATACAAAGTAAAACATCCTTTTTACGCACGAATAAGATAAGAGCACCCAAAGAGGAGACACTAGGTCTAATGAACTCCTTATCAAGGAGATCTTTTAACTGCTCCTTCAACTCTTTCAACTCTACGGGAGCCATTCTATATGGAGGAATGGAGATAGGCTGAGAGTCGAGAAGAACATCAATCCCAAAGTTTATTTCTCTATCAGGAGGGACTCCGGGGAGATCTTCAGGGAAAACTTCTGGATACTCATTAACAATAGAAACTGACTGGAGTGATGGAACTTCTACTTTGGAATCCTTTACCTGGACTAGGTGATAGATATACCACTTGGTAATTATATTACGAGCCTTAAGATAAGATATGAATTTGCCTTTAGGCACAACTGGGCTACCCTTCCACACCAAAACTATCTCATCAGGAAACTGGAATGTGACTACCCTAGTTCTACAGTCAACGGTGGCATAGCATGAGTATAAGCAATCCATACCCAAAATGACGTCAAAGTCCACCATGTCCAACTCAACCAAGTCAACTATGGTGTCTCTATGGAGGTTAGTTACTCTATAATTTCTATAGAGTTGACTAGCAACTATAGATTCACCAACAAGAGTAGAAACAAAGAAAGGCTTAAGAATTTGTTTAGGGCTGATCCCGAATTTCAAGGCAACATAAGGGCTTACAAAGGATAGAGTGGCACCAGGATCAAGCAACACATAAACATCATGACAGAAAACTTGTAACATACCAGTAACAACAACAGGAAAAGCTTCCAAATCTTGGCGATTGCCCAAAGCATACAAACGATTCTGAGTTCTGCTGGTTCCCGAAGTAGTACCTCGACCAGCTGGGGCGGCCAAAATAGAAGATTTTGCTTTATTCCCTTCATTGCTCTTCCTTGTTGATGGGCACTCCGCCTAGATATGTCCCTGCTGAACACATCTATAACACACACCCTTACCAAAGTGGCACTCTCCCGGGTGCTTCTTCCCACAAGTGACACACGAAGGATATGATGGAACCGACTAACTACCATTTTCCTGAGACTGAGAATTTGGAACTTTGAAATTTTGATTGGTCTAAACCCGATAATCAGTCCTAGGTCTGGGTGCAGGCACACTAGCCAAAGATGGAGCAGGTCCAGATGACCTCTTGTGAAAGAAAGTCCTGTTTCCATTTCCTGACCGTTGTTGATTAGATTCATTACCTGCTTACTTTGCCCTCTTGTTTTGAAATTCCTCTCTATCCTTCTGTATTTCCTCATCGACCTGCTGAGCATAGACCATCAATTGGCCCATATCCATATCATTTACCAGTAATGCCGCCTTGCACTCCTTCTTTACATGTTTTGCAACACAGGACACAAAGTTTAACATCCTAGCCCTCATTGTTGACACCAACTCTGGAGCATATCGTGATAACTGAGTGAATTTGCGGCCGTATTCTCTCACACTCATCTTTCTTTGTTTCAAATTCACAAACTCCTCCACTTTGGCCTCCTCTAGCTCCTGCGGAAAAAAGTGGTCAAGGAACGCCTCCATGAAGTCATCCCTTTTTGCACGAGGTGCCTCTTCACCAACGAGACAACTCCCACTGTTTATACTAGATACTAGCAACATCTTTCAACTGGCAGGAGGTAAGTTCAACCCCCTCTTTTTCACTAGTATGCATAACCTTCAGAATCATCTGAATCTCCTCAATAAAATTTTGAGGATCCTCATTAAACCTAGACCCTTAAACTCTAGTGAATTCATCCTGAGGAACTCTCAAATTCTGGAGATGTCGGAGGAGTCATGAGAACTAGAGCCAGTAGGGCCTAAATTACTGGTCTGAGATGCTACAATTTGCGAGAGCATGTGAATGGCTTGTCTGAACTCAGCATTAGTAGCATCAGTGTGTGGAGGCTAAATAGATGACCTGGGACCCCTTACAGGAACTGTTGGCACATGTGGAGCCTCGATACTAGAATTTTGGCTAGAAGCTCAGACCCCATTCCTAGTGTGCATCACATGGTTTGGAGGCACTACCGTAGCATTGCTCCCAGTAGGTACCCTAGCATTGGTAGCTGTTCTCTGGCTAGTAGTTCATATTGGAGACATGATCTGAAACAAACGGTAAGCATGGATTAGAATAATTTCACAGAGTTAAACTTTATCGCACGAACTAGAGCATGAAAGAATGGGAAATAATTCCAAAATGCCATGTAGCCTCCTGATTATAGGTGTGGCACGCTTCACACCCATAATTAGGAGTCTATTAGACATGGCTTCACAGATTCCCTAGGACACTTGAACTCTGTGCTCTAATACCATGTTTGTCACGCCCTGAGCCGAGACCCTGGACGTGGCACGCACACGACACTATTTCTAGTACGAGCGAACATTCGGGTATATCTTATGAGCATGAAACTATAAAAACTGAACAACGCAGAAATAATATGAAGTTAAACACGATCCCTTAAAGGAGGAAAGTCTTCATCACAATACATTAAGATTACATAAATGTATTAAACTGAAAGTTATAAACCCATATTCTTGAAAATAAGATCAATTGTTTGACATCTGACATAATCTCTGAAGCCTCTACTAAATGATAGAAATCTGCTGGGACAAGGTCCCGATATACCCGTAATACTAAATAAACATAAAAAAACTTGTACGTCTAACTTGCCCCATGTGGAAAGGATGCTCACCAATAGCAGAAGAGAGAGATCCTTGTGATGTGCCTAGTCACAGACCTGAGAACCTGAACCTACATCATAAAATGATATAGATCCAAAGACAATCAATACATGAAATGTATTGGTATGCAAAATCACAAAAGGGGAACCAGTAAAGCAATAGCACAAGCTGAAGTCGTATTTGTCAACGTAAAGTGAGTTAAAGTTTTTAGTTTTTTTATGGGAGGAAGTGTTGAATCGAAATAAACCAACATGTGAGCGCATGGAGTTTGATCTCGGCCCGATCAGGTAAGCCATCCTATACCTTGTCGGGCATAGGACATGACATGAATTGATTTGCTAGCAAGGATCCATAATTATCCCTTTTTTGGACATATGAAAAAAAAAGTTATTCGACTTGTGGAAAGATCTCTATCCTACGTCGGCAAACGTAGTTTCGGGCATTGGTCCTTTTGACTTATGCCTTCTCGGTGAACCAGCTAGCTCCCTTAAGCTCATACTGAAAGATAATTATTTTACTGATCATTTACCCAAATTTTTAACCTTATCGGTTTATTTCATGCTTTAGCCTTATAAGGCTCATGCCATAGGTTTGCCACTTAAGGGCATGATAATGCTCAACTTCACCTCTTATAATTCAAAGTATAGGCAGTCGCTAACAAGTATAAACCCAACGGTGAGTTGGGGTCGATCCCACAAGGAGTGGTATGGAAAAGAATTCAAATACGAAGTATGTAAGTGATCTAATATCTTGTAGAATGGAGATAAACAAAACACAACATAATGTAAATCAAAAGGTTTCAATTGTCAATATTAAGAGATTTTAGTAACCAATTGTTAACGAAGATGATTAACACGAGGTTTGAACAAATAAAGAGGGAACCTTAGGAGTGTGTGAGCAATCGAATACTAATTTCGCTTAATGGATAATTAATAATTGCTTTAAAACGTTGAATCTCAATGGGTAGGATGGATTGTAACTATAACAACAATATTTCAATCAACTATCATGTTTCAAGTGAGTTCTTTCGAACCTCAACAAGCTTAACAATGCAAAGCAACCCAAATTTTTAATTTGGCCCACTTTATCAAGCTGGGTTGCAAAGACAAAATTCAAGACAATTATCAATCATATATTCCACTCTAAGCATCTTTCAGAAGCAAGCAAAGAGATCTAAAGCTAGAACTGAATTTGCAACTTCAGTTCATAATTGACAACATGAATAAATAACTGAACCCATTTCAAAACAACATTAAATCTAGCAATTAATAATACCCACAAGTTACCAAAAAGAGAATTTAAGCCAAACATAACAAAAAGCAAGAAATAGTTATCAAAAAGATTCTCCATCGGAATGTCAACAATTTCAATGCTCAATGCCAAAAATAAAGACTAAAATCATAAAACCCAAATATCTAAGCTCAAAAACCTCAATAAAAATATTCAATATTGTCAAATATTAAAAGTTTGTATGTCCAACCCCTTTTCTCTCTCTTCAAAAATCAATTTATATGTTCCCAAAATTTCAGTATACGGAACCACTCAGCGAGGTTAGTCGGGATCACCGAACGACTCGGCGATCTGTCAATGAGCTCTTTCTCGCCATTTGGAGTTGGCTTCTGCCTTCAATTCTTTTGTTCATTTAGGCGATCTGGGTCGAGCTCGCCATTCCATTCGACGTGTCGCCGAATTGCACTTGCGTTTGCCAAGTTGGTTTAGTTCATGAGCCAACTCGCTGGACCTTTTGGCGAGCTAGAAACACACTTGGCGAGTCGCCGAGTGGCTTTTATGAGCTCCAACCTTCCTTTTCTTCAGCTTTTACAATATTTTTGCTTCTTTTCATAATGTACTGTCCTTGTCTTGTTCTTAAACCTCCATGACTGCACATAAACAATTTAACATCAGTTATGAACACAAAATAGGCATTGAGAACACTAATTCATTACATAACAAGCCCTAAATGAGTCAAAATTCCCGACTCATCAACATCCCCAACTTAAACTTTTGCTTGTCCTCAAGTAAAACATGAGATCAATCAGGTCAACAGGGATGTCTACAAGCAATGCTCCTTGAGAATCAACATGAGAATGCACACAAGGTTCAATTTAAACATGCAATGATCAAATGTGCACTCAAAATTTCAAACTCTGACTAGCCATCATCAATTAGAGTTCAAGCTCATAGATGCCTACTTCAAACATAAATTTATGCCCAACAAAAGTATTCGAATGCCCTCACACAAAGAATGATTCCATGCTCTCGCAAAGCCAATCAAAGACTATAATTAAGGAATCAAAATCAACTCTGACACTCTCAATGAGAAAAACATGCATGATTTTACCCATAAGCTTGCCCGTATTTTTCAACCAACACATCACTTGGCTTATGCAAGATCAAAAAGGTCTTTCAAGGCTTATAATAGGGCTGATGGTAAGGGTATGATCATTTTGGCTTAGTGACTCTTCCTTCATGAAGCATGGCTCAAATTCCACTTCTTTCCTTTTCTTTCATTCTTTTCATAATCACAACTCATCTTTTGCCTATTCATAGCACACAAAATTTTTGAGTATAGCTCATCGGATACCCCTTTTTATTTCCACAACGATGCATAATGGTATTCATTTATTTTCTTTTTTCTCTCTTTCTTTTTTCCTTTTTTTTGTATATGGAGGGGTTCCATCTTTTTCAGTGGTTTCCAAGGACAAATTTCACGAACTTCTTGCTCAACTTCTTTCCTCACTCTTACCACACCCCCAACTTAGGCTTTTGACCTAACTTGGCTATTCAAACAATCCAATGCTTCACAAAGGTTATAGGTGGAGAAGACATGACAATTTCAACAACCGGTCTAAACATTTGTGTTCATGTTCGTCCAAAAAAAAGAAAATGTTAGGCTCAAATGATGCCAAGCTAGGTTCACACCGTCACAAGGCGGTCACACAAAGGTATAGCAATTAGGTTTACTCTCAAAAATTTATGCCTAAGATCATTCCTTCATTCACCAATGCTCGTCAACTGGACCAACGGGACAAGTTCTAGGTATTACCATGCACACTTTTCAAGTAAACCTCACCACACATGGTATCCAAATACAATTGTGGATCATAACTCTACAAGTTAGGCTCGCGTGCAATGGTCATTGCAAGACTCACCTTGACATTCGACTAGTCACAATGAGATGCTAAGAGTTCACACAAGATTTATGCAATTCAAATTTTCTCGTTGGATTCACACAAACATATCGTTCATCAAGAGCACTATTAAAGTCATCGATATTGATCACAACCGACATTCGAATGTACAAGAGAATAATAACCAACATTCACAATCAAACAATCGAGTTGGAGTCAATGAATCAAAATGAAAACATTCATTTCTTAAGCAATATGAAGGAAATCCAAATGAGAACAACACAATATCTCAAACACAAAATACAACAAAAGGGTAGGTAGCTAGATACCTTCACCCCAGCAAAAAGAGACAAACGGTGTCCTCAATGAAAAAATAAAAAAAAAGTTGCAACGGGAAATAAAATGAAGGGAGAGTGAAGATCCCCCTGTCAGGCTAGGACTGAGGTGAACTCTAGCTCGCTGGTGCGGCCTCAACCTGGGCATTAGTGCCCTGCTCCACTCCAACTCTGGAAGGCTGTGCAACAACCACTTACGTGGGCTTAGACCCACCAGAATCAATCATGAAAGTGTCGCGTAGTGATACCTCTGTGGCTACCCGCAGCATATCACCGTCTAAGTCCTCCAAATCCCCGTATACATCAGTCTCACGAGCAGCTAAGTCCTTCTCATCCATCTGAGGAGTGTCTGAATCTCGCTCCTGATAAGCTACAGCAGTGTCTCCGATAACAGTAAACGAAGGGATCTCAAAACTAGGGTCCTCAGGGACATCTATACTACCCCAAATCATCGATATGTTGGTGGAATTCAATTCGTCCACATCCCAATGCAGACCAGCAATATCAGCCTTCTCAACTGTCAAATCAGTGGGGCTATGGTATTATGTCTCACATGCCTCAACTTGAGTGGTGAGGGCATCCAATGCTACTCTATGGGCAGTGATCAACTCACGTTGTTCCTTCAACTCTTCCCGAATGGGAGCAAGTGTAGCAACAATAGCACGATCACTCATAAAAAGAATAACGGCTTCAACCCCAGAAGCCCGCACATTGTCCGAATATGCAAGGTTGCCCATTTTGTAAATCATTGACTGCGTCAAAGGGGGACGGGAGGTAGGAGCAGGAGTAGGAGAAGTAGAGGTCGAGGGAGTAGGTATACATGAAGTCTCGATGGTGGTAAGAGGAGTTGTAGGACCAGCCTCCATAGTCTCCATGTCAAAGACTTGAGAAGTGTCCACCGGAGTTTTCTTCTTCCTCTCTGCTTCATCCTTCAAATATCCCGCTTAGATCCGACAAATATCACAAGACGAGGAAGGAGTAACCTCAATATCTATCTTTGCCTCAAAAGTCACACCGGCTTAGCGACACAGGGAGCTGATCAATATTAAAAATGTCAATGATGTTTGATTTTGTTTGGCCCTCATAGCCATCTCTTGCGCAATAACAAACCCTAGATTAAGCCTCTCCCGGTCGATTATACATACCAACAATGCAGCCTTCAGATACCGAATAATGGATTCATTTTGGGACGGCATCAATGTGCTACTGATGAACTCGAACCAATACCATGCTGCAATGTTCAGATCCTTCTTCTCAATACTAACCCCCGCCTCGATCCATGGGGGTGTCGCGTCACTCAATAATGGGGCAAGTCACCCCTTCAAGTCTTCCAAAGTTTGAATTATGATTTTGTCGGCTACAGAATGTTGAGTCTGCACTGTGCAATCCAACTCATCGTTGATATCGATCTCACTGCACTTAACCTTCTTTCCACGAACCTCCACAAACTCAACCGGTGCCATCGAACTAGCCTTCTTTTTCCCTTTTGGGATCAGCTTGGCGTACCCTTCGTTGAACTCTCAAACCCATGTAGGAATATATGGACTCTGAGGTTTTGTGAATCGTTGAAATATGTGGAAACACAGCGTCTCCCAAACAGTGGGATATCTATCCACCACGCCATCTATTGACAAGCTCTTCACTTCAAGTGTAGTCCTCAACCCCACGCTTTTAACTAATTCATCGACCTTGGAGGATTTATCGAAACAAGGGGCACTTATGGTGCCTGTGGTGCCTGTGGTGCTAGTGGTGCCTGTGTTAGCAGGTCATGTGCTGCTTTAGATCACAGCTCTTAACGCTTCCACTTGGTTAACTCAAATTCTGGCACCGGTGTATGTATTGGAGTCTCGAACCCTGTAGCTTCTTCATTTTCAGAGTTGGAGGAGGTGAATTGGATGGAATCCATATCCACACTGCTTTCCGAGCTTGAACTGGCCACTACCTTCTTCTGACCCTTCCCGCTCGCCTCTGAAGATCTACGACGAATGGGTGGGGGCTGGTCAACCGCAGCTGCAATCTCCACCCCTTATGCTTTCTTTCGTGTTGGTGGTCCTAATGCTGGAACTTTGGGTTTAGCCATACCTGTAAAAGCACACAACGAGAACACAATTTGATCGCAAAAGGTTAGGAAAATATAGTTTTCAATAAAAAATTGCAGAGAACCTCACCGAAGAAATTCAGTGCGTCGCCAAATCCGTTCGGCAAGCAATAGAGGCCACGCCAAATTTTACAGAAAAATCTCAGCAAAAATTCAGGCCAAAAAGGCGATCTCAAGACACTTCGGTGAGGAAAAGGACCCTCGCCAAATGTTACAGATAATTTCAGTAAATACACAGGTCAGAAAGGTGAGATCAATGCCATTCGGCGACTCACCGAATTCACTTCAACGAGCTGAATTGTCATCGCCGAAAGTACCAACGGCTCCTCTTCACAAACTTGGCAGATAGGCGATGGGGAGGACATTTGGTGACACGTCAAACTAACTTGGCGAGCTCGATGAAGCTCGCTGAAATGATCCAACGTATCACCTCACCATTTTTTTGATAAACAACTAACAGCCTCCGAAACATAAATTCAAGCACAATTTCAAACAATTACCAACTACCCACTATCAATTAACTATCTGAGGTACTCAGACTTCCCCCAATCGATTTAAATTCAACAAAAACGATGATGTTGCCCTTAAGAATGTCGTCACCCAATCCATCATCGAGCAAATTCAAGTCATTCGGCCGAATTCGGGTCACTCAGACTTCACCCACACGTTACCAAACATGAAACACCCACAATTTAGTCATCTAACACGAGAAATGAAAACCCAATCACCCAAACAATTTATTTAATCATGCTCGAATACAATTTGACACTATACGAGTCAATAGGCATACAATCAAGGCACAAAATTTAACTAATCAACGATAAACCCATTGCACTGTCAATTAGCATTTCAAATAAGGCATGAAAGTAAACAAAATTTGAGAAACTAACCTCCAATTAGACGAAGAGACAGACGCAGCAAAGAGGGGGGGAATCCAACGACACTCTGGACGTAAATCACAGGACACTAAATATGAAATTATAATCTAAAGTTTGAGGGAAAGAGTAGAGGAGTCAAAAATTTCAAATAAAATAGAAGATTTTGAATTTAAAAGGTCATAGACCCTTTCGTTCGTGCCCCATTCAGTGAGCTTACTAACGTCACCAATCAAATCAGTGATGCACCAAATGGGCCACAGCTCGCCGAACTTGACAGAAATTCAGCCCTTCAGTAAGTGCAAAGGGCAAACTCGATTGGGTTTGCCGATCCAACTTGGCGACTCATCGAATATGTTGTTAGTTTGCCCAATATTCCAAAACTTTCCTCACTTTTGACCTTCATGGGGCGATGCATTTGGGCGATGATGGGGGAAATTCGGTGACTCGCCGAGTGGTCCAGTCCCTCGCCCATTTGCATTTCTTCCAAAATACGAACTTCAACCTACACATCTAATGAACGTTATTCAAACAACAAAAAGTAAAGCTTGGGTTGCCTCCTAAGAAGTGCCTTAGTTAACGTCGTGGCATGACGTGAACAGGCATTCAAGCATCGTCCAAATACACCACATCAGTCACATTCACATTGGGGCGCTCTCCAAAGTAAAGCTTCAGTCTTTTCCCATTCACCTTGAACATCGACCCCTCTTCGTTTTAAACTTCTATTGCCCAATTTGTAAACAAACAATTTACTTTAAATGGACCTGACCATTTTAACTTGAGTTTTCTCAGAAAGAGTCTCAGACGAGAGTTGTAAAGCAACACAAGTTCACCAACTTTAAATTCTCGATAAAGGATTTTGGCATCATGCTACTTCTTCATTTTCTCCTTATAAAGGGTCGAACTCTCTTAAGCTCGAAGCCTAAACTCTTCCAAAGCATGGAGTTGGTCAACTCGATCCTTTGACACATCCTCCCAATTCAAGTTCATGGTCTTCAAGGCCCACAACGCCTTGTGCTCATGTTCGATCGGTAGATGACAAGATTTATTGAACACCAATTGATACGGTGACATAACAATCGGGGTCTTGAATGCAGTTCTATAAGCTCGAAGAGTATCTTTTAACTTTCGGGACCAATCAATTTGATTTGCATTAACGGTCTTGGCCAAAATCCCTTTGATTTCCCAGTTTGACACCTCGACTTGCCTACTTGTTTGCAGATGATAAGGGGAAGCAACATTATGCTTGACTCCATACTTTCTCAATAACGATGCAAACATTTGGTTACCAAAGTGAGAGCCCCCATCACTAATAATTGCACGTGGAGTGCCAAACCTTGTGAAAATGTACCGCTTGAGGAATTGAACTACACTTCTCCCTTCATTATTAGGTAATGCCATAGCCTCTACCAATTTAGAGACATAGTCAACAGCCACCAAGATGCATTTGTTCCCATAAGAACTCACAAAAGGCCCCATGAAATCGATTCCCCATACATCAAACAACTCAACCTCTAAAATAGGAGTGAGAGGTAATTCATGCCTTCGCGATACTCCTCCTTACTTTTGATATTGCACACACTTCTTGACAAGGGAGTTCGCATCTTGATACAACGTTGGCCAATAATAACCACTTTGTAGTACCTTAGCAGCTATACGCACTCCACTATGGTAGCCACCAACTGGTGACGCATGGAAAGCGTCAAGAATAGCATCTACCTCAACTTCTAGAACACATCTTCTAATCATATTATCTGCACACTCCCGAAATAAGTAAGGCTCATCCCAAGAATATTTCTTCACATAAAAAAGGAACCTCTTTCGTTGGTAAAAATTCAGCCCATCGGGAAGAATCCCACACACCACATAATTGAAAAAATCAACACACGAAGGTATGGTAGCATTCGACACAACCATCACCGACTCATCAAGAAAGGCTTCCTCCATGTCTTTTTTAACGAAAACAACCACATTCATTTCAAGCCTCGACAAGTGGTCTGCCACTTGGTTCTCACACCCTTTTCGATCTTTGACTTCAAAGTCAAACTCTTGCAACAACAACACCCATCGGAAACCATGGCTTTACATTCTTCTTAGCCATCAAGTAACGTATAGCAGCATGGTCGGTGTGTACCACCACCTTGGTCCCCAACAAATAGGCTTTAAACTTCTCTAAAGCATAAACCACGGCTAACAACTCTTGCTCGGTGACTGTGTAGTTCTTTTGAGCTACATTCAAAGTCTTGCTTGCATAATAGACCAGGTGAAACAAATTTCCTTTGTATTGGCCAAGTACAGCCCCCAAAGCCACACCGCTAGCATCACACATTATCTCAAATGGAATGCTCCAATCCGGAGCAATAATGATTGGAGCCGAAACTAGCTTTTATTTTAGACTCAAAAACATCTTGACGCAAGCTTCATCAAACTCAAAGACACTTTATTTTTTCAAGTAGCTTGCAAAGCGGATACACTACTTTAGAGAAATCTTTTATGAACCTCCGGTAGAAACCCACATGACCCAAGAAGCTTCTAACACCCTTGGCCGAAATAGGAGGAGGCAACTTGGTGATAACTTCAACTTTAGCTTGATCAACTTGTATGCCGTCTCCCGATATTTTGTGACCCAACACAATACCTTCCTTGACCATGAAGTGACCTTTTTCCCAATTGAGAACAAGGTTTTTTTCAACACATCTTTGCAAAACTCTACCAAGGTGCTCAAGGCACGCTTCAAATGTATCCCCCACAACCGAAAAGTCATCCATGAAAACTTCCATCGAATCTTCTACCATATCAGCGAAAAAAAAGAGCATACACCGTTGAAACATCGCCAGTGCATTACACAATCCGAATGGCATTCTTTTGAAAGCAAACGTCCCATAGGGACATGTGAATAGATTGAACGGTAATTTGAAACCGGTCATATTGGCACAAGCTCACCTTTCTCATTTGGGACAACGGTCATACCACCTTTCTTTGGAACGCATTGAACGGGGCTCACCCACTTGCTATCCGTAATAGGGTAAAAAACTCCCGTATCAAGCCACTTGATGATTTCTTTTTATGAAACTTCTTGCATTGGAGGGTTCAACCTCCTTTGATGTTCAACACTCGGCTTACAATCACTGTCCAATTGAATTTTGTGGGTACAAATATCGGGAGGAATTCTTACAATGTCGGCAATCGTCCATCCAATAGCCTTGATAAACTTTTTCAGCAAAATGACACTTGTGTTTGCCAATCCAGCAAATCCGCGGCAATAATCACGGGTAAAGTGTTATTAGTTCCCAAGAACACATAACGAAAGTGCGATGGAAGTACCTTCAATTCAAGCTTTTGTGGTTCTTCAATGGATGGTTTTACGGGAGGACTTTCCCTATTCTTCAAATTGATATCAAGCTTCACGAGGTTCTTAGAATAAGACCCCAAACCCGATAGAGCAGCCACTACCTCATTATAATCTTGAATTTCTTCCCCCATTGTAATTCAAGAGGACGGCAGCCAAAGACTCACCAACACAAGAAATTTCACCTACACTAGCAACCGCTTCAACAATCACATCAACAATCGATATCACATGGAGGTCACTTGGTTGCTTCATAGACTTGCAAACATTGAAAGTAACTTCCTCATCCTTTACCCAAATTTTCAAATCACCACTTTCCACATCAACAAGAGCTCTCCCGGTAGCCAAGAACGGCCTACTAAGAATAATAGGGACCTCGGCATCAATCTCGCAATCAAGGATCACAAAATCCACTGGAAATATAAATTTGTCTACCTTCACTAAAATGTCATAGAGGATGCCAATAGGACGCTTGAAAGAACGGTCGACCATGAGAAGACACATAGTTGTTTACTTAGGCTCACCTAGCCCAAGTTGCTTGAATATGGCATAGGGCATCAAGTTTATACTTGCCCCCAAATCACACAATGCTTTTGAAAATTGAAACATCCCTATAGTGCAAGGGATAGTAAATGCCCCTGGGTCATTCTTCTTGACAACAATGTAAGATATAATGGCACTACAACTATGGGATACTTCAACCGTCTCAAAGTCTATACTTTGCTTCTTCGTGACCAACTCTTTCATAAACTTTGCATAACCCGGCATCTCTAACAATGCCTCCACCAACGGCAGATTAATAGAAAGAGTTTTGAAGACAGAGAGAAATTTTTGGAACTTCGTGTCTTCATCCCTCTTCTTCAATCTTTGAGGAAATGGTGGAGTAACTTTGGGCAACGACTTTGTAGGTATCGAAGGAAGAATGACCTCCACCTTTGACTTTTTAGCCGTACCGGAAACAACATTTTTCGTTGCATCATCAACCTCATTGCAAGTGTCATTGTTCAATTCTTTGGCAAGTCCATCACCCTCAAGAACAACAACTTTCCCTTTACTTGGGCTTGCTTTATCATCATTTAGCACATCACTTCCCACAACTTTACCACTCTGCGTAAAGATTGACATGCATTGGGCATTATCATTCTTTGGATTTTCCAAGGTATCGCTAGGAAGAACCCCTTTTGGTCTTGGATTTAAGTGAGCTGAGATTTGGCCCATTTGAGTTTCAAGTTGTTTTGTAGAAATCAAATTAGAGGTCACCGTTTGATTCAAAGAGGAGAAGTCAGCTTTAATCTCCTTGAGCACCTTATTCGATCCCTCTACCGTGTGTAAGATGCGGGCAAGCATATCCTCGGTCCAAAAGCTCTCAGGGTCGGCATTTGGTTCTTTTAGTTTTGGATGGTCATGGGGAGGCACATAACGATCTCTATCAACATCTGTATCTCTCCAATTTACAACCTATCATTCAAATCTTGATCTCTATCTCTCCAGCCACAATTGCGATCTTTGTTCCAACCTTGATTCCCCCCTGGCCTTGGATAGCTCGGACGAGAACCCCCCACTTGGTTTGACAAAAATTGTACCTCTTCATTATACATGGCGTCAAATTGTGCATCATCCGGGCTCATTCCACTACTAGCACCAACCGCATTCACAGCCTTATAACCACCTCCCATGACATGTTTTGTCAACAAATCCATTTGGGTCATCATCTTGGCCATGTTTTCATCATGCTTCTGGTTCTTCTACATTTGTTCTTTGGTCAAACCAATATTTAGAGGAGATAAATGATCCTCTCTTGTATGCCATGCTCGATTAATCATGGTCATCTCATCAAGCAACGCCGACGCTATGGCAAATGGTTGTCTCATGATTCCACCCCTGATAAGATGATTGGTGACATCCTTATTGACGGTGTCAAGATTCCGATAGAAATATTGCAAGAGCACATTGTCCGGCAACCCATGAGTAGGACATTGGAGGAGCAGTTTTTAAAACCTCAGCCAAGTTTCATGAATGGGCTCACCATCAACACACTTGAAATTTTTAATGTTATCCCTCAAATTCAACATCCCCGAGGGAGGGAAAAATCTTTCAAAGAACACCTCTGTGAGCTCCTCCCAAGAGGTAATAGAGTCCCTTATAGTTCGGCCAACCACTCTGTTGCTTCCTCCACTAGAGAAAAGGGAAACAAACGAAGCCAAATTAACTCTTGAGTGATGTTCCTGAAGGAGAATGGTCTGTACAAATCCACGAAGTTGCGAATGTAGTCATGAGGGTTCTCATGAGCAAGTCCCCCAAAGAAACCATTCATTTGCAGCAGCTGGAGCATAGTTTCGGTCACATGTAAAATAGCGTTGCCCATAGTTGGGGGCAAACGAATAGCTCCGACACTTCCCTTGATCCGCATTGACATCGTTCAAGTTTTTGATGTCGTCATCATGCCCAAGTTGACTAGCAACATTACTTCCATTCACATTCATTTCTTCACCTGTTGAGAGAAAACACCAAAATATACTAATAAGAAAATTCTACTACAACCAAATTAGTTCACAAAAACACTTCAATAAAAGAATTCTAAGCACCACTCCCTGGCAGCGGCGCTATTTTTTATAACGCTCAACTATACCTCTTATAATTCAAAGTGTAGGCGGTGGCTAACAAGTATAAATCCAACGGTGAGTTGGGGTCGATATCACAAGGAGTGGTACAGAAAAGAATTCAAATACAAAGTATGTAAGTGTTCTAATCTCTTATAGAATGGAGATAAACAAAACGCAACATAACGTAAATCAACAAGTTTCAATTATCATATTAAGAGATTTTAGTAACCAATTGTTAACGAAGATGATTAATACGAGGTTTAAACAAATAAAGAGGGAACCTTATGAGTGTGTGAGCAATCAAATACTAATTTTGCTTAATGGGTAATTAATAATTGCTTTAAGTTGTTGATTGTAACTATAACAACCAATTTTCAATCAAACCCAAATCCTTAATTTGACCCGCTTTATCAAACTGGGTGCAAAGACAAAAGTCAATACAACTATCAATCATATATTCCACTCTATGCATCCTTCACAAGCAAGCAAAGAGATCTAAAGCTAGAACTGAATTTGCAACTTTAGTTCATAAACGACAACATGAATAAATAACTAAACCCATTTCAAAACAATATTAAATCTAGCAATTAATAATACCCACAAGCTAATTTATGTATTCGATTACATTGTCACACCCCTAAGAAAAGAGGGTTTTAGCCAAACATAACAAAAAGTAAGAAATAGTTACCAAAAAGATTCTCCATCGGAATGTCAACAATTTCTATGCTCAATGTCAAAAATAAAGACTAAAACTTTAAAACCCCAATATCTAAGCTCAAAAACCTCTCTAAGAATATTCAATATTGTCAAATGTCAAAAGTCTGTATGTCCAACCCCTTTTCTCTCTCTTCAAAAATCAATTTATATGTTCCCAAAAATTTCAGTATACGGAACCACTCGGCGAGGTTAGTTAGGATCGCCGAACGACTCAGCGATCCGCCAATGCGTTCTTTCTCGCCATTTGGAGTTGACTTCTGCCTTCAATTATTCTGTTCATTTAGGCAATATGGGTCGAGCTCGACGTTCCATTCGGTGTGTCGCCGAATTGCACTTGCGTTTGCCGATTTGGCTTAGTTCATGAGCCAATTCGCTGGACCTTTTGGCGAGCTAGAAACTCACTCGGTGAGTCCCCGAGTGGCTTTTGTGAGCTCCAGCCTTCCTTTTCTTAAGTTTTTCCAATTTTTTCGCTTCTTTTTGCAATGTATTGTCCTTGCCTTGTTCTTTAACCTTCATGGTTGCACATAAACAATTTAACATCATTTATGAACATAAAATAGGCATTGAGGACACTAATTCATTACATAACAAGCCCTAAATGAGTCAAAATTACCAACTCATCAGGGTTCATATCGAAGATTTAACCATGCTACACCCATAATCCATAATCTAATATAGTAATTAGAATTTTTGGAGAATCAAAATGGTAGAATCTTGATACACTACTTCAATCTAATATCCCAGCAACATTGATACTTTATGAAACTAAGAAGCTAATTGAGATGGTTTTATCAAGGTTCGTTGTTCATATCAAGTAGTTGGAGTTTTCAGCGTGATTCCATGGCAAACAATTTAGATTCAAACACTATAGTTCACAAGATATTCAGCAGAAAACCAACCACAAAGATCATAAGCAAAGTAGTTCGCCCTCTAACTAGTTCCTAGATCGATGAAAATTTCAACAAAATAAGTGTGTAGTTGCTGCAAAATTCCAAACTATTTTTAACAGATGACTTACAAACTTTATAGACTCCATAAATTTTATGTTGTACAACAATAAAAAAATCTAGCGTAAATTTACAGAATTTATGTAATTCACAACACTTATCGAATGTTCATGAACTCTTGAGTTGTTTCCGGTGCAAAAGAATGCAATTAATTGATAAAGACATGGAATTCCTTTAAACCTAGACCTCTTGAGAGTAATTTGAATTTGAGGGAAATCAAACTTGAAGAAATAGATGAGAGAAGTAGTTAGTACATACCTCAAACGTTCGGAGAACTAGTGATCGAAAGTGAGGGAATATTAGGCTTGAGTCTTTGAGCCGTCTCTTGAATTTCTTGCGTCAGTTTTGGAGAAGAAGAAGAGAGGAATGTTAAATGATGTAGCGTATGTAATCAGATTGAAAGGAAGGGTTTTTTTAATCGTTTGGGGTTAAAGAAAAAGGAAAAGATGAGATTGCCCCTAAGGGAGTTAAATAGCATATGGGGCTGCCTATTTGGCTTGCTTCTCCTCTTTGTTCCCACGGTTTAATCCCATACAACCTCCAAAAAATATACAAATCACATCAAACTGATTTCTTACTAAATTCGAAGCATTGAATGCTCATATACGCAGCCATAACACCTCAACATGCAACTACAACTTAAACTTAAAGTGTGGGATGTAACAGTTTATGTAAATGTAACATGGTGTTAGTGAAGGCCAAGTATAGGTGTTGAATAAAAGAGTAGAGTATTCATGAGGTGATAGATCTAAGCTAGACTTTTGATTTTTTAGGGAGAGCCATGATGTTCAAAGGGTTATAGAACTAATTTGGCAATGATGTATAGTGAATGGGTAAATAGTACTTAAGTTGTGAAAGGAAATGTGGCGGTAAACTGTAAGTATGTAGACTGAGAGATAAAGATTGACTACTTGTCATGAGTTCTTAGTGAGCGAGTGTTTCTTAATTTTATCTAATAGTCATAAGTTAGTATAGTATGCGAGCAATTATATTGATATTTGTGTTTAGTACTAGACACTACGCTTGAATTTGAGATGAGTGTCATGATAAAAAAAGATGGCAACATAAGGGTGATGATGTTAGTTTTGAGATCTGATCTAGTAGATTTGACAGAGTAGGTGAGGAATTAAGATGTTAGTTTCAATGAATGTGAGTGGTACAAGTGTGGGATTTTGACTTTTTGATGAGAGCGATAAAGTTTGGTTAAGTCATTAGAGTAACAAGAGCATTAAGAGGTGTACCCGAGATCATATGTAGTCAGACAAGATTTTAATTAAGTTTATGATTTTTCATGTGTGCCTAGATAGTTTATTTGAGCTGTCAATATGGAATAGGTTGATGTAAGCATTATTTTTCCCTCAAGAGTTAGATTAAATACTCATTAGGATTAACCATCATACTTTGTAGGGCTTCCCAATTTTTTTGGACTCTATTATTTTATTTAGGGTCTTCTTCTTCTTCTTCTTCTTCTTCTTCTTCTTCTTAGATAAAGACCCTTGTTCGAATTTGGTTATCATATAAATTATTCTTGTACTAGGTAAATTAACCATGCTTCACTCGGGATTGAACTATTTTATTAAGCTTACATATAATCATTCGGTAATATTCATATATTTTATATATACACTACATTGTCAAGAACATTTTATCTTAAGGCAAAGCGTTCCTCCAAAATCTTTAAGTATTATATTTTTTAATTTTCATTTTTGTTATACAAATTTATGAGTCATAGAGAGATTTTACGTATAAAAAAAAAGTCTAGGAAAATTTCCATGAAAATAGTTGATCAGAAGTAATGAAATTTTATGATTCCAAGAAGTTATAAAGAACAACAGCAGACGTTAAAGAAGAGACCAAAAAGCCTCGAACAACAACACTCTCTAGTAAAGTGGAACATCACGTCCATACAAGAACATAATTAACTAAATTCAAATGGAGGACCTTCGGCTCCTTTCTCATGAACCTCCATCAATATCTTTTTTATTATAGTATGTCGTATCATGTATATGTTAAAAATGACCCTAAAATTGTTAGTATTATAAAGGTTTTTCCTCATTGTCTAAGAATAGTCATTACTAATGCTGAGATTTCATATCACCGGCCCCAACTTATTTAGAATAGAACCATAGTTATTGTTATGGTTATAGTATGCAGTTACAAATAATTAATACAATGATCAACCAAGCATTAGGTGGCATCTGAATGGAACTGTTTACAACTGGATATTCTAAACCAAAATTTTGATACATAACATATTAAAATATCACAGCTTAATTTTTTGAGCACTTGAACTCACAAATATCCAGAAATAACAATAAAGACAACCTTACTTTCCTAACAATTAAAAAGAAAAAGGAATGTTGCTAACATATTTTTCAAAAAGATAGTCTGACGAGCTGTTTCCAAGTTTACGGTTCATAAATTTAATTGAAAGAAGCCAAAAGAAAGAATTATCATTACACCAAAAATTATCTTTAACGACAATTAATAAATTAATTGCCGTTAAATATGTATTTTCAAAGGCAATTAGTATTCTTTATAAATGTCCCTAAAGTCTATAGCGACATTGAATCTAATGACAATTAATTAATATCGGTAAAGGCTCTAGCACTCTTCGTTAATATGCATATTTATTGCCGATAAAAATTATTTTTGTTATAGCGTATTTTGGGCATCTACTAATTTCAAGAAAATTTGATCTCTTATTATGCCCAAAATGAAGAGAGGAAGATATATGGCAAATTAGTCAACTTGCGATAAAAAAAAAGTGGACTAATTGTCTCTATACTAATATTCTAGGAAGAGTGCAATGTCATATAAAATGTTTGTACCTATGATAAAACAATCAAAATAATATACTAACTGTGGCAAGCAAGAAAAAAATATGTTTGGTTCTTTTAATAAACTTCACTATTGGTTCCGTATTAGTTATCACTGTTGACACCCAATTTCGGCCTAACATTTTCAAAATTCATAATAGTTCAAAATATACATTAAGATTTTTATTAGTTTATTTTGAATTTTAGTTAATTTTGATTATATTATTTTTGTCACAATTAGTTGAATATATTGTGAATATTGTGTCATTTTGATTAAATTACTATTTTCTGTTGAATCGCATTTTTTTACATATCATTGATTTTATTCGTGACATTTGTTAATATTCATTTTTATTTGTTACTTTTATTAATATTCATTTTGGTGGTTTTTTAGCACAATCTAGAAATTCATTTAAATATGGATAAGATTTGTATACACAGATATTTTATTAACTAGATAAGATTTCATACACAGATATGTTATTAACGGATGGTTTTGGCCCACGGTCTTAAGATAATAGTATTGCACTGTTAGTAGTTTTCAATTTTCTATTTAAACAATAACTTGGTCATTAAGTTAGGGGGTGGTGGATAAGATTTTTGAGGCAATTTTCAGATTTTTAGTGTTTAATAAATTCTTTAAGTGTTCATATTTTTTCGGTTAAGGGCTCACCGGAGATCCGCTAGAATCCGACGAGTCCACCACCAAAGACCCCATTGTTCCCTTTTTTTTCCCTTCTTTTCCGGCAACCAAAACCACCCATTTCTGATCCCCATTGTTCCGATAGCAGCGCACAAACAGATACCACCAAAACACCCAACAATAACCACTGTCCAGCCATGACTCCACCATTGTTCTCCCTCACAAAACCACCATCGCAAACTGGAAAACAACCAGTGCTTTGACCACCCAAACAGAACAGCGACCCAAGCCGTTCCTCCACCACCAAAACCCCCCTTTCTGCCAGCAAAATCACACCCTGAAACAGCCACAAAATTCTAGCCAACACCTACTGGCGAAACCCACGTGAACCACCTTCAAACCACCCGAAAATCAACACCCAAAACCCCCTTTTATTCTTCTGTTTCTCTGGTGAAAACCAGACGCCGATCCCACCTCCAAACCTCACTGGAAACCCCCATTGCTCTCTTTCTTCTCCTTGTCCAGCCACCTGAGAGAACCACCAAGAAGGTCGGAGCTAACCCCGATCACTATCAACAAATAACACCATCGAACTCAAAGCTTACACAATAATATCTCCAACGCACTACCACTGTAAGACCATGCACGTTTCCTTTTCTTTTTGTTTTCTTTGAGGTTATTGCATATCTAGGTCTCACTTGAAAGAACAACCTCTAGAAAATTAGTCGCAGATCTCCATTATTTTTGCTCTGTTTTACTGTTGGTTTGCTGATATATCTATTTTGGAGTTCATTTTTAGTGATTACTTTGTTATTGCCTTATAGTTGACTTAATGATTACTTTGTTGCATTTAGTTTCTAAATTTTAATTATTTTGACAGAAATATTTGTTCCAGTGAGCTTTACATTGTTATGATTGTTGTATGTTTTTTAATTATTGATGTAATTTTTTAGTGAACATCGTTTTTCCACTCCGTTTTGCATTTATATTATCATTGTCATTTTTGTTCTCTATTGATTCTTGTGTTACTGTGATTTTCCTGTTGATTTTTGTTAAAATTTTGGCAGTTTGACTGCATATGATTCCTACTATTTGTTCCATATTTTATTTGATATTTATTTTACTATTTTTCTTTTGTTTAGTTTTTGCAATGAGAATTTAATAGCTTTGTTGGATTGTTCATTTTTTTATTTAATGTTTCAATAATAGAAATGTGTTTGGTTGCTATTGTTTTTATTTCATATTGTTTTGTCGATTTTTATGTTGATAGTTATTAATTCTTTATTACTTTATACACATCTCTTTGGCTAAAATATTTATTTGTTGTTATCGTTGTTAATTGTGTTATTGGGTTAAGTTGTTCCTATTTGACTATTTATGCAGTTGTGTGTTGTTATTTTCGTATTTTACCTCTTAATAGATTATTACGTGTTACAAGTTTAAATTGGCCAATGAAAAAAATCTGTAAGTCAATTTTGGAGGCCTCCCCATTATTAAAGACGTAAATTTAGTTTAAATTTATACATTTTGTATGTTAAAATTGGCCGACGAAGAAATTACCGTCGATTTCCAAGGCCTCCCATGTATATAAGACGGGTTTTCTTTTAAGTTATTATTTATTTTATTTATTTTTATTCATATTAATTCATTACTAACACTTTTACTAAGTGTGTTTATAGGTACCCCGGAGTCGCTTCCCATTGAAGCTATTCCAATAGAATTCGAATATCATATTCATTATTTTGTATATATTGACGTTAGACAAACTTAGGTCATTTCTTATATTATTGCTTTACTTTATTATTTATTTATATTTCATGTTTATTATACTAGTACATTATATTTTATCTCCTTAATTTGAAAAAATGAATTCAGTCGGGACTCACAATTATGGATTTCGAAGGATGTCTAACACCTTCCCTTCGGAATCACTTGAACCTCCTACCTATAATCTATAGGTTTCGTAGATTTTTTTTTATTTTTGTAATTAATTAATTAATTTCCTAGTTTTCCTAAAATTAGGTGGCGACTCCTTTTGAAAATTCTTTTATTAATTGATAATTTTTTGAGTTACCACGACAATTCGCCTTATTTGAATAAAGTAGGGATGTAAACAATCACATATTTGTTGTTGTGTGCTATCAAATATAGCATAACCCACAAAAAAAAATCACAAAAAGTATATGAAGAAACCTATAGAAAGGGACAAAAGAGAAGATCAATTTTCAATCATTCTTGCTGGAATTTTTAACAGAGTTAAAAAAAGTCACTAAAATAGCAAAAAGGAAATTGCAATAGTTATATTAATCACTATAACTTACAGTAAAATATTAAGCTTCATGAAATAGGAGGAAGAAAACTTTGAGGAATGAAACACACTTCATAAGAAGCTTAATTAATGTATTTGAATTCGACTCTCCTATAGCGGAAAAAACCTATAAATAATAGTGATAGAAATAGAAGTTTTGTTTACTAAAAAACCAAATGTAATGAATTCAACCATTCCAACAGCGTTATGAGTTGTGGATAGAGAGGTGTAAGAGTAGTAATGTCGCATTGCAATTGAAATCAATTTTCTTTGTTTATTCTTTCTTCTTTTGGTGCCTTGTAAATAAGTTTTGGGTTTTAAAAGGTTTTAATGAAAAATGAAGAGTTGTGACATTTGTGAAAAGTTGCGGCTTTTGTGAAAAGGTATGACTTTTGTGAAAAGTTGTGACTTTTATGAAGAGTTGTAACTTTTCTAAAGAGTTGTGACTTTTCTGTAAGATTGTGACTTTTAAGAAAGGTTTAAAAAGAATCATGATCTGTGAGGGCGCCACATAGGCAGTTCGGCTGTTGTAAACAGGCACAACGTTTATGAAGAGCGGCAAAAGTGGTAAAACAATGAAAGAGAGAAGCAATTGTTGAAGGCTGAAGCAGCGTTCCTATTGCAGAGGGGAAGGGCAATTTAAGAAATAAATAAATAAAAAGAGAATCCTTGCTTCTGGTGGTGCCACGTCACCGGGTTGAGGGTTCTCTCTTATATATATACTAGGAAAATTTACCCGTGCTTCGCATGGGATTGAACTATTTTATTAAGCTTACATATGATCATTCGGTAATATTCGTATTTTCGATAAATACACAACATTGTCAAGGACATTTTATCTTAAGGCAAAACGTTCTTCCGAAATCTTAAAGTGCTATATTTTTTTTATTTTCATAACAAAAATTATGAGTGATAGAGAGATTTTAAGTATAAGAAAGAAGTCTAAGAAAATCTCCATGGAAATAGTTGGTCAGAAGTAATGAAATTTTCTAAATTTCAAGAAGTTATAAAGAACAACATAAGATGTTAAAGAAGAGACCAAAACCCTTGAACAACAACACTCCCAAGTAAAGTGGAACATCACGTCTATACAAGAACATAATTAACTAAATTCAAATGGAGGACCTTCGGCTCCTTTCTTATGAACCTCTATCAATCTATTCTTTATTATAGTATGCTGTATCATGTATATATTAAAAATGACTAAAATTGTTAGTATCATAAAGGTTTTTCCTCATTGTCTCATAATGGTCATTACTATTGCTTAGGTTTCATATCAACGGCCCTAACTTATTTGTAATTGAAACATAGTTATAGTTATGGTTATGGTATGCAATTACAAAGGAATAATGCAATGATCAACCAAGTAGTGGGTGGCATCTGAATGGAACTGTTCACAACTGGATATTCTAAATCAAAATTTTGAAACATAACATATTAAAATCTCACAGCATAATTTTATGAGCACTTGAAATCACAAATATCCACAAATAGTAATAAAGATGACCTTACTTTCCTAACAATAAAGAAGAAAAAGGCATGTTGCTTAACATATTTTTCAAAAAGATAGTCTTTCGGGTTGTATCCAAGTTTACAGCTCACAAATTTAATTGAAAGAAGCCAAAAGAAAGAGTTATCACTACAGTAAAAATGATCTTTAATAGTAATTAATAGCTTAATTGCCGCTAAATATGTATTTTCAGAGGCAATTAGTACTCTCTATAAATATCCCTAAAGTCTATAGTGACATTGAATCTAATGAATATTAATTAATATCGATAAAGGCTCTAGCACTCTTCATTAATGTGCATATTTATTGCCGATAAAAATTGTTTTTGTTGTAGTTTATTTTGGGCATGTGATAGTTTCAAAAAACTTGATCTCTTATTATTCCTAGAAAGAAGAGAGCAAGAAATATAACAAATTAATCAATTTGCGATAAAAGAAGTGGACTAATAGTCTCCATACCAATATTCTAGAAAGAGTGTAATGGCATAAAAAATGTTTGTACCTGAGATTAAATAATAAAAATAATATACTAATTATGCAAGCAAGAGAGCAATCTGTATAGTTCTTTTAACAAGCTTCACCATTGGTTGTATATTAGTTATAACATATTTGTTATTGTGTGCTATCAAATATAGCATAGTCAACAAGCAATTTTCCCGAAAAGTATATCAAGAAACCTGTAGAAGGGACAAAAGAGAAGATCAATTCTCAATCATCCTTACTGGAATTTTTAACAGAGTTAAAAAAAATGTCACCAAAATAGCAAAAAGAAACTGCAATAGATACATGAATCATTATGACATAAAGTAAAAGATTAAGCTTTATGAAATAGGAAGAAGAAAACTTTGAGGAATGAAACACACTTCATAAGAAGCTTAATTAATGTATTTGAATTCGACTCCCCTATAGCGGAAAAAACCTACAAATAATAGTGGAAGAAATAGAAGTTTTGTTTACTAAAGAACCAAATGTAATGAATTCTACCATTTCCAGCAGCGTTATGAGTTTGGACTGAGATGTGCAAGAGTAGTAATATCGCATTGCAATTGAAATCAATTTTCTTTGTTTATTCTTTCTTCTTTCGGTACCTTGAAATTAAGTGCTGGATTTTAAAATGTGTGAGCGAAAATTGAAAGTTGTGACTTTTGTTAAAAGTTGTGACTTTTGTGAAAAAATGTGACTTTAATGAAAAGTTGTGACTTTTGTGAAAAGTATTGACTTTTATGAAAAGTTGTGACTTTTGTGAAATGATCTGACTTTTCTAAAGAGTTGTAACTTTTATGAAAAGTTATGACTTTTTCGTAAGGTTGTCACTTTTAGAAAGGGTTAAATAAGAATCCTGATCTGTGAGGGTGCAACATAGGCGGGTCGGTTGTTGTAAATAGGCGCAACGTTTATGAAGAGTGGCAAGAGCGGTAAAACAATGAATGGGAGAAGAGGTTGTTGCTGGCTGAAGCGGTGTTCCTATTGTAGAAGGGAAGGGCAATTTTGTATATAAATAAATAAAAAGAGAATCCCTGCTTCTGGTGGCGTCATGTCACCGGGTTGAGGGTTCTCTTTATATATATATATGATTCTTGATTTAATATTTTGATGCTAGGTCACCATTAAATAAATGCATTGTCTACTTTAAAACTCGAGAGAAGAATAGACAAATAGAACGGGGAATATAAAGAGCTTGATCTTTCCTTGGATATCACTAGAATTGATTTGTCTTAGGATTGATACCCACAAAACACTTTGATTGGTTACAAAACAAAATGAAAAATAAATGCTCAATAGTTGATCCTGTCTATCCCCGCTCAATGATGTAGTTCGACATTCAATTGGGGTAGGTGATTATACGTCGAGATATCATGATCATAATATCAATTTTGTAAATCAGTAATTTGATAACCTTATGAAATTGATGAAAGAGATGTGACAAACGAATTCTTAGTATGCTACAGCCCTGGAATTGTCCTAATCTTTTTTTTTAACTTAAAAGACCCATTTGGGCCATATTATTCGGAAAGAAATATGTACAAAGTTTCAGCCCAAAGAGCCAAATCTCAAAACAAAGCATGCAAAAATAGCAAAATAAGGAAAGAGGAAAATTGCAGTCACTGCAACTTCTAGTCATTTCGATGCCTGAATCCGAACATCCTCGTCGGTGTTGAAGGTAAGACTTCCTCCAATTAGCTATGATATCAATGAATTTATGTGTGAAACACTTCTTTGTCCTCGATTGCTGCTTGTTCGTCAAACCCAGAAATGGAATTTGTTTGACTCCGACCAATAAGCTTTGTCTCTTCATTATCTTTATCATCTACACCTCACCTCCATAAACTAGCATGAATGAGTAGTCCGCGCTGAGATGCATGACCTATTCTTGTGTTTGCCGAACCAAGATATGACAGGGTAGAGTTTGGATAAATTTCACCTTCAACATTCACAAGTCTCACGAATGCCATGTAATTTATTCCAATAGAAGACTTCTTTAACTCCACCGTGCTATTAATGGCCATCCACACAAAGATAAGAAACCACCTTCATTCTCTTGAAACATAATAAACGATATTGAGCTGAAACTTTTCGTAACATTTCTATTTCTCAGCAGGTTGAACTCACATGGAGCTAATAGCACTGCTAGAGATCAAGAAATGGCAAGTCAATTTTAAACTCAACCAAAAATGATACAGCTTGTAGGAACATTCAGGTTAGAATCTATCTATCTTTTACTCAAAGATTCTCGTGTGCCCTTGAATTCCATGTTTATGTATTGCCTTGCTTTATATATGTGTGTTGTAACCTGCTACTTGTACCATGAAATTCTTATTTTGACATTTTGTAAACCTGAGATTAGGAATTTGATTTCTACCCATGTGTAGTAGTGCTCTCCCTTCATTTGGAACGTCTAATAATGAACAATACGTCATGCCCTGTATATCTGCAAAACAGAAAAATTGATTAGTAAAATAGTCTGCTACCATGTTGCCTTCCCTGAATGTATGCTCAATTTCAACTTCCTTTCCATCTTTCAAGCTATTAGTTCTTTTTATTTCCATGACAATGTTCCAAGGTACTTCCCAAATGACATCAAGTACCTTCTTCAAAATAAGAGAGTTTGTTTCTAAAACCACGGGCGATAAATCATGCAAAATGCAGTATTCCAATCCTTTTCTCAACGCAATAGTCTCAGCCTCCAAACTAGACATAATCCCCAGTCCTTTAGATTCAGCATAAATGAACTCTCCTCTATTATTCCTAATGAAAAAAGCACATGCACTAGGCCCAGGGTTCCCTTTAGAAGCACCATCAGAATTGCATTTATAAACACCTTCATTAGGGAACTTCCACTGGACAATGTTATATGGTCAATAATAGGTGTATATGATTTTAAAAAATTCACTATCCTAGGCCAAGTAGTAGGTAGCTTTCTCAACCAGGGATACCTACGGAGTGCCAGATAATAAATATTTCTATTAATTTCCATCTCCATACAATACACAGACATTTGGTCATCATGTTTAAGATTGTTCCTCCTTTTCTAGATTTGCCATAGTATAAAGGTAGGAACAACCCTATATAGTGGCTAATTCTTGCATTCATTTGTTTACAAATATAAATCGAACTCTTTTGCCACACTTGAATAAATAATTAGACTAGTATAATTTAGTAAAATAGTTAACCGACAAGTTCTTTAAGTTCCACAATCCGGCTCTTTTAGAGCCACTATATTACTTGTAAAACCACATACACTTGCATGTGCATTTGAAAGCAACATCTATTAGTAAAAAAAAGGAGTTAAATCATTGATTTGGATAAAAAAAATTCAATTCATTTTTCTCTACCTTTTCTTGTCCCCTTTTCTGTTTGCCTTGAACTCTAAAGAACTACAACACACACAAGTTTAAAAAACAAAGATGTAAAAGATGAAGAGGTGAGGCAATATATATTTTTTTAAATAAAATAAATAAGATTTTAATCTATATGACAATATTTAATATTTAAATAATTATATTTTTTATAACATTTTAATTTATAGAGGGGCAAAAATGTAATCCAACTTTAAAGTTGAGAGTTTCCCACTTTGAATATATATATATATATATAGTTGATTAACAAAAAAACGTAGGGTTTTTAAATGGGCTCAACATTAGTGGGAGGTTTAAATATTTTTATTTTCATGATTGAGTCCAAATTTTGAGCGGCTCTATGGGCCAAGCCCATTTTGTCAGATCTAACTATCTATACCCTAAACCTTGCCTATAAAAGCAAAGAAAAAGAGCTAATCTAAGGGGGAGTCCTAATTAACTGCGGCGGCAACAGCAGCATCAGTAGCAGAGAGACCCTTCCTCAAAATCTACATGTTCACCATATACAGTGCATTAATGGAATAGAAGTTCACCCATTTTTACCCAGCCATATTTAAGACCATTAAACCTCCATAAACCATCATTGTCACTACTTAAACTCCATGAAAACCCAGCCGAAAAACATAGCCAAAATCAGCCAAGTTAAAATATGTAAAATACAGCTTCCATCTGCGGTTTTTTTCCGGTCACGGTTCTCCTTTTCAGCAAAAGTTTAGATGCCGAATTTGTTTGTATCTCTATCTTGCTTAACATTTGAAGGTTCTTTAGTGAATTAACGAAGAGGTTTTATACTAAAAGGTCCAATCTTTAACTCTACCTCTCATTTATGTTCAAATGGTGCCCGTTTTTCTTTTCACTTTTAATGAGTTGAATTTATTACTTACTTCTTTTTGTTGTTTGTTTAAGAAAGACTTTATTTTTATTTGTGGTCATATTTTAAAGGGAAAAGACTTCTGGATATTAAAAGATGTTTTTTAATCAAATGCATGATGTAGCTAATCATAATTAGATTTTACTTGTTAGCTTTGTTTTGTTTTGCTTGCCAAATAATTCAAAAATTTGAATGCTCTTTAATTAATGTCTCTATTGTGTGTTTCATGTTTCCTTTTGATTAATATTGAATCATCTTCCAATTGGATTGGTTATTTCTTTCCAATTTGGTGTTGGTAAACTGGAAATGGCAGTAAAGTTGAGACATTAGTTTGTTAAGTTAGAAATTTTCTATGCCTAAAATTAATGTTTATAGCCTCAAATTAAAATTAATTACTAATGCGAAGAAAGAGCGAAAGAGGGGTAAAATCAATTGTCCTGGTTAATTAAAATAATCTATCCAAATGATAAGCTCTAACGAGAGCTTTCATAATATTCCATCTTTTAAATAAGGTACAGACATTGTGTCTTAGATAAAGACAATCAATAAAATGGTGAGGTCGCATTTATGCGTCTTGACCCAAACCCTTTTTAAAAATATAAATGTTTTATTCAAAGAATGAGTAGACTCTATCTTTAGGTCTGATACAAAAGGATAGGTCGCGTTTATGCGTCTTGATAAGTGTATGTCGTAGCTAACGTTGCAACTTTGTGTCTTAGTCGAGACTAATTCAACAATTTAAGTGAACCATAGGCAAATAATCTAGCTAGGAATAAGTTGATAAAAATGATCATGTTAGAACCACAGGATTCAGGCATGCCTCATACCTTCTCCTGGGTCACCAAATTTCCTTACCCGGTCTTTTGTTTTTGTAGACCAATAAAAAGAATCATTTTCATTCTGATTAGGGATTAAAGATTAGGGATTAAAGGGGTGACTTGGAACAGTATAACTCAATTTCAGGGGCGACTCTGTAAACAATAAAGTCCTTATTCAATACTGGCACTTCAATTGAAAAACCCCTTCTTCTTCGTCTTCGATGATGAAAAAGGGGGTGTGACAGCAAGCAATTAACTTTTTTATTAATTAAGATTTACTGGTTTTGGTTCAACTAATTTGAACTAGTATATATAATTCTTATAATTTTTTCTTCATTCAGTTGCATGTGTCGTATTACTTTTAATAGGTATAATATGCTTAAATAGAGTGACTCAAATGCTACCACAATTATACCAATAAATAAGTTAACTATTTTGTCATGGAAATAAAACACTATATTATTCCTTTTATATAGATTTTTTCTACTACACTCAAGAGATGACATGTTTCTTTCTACAACTCTGACATAGTCAATAGCAATGTTGGAACATGGTTAAAATTTTAAATAAACACTATATAGGTACTGCTGTATGGTTCATCATTGTTTCCTTCTTGCATGATAATGAAAACAATTTACCCTCCTCCACGTAGTTTGTAAGGAACCTGAGTTTAAAAAATCGTGTTAGCCTGCAAAATATTTTGATGGAACCAATATGTTCTTGGTACAAACTTTAGACTTTAATACGAAGGTTGTGAAAGTTGATGGTCTGACATTTATTTATGGTGTGATTTTAAAGTCTACATTTCATACACTTTATGGCACATCCTTGCCACAAGAGTCTAATCAACCTTAATACGTTGATGCACTAGATATAACATCCTCTCAGACTGTCCAAACAAGATCCTCATTAACACCTGAACTTATTGCATGTCAAAGTGTTAATAAGGACCTTGGTTGGATAAACCTGGGAGGATGTTATCTTTGGTGCATCAGCGTATTAAGGTTGATTGGTCTCTGGTGGAAAGGATGTGTCACAAGGTGTATGGTGTGTAGACTTTAAAACCACAACATAAATACATGTCGGACCATCAACTTTCAAAACCTTTGTAATGAAGTTTGAATATGGCACCAAGAACATATTGGTCCCATCATGAAGTTTCACAATCCTAGCATGATCTTTTAAAGTAAGTTTCCTCAGATTCTCTATGTATGAGGGAAAATCCTTTTCAGTATCAGACAAGAAGAAAACAATGTTGATCCCGACACTGGCATCTACATAGTGTTTAGTTAACTTGTCTAACCCAGTTCTTTCATAGCAATTGACTATGTCTAGGCTGCAAAAAAAATGTCATCATTTGAGGTAGCTAGCAAAATCCATATAAAAAGATTAAAATAGTGTGTTGTTTCCATGGATAAATAGTTTACTTATTTATTTATATAATTTTGGTAGCATTTGAGTGCCAGGATTTAAGCATATTATAGATGTTGGAACTGGAGGAAGTAGGATGCACTACAAAAGGACATGTTTGAGTGCTACTCTCAAGGAGCTTATATCCTTACAGCCAATGGGAAATACTCAACAGGAGCTAGTTATGCATCAATGCTAGCCATCGAGAGTAAGTTGAGGATTGCAGAACTGCTCTAGAAAAAATCTCTCCACCAAGGTAGAGATTCATTGTGTTCCTCTTAATCAAGCAAATGAGGAAACATACCTGAAGCTGCCACATTGGAGGACATCTCCAACTTGTTGAAGGTGACAGACAACACTGTTAACGTAGAAACCCAATCTTCAAGGCAGTGGTAACTGAGATTTCATAAGGAGGTGATGTCATTTGATTTCACCATGATCATGAAGACCATTGCATCTATGTGAAAAAATCCAATAAAAAATTTGTAATTCTTTTTTTTTATGTAGATGATATTTTATTAGCTAGAAATAATTTGGAGTATGTGAAAACTATCAAGGCATGACTTTCAAAATCATTTGATATGAAAGATATGTGTGAAGTAGACTATATATTGGGTGTTAAGATCAAAAGAGACCATTCCAAGCAATTTTTGAGTTTATCTCAAGAAACATAAATAAAGAAAATATTGGAATGTTTTTGAATGAATAGTTACAAATCCATGGATACTTCTGTAGCAAGGGATGAAACTTTAAGCCTTGAAATGTATCCAAAGACTGAAAAAGAAAAGGAAGACATGTCTCGAGTTCCATATTCTAGTGTTGTCGGGAGTTTGAGGTATGCTATAATGTGTACTTGCCCTGACATTTTTTATGCCGTGAGTTTGGTTAGCAAGTATCATTCCAATCCCGAAAGAGTTCATTGGAAAGCGGTAACGTAAATTTTTTGACACCTGAAGGGAACTGTAGATCATTCACTGTGTTATAGTGAATCTAATTTATTCATAAGAGGTTATACATATGTTGATTGGGTTGGTGACCAGAGTGATAGAAAATCAACCTCCAGTTATGCTTTCTTACTTAACGGTGGTGCTATTTCATGGAAAAGTAAGAAACAAACTTGCACGACTCTTTATACCGTGGAATCTAAATTCGTGGCTTTTGCGTCTACAGTACAAGAAGTTGTTTGATTAAAGAGATTATTTGAGCATTTGAATATTGCAAAGAATTCTAAGGGTCCCATGATTCTATGTTGTGATGGTCAAGCGGCTATTACATATAGAAAGGATCCTAAGTATCACAGCAAGAATAACACTTTGACATCAAGTATAACTTTGTGAGAGACATAATAGCAAGTGGCGAAATAAATTTACAATACATTCCTACTATTGAAATGATAGCTAATCCTTTTACAAAGGCAATATCTAGAGACTTATTTGAGAAACATGTTAAGGCTCTAGGTTTGTGTAGGATAGGATAATATTTATGTATTGAAAAATAACTTGGTTGTTATGATATTCTCATTTATATAATACTATTGAATTAATGTTCATATATCGTATGCATGTGATATTGTGTTAGAAATGAAGTATGTCGAACAAGTCACAAGATTGACTCTCTCACATGAGCAAGATTACCTCTTACATTGAGAAACATGAAGAGATGAGTTTCACCACCATGTTTTTACTTGTTTTGTTAGCCAGATAAGAGTTTCTCCAAGAAGATGAATTTGAGGATCACTGAAGAGAGAAGCTCATATTAGACATCTAGAGGTGTCTAGACCAAGATATGTATGATGTTTGAATGATTAAATGAATGAGATACACGCAGCAATATAAGGTGAGAACATTGTAGTATGTGTTTCATACTGTGTGTACTAAGACATCATAAGGTTAATGGAAGAATGGTTCCCTGCTTCTTTATTGTATGATACTCTGGAAACTATATTAAATTTTAATTGAAATACCCTTTGGCCTTTGACTGTTTCTTGAAGTTTCGATCAGTGTTGCTACTTTAGCATTTTACTAATAGTCATGAGTAATTTGACAATGCAGTGCATATCTAGGAAAGCAGTTGATTAGAAACTGATAGATTTGAGTAGAAAGGAAAGTTCATTATAAAGAATAATTTAACTTTTATACACAAGCCAACTATTACACTAACCATATTGGTGTCAAGTGTAATTATGAATATAAAGTTAAACATAAACTCGAGTTCACTTCGATAAGAGGATGAGGGATCAGATATGTAACTACTGAAGTAGTAAATGATGTATGGGGTATTGTGAGTAATAGTGTCCTCATTTAGTAGCGTATTCTTTCCACGTGTGATTGGATTCCTATATGGAGCTTGTAATTTTTTTTGTAAGCTCTCGATGCTTGCAGGTCGCACGAACGATTTGTCGTATGAATTGGATGTCTTGTTAATGTCGTTCTGATTTGGGTCTTGTCCACCATGTGCAAAGTGGGAGATGTAAGAATTTTGGATCATGGTTTATGGATCGCCCATGTTGACCCAACCAGGATCTGATCCGACCCAATCCGAATCTAAACCATTTCATTTTTTACTGATTAGAAGATAAGGAAAAAAAGTTTCCTTAATTTTGAAATTTTAAGGGAAACAGTTACAATGTAACTAACTAGCGAATCCCCTTTAAATTTAATCTTTGTTTCTTCTTATCAAGGGGGAGCAATAAAAAAAATGAAAATAAAAAGAATTTTCTTTCAAATTAACATCCAACACAGACACTTAGTTTGTGAACAAAAATAATATTTGTTTCCTAGTGACTCAAAGAGATATTTGGAGAAACTCATTTTGGTAGTGAAATCAACACCAACAACTTCCACTACAAACATAAGGTACACAATTATTGATCTCGCTCAGAATTCTTTCATATATTTGTTTGGTTTGATGTGATAAAAATAACATGCATTGCATAAACATATTTATTTACAAAGATATCCTCTACAATCATGGTGAAAAAGATGTAAAAATGTTTTGAGGAGCAATTGGAGTTTTAATTATGCTAATGCATGCATTAAATCTTGTGTTAATAATATCTAGAAATCCATAATATTTGTAATATATATGCTTTAATACACAATAGAATAAATAAGAAATTTAAGCATTAGTTATACACAATTTAAAATAAAGTATCAATCAATGTATTACTCATACATAAAGCTAATGCATGCATTATTTTTACGAGTACACTCTACCAAACGACCCCTTAGAGAGACCTAAACATGTCAGAATTCTCATTAACATAGACAAAGTCCAAATTCCACACATACGATTCAGCATATAAAGAAATACCAGTAGATGCTAGTATAAATAAAGAAAGAGAAATATAGGATGCCATCCAGGGCACACAACTGTTACTAGAAGTAAATTTTGTTAGATAATATTGTATCACAAGGAAGACATACATACTAACATACACACTTGTGGAAAATGATCTTGAAGCTGAACCCGGGTAGAAAAGGGAGCTCTCCTGAGTTAGCTAGATTGGCTATTAGTTTACTTCTTATTTTTAATGAATTCTACTTTGTGTGTAATATGATAATGAATGTATAAAAGCTCTTATTATAGGGTTATGGTCATTGTATGAACATTCTTATCTTAATTATATGATTGTTAAGAATATTTTACCATCACATTTTGTTCTTTTATTTTTATACTCAATTATTTTATGATTTTTGCGATCCATAAAGTGAACGAATAATTACTAGTGAAACTGATCAAGAGAAGAAAGCTAGGAATAGAATGTGAATTAAGAAGAGTTGGGTTCGTATGCGGATAGATTAGCGGCTAGAGAAGCAATATATATCCTAGTTTGTCCAATTGGGTTAAAAAAGGACGATATATAAATGCATTCAAATTGATTTACTATATTCTCACTCAATGATGTGGGTGTGAGGTCAATCAAGGTAGAAGGCTAGAGACTCGAGAGACCATGACCATATTATCAATCTTGATGATTCAACAATTCGGTATATATTTAAATATGTTTAATAATTTATTAGATATGATGAAATTACTCAAGTGCCATAGCCCTAATTCTTAATATCTCTGTGAACAACTCTTACAACATAATAAATCACCAAAAAATCCTTGAACTTGGAGAACATTTGTTCAAATATATACAATAGTGAGTTGATAACTTGTCAGCAACTAAGTTCCCATGGGGATGATAAATCGGATTGTGTAAACAATCACTTATTACCTACGGCTTACACTTTCGTGTGTATTGAAAGGACAATAGGTTTTGATGTGATACACATATTTAGCCATTATTTTTCTCATACTTTAATAATTTTAATCATCATTTGAGTATTGATTATATTGTTTCATGTTTAATATTATATTTTAATAGATAAAATAAAATGACGTGAAAATGGAGATATTTGGAGCAAAAATAATCAAAAAGTCACTACTATAAAATGGGCCTATGAAAACGATATGAAAATCATTGTTATAGACCTTAAAGCCGTTGTTGACATACTATGGCAACGGGGGTTATGCCCACCTCACCAGCTCATGTTATCATAGATTTACTGCAACGGGTAACGTAACAGGTCTGAAAATCATTGTCAAAAGTATACTTATTGCAATGGTTATCTATCCATTAATTACGACTATTTCCTAGATCAACAATTATTCATCCATAAATAACTATTATTTCCTATATCAATTGGAACAATCCAAATCGTTACAATTGATGTTTAACAATAGTTCTTTTGTCTATGTTTCAATGGATTTATTAACTTAATTGCAAAAATAATTATCATTTTGCTATAGTTGTTTTCTCTGTGTTGCAACATATTAGTTTGTCACAATGCAAAAATGAATGTGATGACACTCATCTTATTCCACCAACACAAGTCAACCTAAAACCCAATACATCATGATAGAATACGAAAGAAAATAAAAAAAATGAAAGTTTAACAACAAATAATAAAACGGATAATAAAGTCAACTTAAATAAACTCCAAAACTTGGTTGTCATATGTACAAGCCTCTAATATATTACAATATATTTGAAAGAAATAAACAACAAGATCATAAATAGGAGTAAGAGATCCGCTGGGATGGCAAGCAACTACATCAAAAATCTACACAAGAAGCCTCAGACAAGAGGATAAGAGGAAGTATCATGAAGATCCAGGCTGGTAACCTACATAAAAGTAGAAGCAAGGGCTGAGTACCTGTAACACCCCAAAAATGTCTATGTTAAGACCCGAACCATTCTTCATTTGCATATAAGATCGTACCGAGTGATTCTTGATTATTCTTAGATGCTAAGGTCAATTCGTTAGTGTGGGAATGCCTTTGGATTGAATTAAGGTTACTAGAAACCCCTCGCACAAAGTTGAGTTGAAAGCTTTCTTTACCGATTGGGTTTCAATATGAGATTTTACTTTGGTCAACTTCAAATGACTTTATCCCTTTACTTATAATGAATTAGTTGACCAATGACCTATCAAATTAAAGGTCTATGAGACCTCTTTCCAACGCCACCAAGTTGCTTCATTTCGAGTTTGGAGTAAAGCGTTATGCCCATTTTAGTGAAGCCTTGTTAAACACTCAATGTTTCACGGATGGCTTGACGGATAGTGAAGTGTTTCACGGACCGTGGAACCCTAAACGGCCCGTGAAGCCTTCCTTTTGAGGAACTCCATCAGTTTTTAAGTTAGGGTCATTTTGGTCTTTCCCTTAAGTGTTTGTACTTAGGCTACATCATTTTAATCCCTATTCTAAGCCTTAACCACAACGTTTTCACCTAGTAAAGGGCTCAGAAATTGTTAATCGGTTATTTTACGCTCAGTAACACGTCAAGTCATTAGAGCAAGGTTCCAAGAGGAAAAACACTAGGGTTTCAAGCATTCTTCGATCTTCGTGGATTTCTCCAAGAACTTTGTTCTTTCAGGTATGTAAGGATATCATAATGTTGGACTAGTTTGTCCTCACGCCAAACATCTACTTTCAAATCATTAAAAGAGTAATCTAGGGTTCTATCCTTAGATTTGAGTATTCTTGAGATGAGTTGATGTTGAGTTTTGAGTTCTTGAGTTCCTGATTCTTTTTGAAATTCTATTCCTAATTATTGAATTATTATATGTTATGCGTTGAGACTCTTGAGTTGATTTGTTCATATCTATATTTCAGCATGAGCCCTATTAAATGAGTATCTTGAGATGAGTAGTATTGTTGAGTTATTGAGATCCTTGAGTTGAGTTGATCATGTCTATATTTCAACATGAACCCTATTTTGAGAATCTTTTAAAGCCAACATTTTTGTTTTAAGCTGAGTTTTTGAGAAAGTAAGAGGAGTTTGAGAAAGAAGTTTAACCAATATTTGAGCGGGAGTATAAAGGAACTTAGTATTTCCCAAATGTTTCATTTTTACATGACAAAAGAGAGTATTATTTTGAGAGTAAAAGAGTTTTTAGAAAGATTGAGTACAGAACAGTTACTCTTAAAGAGGTCTTTTTGAGTAATTATCTTAACCCAGGGAAATTATTTTTAAATTGAGCAAAGAGAAACCTTATTTTCTAAATGACCAATGAGTTCAGAGATATTTCAGAAAAGTTACCTCTTTTAAGTGAATAATATGAGCAATTATCTCAAACCAAAGAAAGATTATGTTTTATACATTTGAGCATGAGTATATATAAATATATTATTAGGAGTAGTATTGAGCACCGATATGGGAATGAGTTCAGACAACTCAAAATCCTCATAAACCATGTCTTGCAAACATGGGTACATGATCATACTTTTTCGATGAATCCTTATTGCTTAGTGGATCTAGTTAGTTGAGAGGTCCTATACGCCGGCACAGTATAGGACAGTTCTGGTAGTGTGGGCGAGACGATGTATCATCACATAGCTCACAATGATGGTTGTTGGTTAGAAAATCTCCAAAATGATGAGAACTTCATCAGCGTGGTTAGTTCTGAAATGCCGAATTTGGTCTAGATTACCCTTCGTGCGCTTCCCAGGGCTTTCGATCTAATTCTGAGACCCTTTGTAGAATTTGTCCTAAATGGCGCTTTGGATGTGGGACCCATATTTTGTCGAAACAACCTCGTATGGAAGTTTTGAAAGCGCCATTGAGTCCGGAATGTCAAATTTGATGGGGTAGCATATCTCGTTTGCATGCATGGGGTTCCGAACGAATCCCGAGCACCCCATCGAAGTTTTTTGAAGGGCCAAAACTCAGTTGGTGCACAGCTGAAGTTGCAGACCCATCCCTTCTCCATGTTTGCAGAGTTGGCTCTACGTTCACGGAGGTGTGAACCTTCTTTCTCCGCGTTTGCGGGCTTGGCTCCGCGTTCGTGGAAGTCTGAGATCCTCTTCTCCGCGTTCGCGGTGGTCTGGGAGGTCGGGGAAATCTTCCTCTCCGCGTTCGCGGATAGGGTTCCGCATTCGTGGAGGTGTGAATCCTTCCCTTCCGCATTCGCAGGCCCCTGGCCACATTCGTGGAGTGGTGGTTGCTTCCCCTCCGCGTTCGCGGGCGAGTGGGCGTGTTCACGGAGGTATGTTGGCAGTTTATAAAGTGGAGGTCGAGTTTTATTTGGGGAAAAGTTTTGAAAATTGTATCTCTCTCATCTTAAGTCAGCTTTCGGTGATTCGAAGTCCCAAGTGTTCGGTTTTGTGTTGGCAGTGTGGGTCTTGGCTCGGAGAGTGTTGGGTGTTCCTCGATTCCCATAAATTTGAGGCATAAGTTGCTATCCTAAGCTAATCATGTAAAGTTTTGCATTATTTGTTGTTGCTTGCTTGGAGCTGATCCGAGCCCGAGGGGTGTTTTGTTTTAGAACACAGGTTCGAGGGAGGGTTTGGGACCACATCACAAAGTCAATTATGAAAAATCCAGAGCGGGTCCCACATTTCCTAATTTTGACTCCAAAATTGGTCTGTCTCAGATTCTTGCATTTTTGGTGTCCAAACGTCTGTAATGACGTTGTGATTACTATTTTGTTAGCATGACGGTGATTCGGAGGTGGGAAGCTACAATTGGGTTGATTTGAAGCGTGCGTGATCAGCTTCAAGGTAGGCTTATGTCTTCTACTTTGATTGAGCTTTATTATATATCGTTAGTATTGATTGCATGTAATTTAGGTTGGTAATTGTCGGGTATAGAACTCGCCTCTTTTTATCTCCTCTTTCTTGACTCCCTTTTGGCTTTAGATTAGAGTAGTCTCATAAAATCCTTAAATTAAGCTCTAGGCTTGGGTTGTAGTTTTGGCTTAGCGTTGTTATCCTTGTTTAAGATTGGTAGTGTTGACCTTAGGCTAGGTCTCAGCCTTAGGTGCTTTATCGTAGAATGTACCGCCCTTATAGCTAGGCGTAGCTTTCGATAAGGCTTGTTTTGGACAGTGTGCCTTGTGCTAGGGTCTGAGACCTCTGGGGCTCGTCGCAGCCATAGGTTTGGTTTTGTTGCGCTCGTTGGGAGCTGAGGCCGCATATGTTTGGGGTTAGGCATCGATCCTAGAGATATTTCTCCCCCTTGTGTTGATGACGAGCTATCTCGTGATTTCTGCATTTCCTGATTAATGGTAGGCTTTTGATGCTTTGTTATCTATTGTATATTGTTGGGCCCGAGGCCGTATGCGAGGAGTAATTGGATCCCAGGTCAGTTTCCCTTGTTGTGATAGTGTGGTATGGTTGGGTATGTCTGTTCTGATTATGTGCACCTTGTTTAGATGTTGGTGATGGTATGCTTGCATTGATTGAGCATTTTTCACCTGTTGTGGTGCGATACCGGTTCATCTTTTGGGTTTTTACTACTATTTTGAGATGCCTTTCTCACACCTTTCTATTTTTTTCTAAAATTGGGTTTTAAAGGGAGTCGTACCACCGGGACTATTTTGAGAAATTGATTTTGAGACTTTTGAGGTGTCGAGGACGTGCTCTTTTATACTGGCAGCTACAGAGGCATCCGGGATGCACTCTATTTTTATTGATATCCGGCGCGGCGTCACCCTTTTTCTACATCGGCTTGGCCACTCACTCTCGGTACCACTACGGGGATGTTTTATAGTATGTAAGACCATGTTTGGGCCTAGGCAGTGTATATGGATTTCCTGCGTCCCTATGGGCCCCTCTGGCCGGTGCACCACTGAACCGGATGAGGAAGTCGCATGGGTCCCACCTGGAAGACCGGGGGCCGAGGTTGGTCTATACACTTGGGTGTTGTTGTTCTTGAGAGCCACCGATGGTGTTAGGAGTTTTACTTCAAACTTGCATTCATTAGCATAGCCTATCACCAGTATACTTGTTTGTTGTTTGGTCCTTCGATTTATGGGGTCGGGGGTATGTTGTGTACCATCCGGGGGTATGGGCATCCGGCCAGTTATTATCTGATTATACTTGCTCTTATTTTGTGTGGTAATTGTAGTGGTCTTCAGGTGCCTTTGTCTGGATTTGTGATTGGTACTTCCCATTAGATTCAGTTGGATTAGCCTTTAGGTGTTTAGTGGTGGCTGTAGTATTTCGCTCTTAATTGGTTAGCTCCTATGGTGTTCTCTTATCTTAACTAGGTTGTGGCTTGTGGTTACAGGTGCGTCCTTCATCTCTTTCTCCTTTCTTTTTCTTTTCTAGCTCTTTGCTTTGTTCCTGCTTTTACCTTGTGTTAGCTCCTATTTCTTTACTTGTGTTGTTCCTGCCCTGTTTATATGCTTTTTATGCTTGCTTTATCTGTGGAGCTCAGTCGGCCTTTGCGTGCGGAGTACCATTCGTTTGGTACTCATACTACACTTCTGCCCCCTGCAGATCATAGTACAGGGTATCACCGGTGATTTGGCCTTGGTCCGGAGCAGCTTGCATTCGTAGATTTGGTGAGCTCCTGGCGTTCAAAGTTGCCGGTTTCCATCTATTTTGGGCCAGGAATAGTCTTTACTTGCTTTTGAAGACTATTTGTATCTTTCTTTTTCATAGTGTATTATTATCAACCTTGTACTCTTATCTGGTTTAGATGCTCAAATGTTGTCTGATGCCAGATCTTGGGGAGGGTTCCTTGGTTGTATATATATCGATCCTTCTTTCTTCTCTTCGTTATCGTTTATTTCTCTATTGGTTCCTCTTTGGTTTGATAGCCCATTTCTTCTGGTTTCGGGCTATGGGTTAGGCTTACTAACTGGTGGATTGTAGTAGGTGCCATCACAGTCCTATTTGATTCTATTCTAGCATGCTTAATTAGTGGAAATTTATATAATGAGCAAGCATATGGTTCTTTGTGCATACAAGTGAATTTTATTTGGGAGTGTGAGAGTTGTTATTTGATTCTAAGTCCTTAATTTATATTCATTCTTTTTAATTGATTGTGTGAAATATTTCTTCTTGTGAGGTCACTTATTTCATGATAGATAGGTGATGTTAATAACTTTCTTTGACGAGAGTAGTTGAGCAAGCTTACATGTTATGAGGTCACAGTCCTCCCTTGAGGTTAGAAGGTTAGGTTTGTTGTTTATTTGTATATCTTACATAATGATTGAGAAGCGTATTTGGGGATTTGAAATTTGTTTATGGCCGAAGTGTTTGTATCAACCAATGTGGTGGCATTCCTAGTTTGATTTTGTTAGATGAAACTTTTAATGCTTGCTCGAGGAGGAGCAAAAATTTAAGTGTGAGGTGGTGATGTGGGGCAAAAAATGCATATTTTTAATCATTATTTATTTCATATTTAGTATTTTTATTTATCCTTTGTGAGCAAAATTTTATGGATTGCGCTTAATAGTGTATTTTATTTGTAGGATTAAATGGGTATGAGATAAAGAAATTCGAAGCTAAACCGAATTAAAGATAAAAGATTATAGAAGAAAATCAAGCAGACAACTTAATTGATTGAATTATATATATATATATATATATTTGGGTTCTTCTTCTTCTTCTTCTTCCGCTTCCTCTTGCTCTTCTTCTTCTTCTTCGTCTTATTCCTCTTCTTCTTCTTCGTCTTCTTTCTCTGCTTCTTCTTCTTCTTCCTCTTCTTTTTCTTCTTCCTCTTCATCTTCTTCTTCTTCCTCTTCTTCTTTTTCTTATTTTTTTTCTTAGACACTAGTAGCTAAAGACCCTTGTTCTGGAGTTGTAGCTATGGATGAATTTGGGTATCATATAAATTATTCTTGTATTCTTGATTTAATATTTTGATGCTAGGTCACCATTAAATAAATACATTGTCTACTTTAAAACTCGAGAGAAGAATAGAGAGATAGAATGGGGAATACAAGGAGCATAATCTTTCCTTGGATATCACTAGAATTGATTTGTGTTTAGGATTGACACTCACAAAACATTATGATTGGTTACGAAACAAGATTAAAAATAAATGCTCAATAGTTGATTCTGTCTATCCCCGCTCAATGATGTAGTTAGAAATTCAATTGGGGTAGGTGATTCGAGATCGAGATAGCATGATCATAATATCAACCCTGTAAATCAGTAATTTGATAACCTTATGAAATCAATGATAGAGATGTGACAAATGAATTCTTATTTTGCTACAGCCTTGGAATTGTCCCAATTATTGTTAGTTAATCTTATTATTTAATTCTTGCACTCATTTATTTACAAATATAAATTGAACTCTTTTGGCACACTTGAATAAATAATTAGACTATTATAATTTAGTAAAATAGTTGATCGACAAGTTTTTTGGGCTCCATAATTCGGCTCTTTTAGAGCTACTATATTACTTGCACAATTACATACACTTGCATGTGCATTTAGAAGCAACATCTATCAAAAAAGAAGGAGTTAAATCATTGATTTGGATTAAAAAATTCAATTCATTTTTCTCTACCTGTTCTTGTCCCCTTATCTGTTTACCTTGAACTCTAAAGAACTACAACACACACAAGTTTAAAAAATAAAGATGTAAAAGATGAAGAGATGAGGCAATATATTAAAATAACATAAATAAGCGTTTAATCTATATGACAATATTTAATATTTAAATAATTATATGTTTTATAATATTTTAATTTATAGAGGAGCAAAAATGTAATCCAACTTTAAAGTTGGGAGTTTCCCACTTATATTTATATAGTTGATGGGCAAAAGAAGTGGGGTTTTGAAATGGGCTCAAAATTAGTGGGAGGTGTACATATTTTTATTTTCATGATTGAGTCCAAATTTTGATTTTGAGTTTTAAAATCTTACTTAACTATATTAATGATTAAAAAAAATTAGACTATTTTAGATCATATTTTATTACTCTAGATTGCATTTTCTTACAATTGAAAATTTTATTAATATTCCAAAAAAGAACAATTGATTTTTGTTTTAGAATTTTTGGTTATGTTATAAATTTGTGGTCAATGTAATTTATTTCAGAATGAAAAAGATTATGTGGTCAGATATCTTGACATAATATTATGTAATGCTAAAAATTTGCGTCACCTACGATAAAATACTAAAATCATGAGTATTTAGATTTCGAAATTATGCCCTTCATTTTAATATAATGGCATACAAGTACATTTTTTTCATCTTTGAAACAATACTACATCTAAGAAATAAGACATTTGGGGAAGACTTTCAGTTCTTAGGGGTTTATTTCCGCATAAATAATTTGGACTACTGCTTTAGTTAAAGGGTGAAGTTCACAAGCTAGAGGCAATTCAGCCCCATTATTGGGTTCTTAGAGTTCACTATTGGGTTCTTAGAGTTCTTGCTTCTCCTTTACTTCCACCACTAGAAATGATTCAGCCCCATTCTGAACAATAACATTGCCTTCTTCCGAATCAACAAGACAGACTCCCAACCGTGAAAGTCTATGCACTTTCTTAGCCGACTCTTTCATTCCCTCCTCAACATGAGCGTTACCCTCATCGACAATCTGCTAAGAGCACCGGCAACAATATTAGCCTTACCTGGGTGGTAAAGAATACTCATGTCATAGTCATGAAGCAGTTCCAACCATCTTCTCCGCCTAAGGTTCAACTCCTTCTATCTGAAAACATATTGGAGACTCTTGTGATAGGTTAAGAGGTCCACATGCCCACCATAAAGGTAATGACACCATATCTTCAATGCAAACACCACTGCCATCAACTCGAGATCATGAATTGGATAATTCCTTTCGTGGATTTTAATATTTCGGCAAGCATAGGCTATAACCTTACCGTTATGTATCAACACACAACAAAATCCCACTCTGGACACATCACAATAAAACCTTTGGTGCCCTCTGGTAGGGTCAATATTGGAGCAGAAATCAAGTGAGTTTTCAATTCTTGAAAACTTTTCTCACAAGCTTCAAACAATTGAAACCTAATCTTCTTCTGGGTCAACTTGGTCAATGGAGAAGATATAGATGAAAATCCTTCCATAAATCTTCTATAGTAAGCATCCAAACCCAAGAAAGTCCTTATATCTATTTGGGAAGTGGGTCTGGGTCAGTTCTTCTCTGCTTCTATTTTCTGTGAGTCAACCTAGATACCTTCGCTGGATACAATATGGCCTAGGAAAGCCACAAACTTTAACAAAAACTCACACTTTGAAAACATGGAAAATAACTCAAGATCCTTGAGAGTCTGGAGGACTATTCTGAAGTGAGTGGCATAATTCTCCTAACTTCTAGAGTAGATTAGTATATCGTCGATAAACACAATAACAAACATACTCAAATACTACTTGAATACTCTATACATGAGATCCATAAAGGTTACAGGAGCATTAGTCAAACCAAAGGACATAACAAGGAACTTGAAGTGACCATAACGGGTCATGAAGGCTTTCTTAGGAATGTCACTTTATATTACTTTCAACTGATGATAACCGGATCTAAGATCTATCTTAGAGAAAAAAGTGGCACACTGAAGTTGGTTAAACATGTCATCAATTCTAGGAAGTAGATACTTATTCTTTATGGTGACCTTGTTCAACTGGCGATAGTCGATACACATCGTAAGGGAACCATCTTTCTTTCGCATGAAAAGGACAGGAGTGCCCCAAGATAAGACACTTGGTTTGATGAAACCCTTCTCTAAGAGATCTTTCAACTTCTCCATTAACTCTTTCAACTTAGCTGGAACCATTCTATATGGTGTGATAGAGATGGGCTGAGTATTGGAGAGGATGTCAATTCCAAAGTCTATTTCCCTATCGGGAGGGACTCTAAGAAGATTGTAAGGAAAAACTTCTTGAAACTCATTCACCAGCGAGACTAACTGAAGGGGTGGTTTCTCAACACTAGAGTCTTTAACTCTGACTATGTGATAGATGCAGCCCTTGAAGACTAACTTTCTGGCTTTAAGGTATGAAATTAAAGGACCCTTAAGCATTGTTGAGCTACTCTTCATCTCTAAGACTAGTTCACCTTGAAACTGAAACTTGTCTATTCAATTTCTACTATCAACTAAGGCATAACTAGCATATAGCTAATTCATGCCTAGAATAACGTCAAAACCAACCATATCTAACTTGACTAAGTCAGCTATGGTGTCTTTGTGATTAATTGAGATGAAAAATTTATATAGACTCTCTTAGTTAGAATCGACTCACTAACAGGGGTAGAAACACTGAAATTCTCTTTAAGTCGCTAGGGACAAACCCCAAACTTAATGATAATGTAAGGAGTCACAAAATATAAACTAGCACCTTGATTAAGTAAGGCATAAACATCTAAGGAGAAAACATTTAGTATACCACTGACAATTTCTCTGGTGAGTCTTCCTAATCCTGGAGACTAGACGTAACACACAGACAGTTTGAACCTCCGCCTGTACCAGATGTAGTGCCATTTTGGGCAACCCCTCCTACTTGAGTTGCTGATGAAGATTGGGCCCTAGTGCCTCCATTACCTTGCTTCCACTTCAAGTAGTCTCTAAGTAAGTGACCCAACTGACAACACTTGTAGCACCCACTTGTCTCATCCCGACAGCTCCGTTGCCTACCATACTTGCCACAAGTGGGTTCCAAGTAAATCCATGTGTCACACTACCTTGCGACTACGAAACCTAATCTTTAAAATTCTGACTAGTCTGAAACCTCTGGTTGGTTTTATTCCCTAGTGTAGGTATACTTGCTGAAGATGGTGCGTGTCCAGATGACCTCTTCTCAAAGAAAGATTTATCACCATTTCTACTTCTCTATTCACTAGGCTCATAAACTATCGACTTCACTCTCTTGCTCTAGAGTTCCCCTATCCCTCTACTTATCTTTCTCAACCTGCAGAGCATATACCATATGTCTGGAAATATCCATATCAGAAATCAACGGAGTAGCTTTGCATTCTTTCTTCACATGTTTTCCCAACTCATAGACAAACATCCTCATCCTAGATCTCATGACCGAAACCATATCTAGAGCATAGGGGGATAGTTGAATGAGCTTGAGACCATACTCCTTCACACTCATTCCGCCTTCTTTCAAATTCATGAACTCTTCCACCTTCACCTATCTTATCTCTTGGGGAAAGAAATTATCTAGGAATGTTCCTCAAAATCATCCCAAATAGTTGGATCAACATCCTCACCATGACCTTCTTCCCACTGATCATACCTAATGTTTTCTATGTCCTTGAGTTAATAAGCTACAAGTTCAACTCACTCAGTATAAGTAGCATCCATCGCTTTTAGACTTTTCCACATTTCATCAATGACATTTTAAGGATCCTGCTCTACCTTGGAACCTGTAAACACTAGCGGGTTCATCCAAAGAATTCCCCAATCCTAGTCACAATTGGTGTCTCTTGTGAACTAGAGTTGGTGCATGTACTGCCCTAACAAAGTAACAGAGCACCGCCATCTGAGTGAGCATCTGAATAGCTCCCCTAAATTATACCTCTGATATGAGAGGAGGCTGATGGGTGGGTGTCTGGGGAACCCTGACATTGTTAGTAGGCATTCTCCGAGTTCCAACACTTGAACCCTTGTCTTTTCAGTGAGCTCCATTCCTAGTCTTCATCCTAGTTGGTGGAGGCAGATTGATTGCATTGGTTCCAGTGGGAACCTCAGTACTTGTAGAATTTCTCGTGGTACGCTTTGGAGGCATGGTTCCTAAATATGTGAACGCACGAGTTAGAAGAAACTTTTATAGAGTTAAACTTTGTAGCACGAACAAGATTATGAAAGAAGGGTAGTAGTTTCTAGTATACTATAGCCTCCCTATTATAGATATGCACACTTCACACCCATAAGAAGAACTATACTAGACACGGCTTCATAGACATCCTAGGACACATGAACTCTATGCTTTGATACCACATTTGTCACACTCCGATCCTACACCCTAGACGTGGCCTACACTCAAAAATCATTGATGGTCCCAAGTGAACTACTGGCCTAGGTAACTACTATGCGGAAGACTAAATATACGTTCGAAAACTTTATGAAGTGAGCATTCAAAGCCATCCGATGCAAATGTCTAAATTAAATATGAATATAGATAATAAAGTTTAAAACATCTAAATACTTAACACTTGACTGACTCACTATCCTATTCGTGAAGCCTCTTCTACTAAATTTAATGTCGGGACAAGAACTACGGCTACCTCAATAACAAATTAAAAGTTTACCGAAATAAAACGACATAATTATATGGAGTCCTCCGAAAATAAGGAGGCTCACCAACAATGTTTATAGAAGAAGATCTCAATGGAGCACCTATTGTCGATCCTGAACACTTGTATATGATGCAGCGCCAAGTGACATTAATACATGGAATGTATGGTATTAAGGTGGAATAAAATAACAGGACTTGCTAAAGTACATAAGCTGAAAGGAACTGAAAATACTCAACTAAAAATAAAGCATGTAAATGTTGTGAAAACAAAAATGCTTTACAATTGAGATATGCAATAATATGAAGTACTAAAATATTATACTATTTCTTTTCTTGGGAGTTTCTCTAATCGACAACCATTAGTATGAACCTCTTGATGATACAAAGTCTTTCCCACATTGCCAGAGCCATCAATTACGTTTCCAAGGTAAAGGATGGACTGAACTAATGGATCCATGTCTAAGCCCTTACCAGGGGCTATTTGAGAGGTCTCCTGAACCAACAACACGATCTTGTCCTATGCTGGCTGCGCAATTTATGAGGTTTGAGTTGTCTGAACTCTCACCCATATCAGTGCTCAATACTTCTTGGAATCTTTTTACTTTCTCCTTAACTGAATGAATACAGCTTTATGAAACTATTTATGTTCTTTAAAACTAGTCATAATTATCTTGTAAAAGTAATGCATTTGGAATGCTTATTGTTCCCTTAAAATCTTTCTTAACTAAAAAGCTTAAATGCTTAAACTTACTTTGATTCTGAAATGCATGTGTGAAAACAATTATGTAAAAAGTCAATTCTTAACTAAATAGGGTTCATGTGATGAAATAAGCATGAACAACAATCCAAGAATTTGGAGTACATGAAGGACTATAATCTTTATGATAGAAATCATAATTAAATAATAAGGAATACAGGCCAACTTGAAATTTATAAAATTTTGGGGTAAAACCCTAGACTTAAATCTTAATGACTGAATTTTAGATGTAGGGTGTGAGGATGAATTTAGTACATAAACTATGATAGTCTTACATACCTTAAAGAACAAAGTTCTAGAAGAAATTTGAAGAAGATGCTAGAAACCCGTTTTCTCTTCTTGATTCTTGTTCTTAAGCCTTGGGAATATTTTTGAGAGTAATTAGGTCCGAGTATACTGATGAGGACCTTAATTAGGTGTAAAACCGTTGGGGTTTAGGCTTAGAAGGGATAGGAATTGACTGAAATATACCTCTTTTAAAAATTGTTGGAGCAGTCTAGGAGGGCCATCCAAGGTCCGTAAAAGCTTCCATGGACCGTAGACCCTTGCGTAGAAGCAAGGCTGAATTCTGGGGTTTCTGAACTTAAAAACTACGGATCCTTGTATGGCTTGTAAAAACATCTACATGTCGTCCTATTGGTCCGTAGAGATTATACTAAGGAAAGGTTCCAGGGCTTTGATCTATGGACAATTCACATTTCGTAGGATTGTCAATGACCCGAACTGCTTACCTGAAAATGCCAAGTTTCATGAATTGATTTCACGGGTTGTTCTATGGTTTGTAAGCACTTTTACAACCCGTAGACCAGATTGTGAAACTCAGGTCAAAAATGTTAGTGTCAAGAGTCTGATTGCACGAGCCAATTTATGGTCCGTGGTTTACTTTTACAGGCCATAGATGGTGTCCGTAAAATCAAACTTCAGCAAACTTGAGTTTTTTTTTGAGCTTTTCTGCTCTGATCTGAGTTAGGATATTTGGGGTATTACAAAAATGACTTATGGGACCATGGTTATGGAGATCAATAGGAACATTTTTCTGTTTAATAAGAACATCTACCCTTGGTTATCTTATATCCCTGATACATGGCATCAACTTTCCTGAAACAATATGTCCCAAGAATCAATTGCAAGGTGATATAGTGGAAAGCTCCTAATATTGATGTTTTCAAATGTAATTCAGATTGTTTTGTTAAAGGAAACTCAGGTCTCATTTTTGGGGCATTGTGCATTAGAGATAATGAGGGTCAATTTGTTTATGTTGAATAGAGAAGAATTAAGGATTGTCCTATCTTGTTGGCAAAGGCAATTGGATTCACGATGGGATTAGAATATCGTATCAACAATTAGATTCTTCCAATAATCATGGGCACACACTCATTGAGTTTGAAAAATGTTATTGATGGCATCTGGGAGATCCCATGGATCATTGCAATGGAAATTCAAAGGATTAATCATTTGAGGAATATAACTCCTAATACAGTGATGGTGGATCATGTCTACAGAGAAGGCAACAAGCTTGTTAATTTTTTAACTAATAACATTCTTTGTTTTGCAAGTTTAAATCAGATTACTTACAACATAAAACACGAATTACCAAGGGAAGCTACAGTAATTTTGGAGATGGAAAAAGCACAAGTCCCTAACTTGTGAATTCGGAAACACCAAAACAAGAGATTTGTGCCTAATTCAATATAGCAGTTGATTAACACATGCAACTTTTCAAAGATATGGCAGATCTAATTCATGGATCTGAAGGTTTAATACAACAAAACTTTGAGACAACAAACTTACCTTGTTATCTAATCCTTCATAGTATTAGCGCCTAGCTCAACCTATGGGGAAGGTGATTACATGGAAAGTGAGGAGTCATAAGGCATATGCCATAATAAGGGAGATTCTCTTGAAGATCATTATAGATTTAGAGGTGGGATAATAACATGGAGATGAAGCTTGTTAATTTACAAAATTTGAGTTGAAGGAATCTTCATCGGAGTCAGATCCATGGCATTTGTGGGGGGTTTTGGAATGTCTAAGTGGTATCTATCCAAGGTCAAACTCTTGTTACGGTAACTACTTCTCTTTAATGTTGGTACCCCGGCAGTGGTCTCGCTGGCAACATCAAGTCAGCCATTCAAGCTCGGATTAGATGTTCAAGATGAAGATGCGGACTGCATTTTTTCCTTTTCTTGTTCTTTTTTTATTTTGTTTTTATTTATTTATTAGCTTTCAGATAATTTTTATTGTTTTTTTTATTATTTGAATTCCAACTTTACTAACATGTTGCTCAAATTTTTGCTTTCTCCCACCTAATTCTTTAACATCCTTAACACATTCCCTAATTGCAAATAAAGAATCACTAGTTCTTTTAAACCCTCTTGAACAATCAAGTATAAAATATGAGCGCAACATCTCGTATATAAGAACTCGCCATCACATAACAAACTCTTTTGCAATCTAAGATGCCCTTTAAAAATATATTGTAAGCTAAGCTTTTATTGGCAATGGCATTATTCAAAGTGATTGAAAATACCTTCTTATCCACATGCTATTCTTTCGAACAATCTTATATAGTGTTAGCTAATTCAACATCAGTGTGAGGTGGATACGTACGACACAAATTTAGAACTTTACATACTAACCTCCAAATTTCATCAATAAAGTGGGAAATTAAACAAAATCTCTCGGAATTAGATGAAGTCCAACAATCAGAAGTCAAACATATCCAATTAGGAATTTTGGTTAAGGTTTGCTTCAATTTCTCTTTTTCTCTAATATATATACACTTTCGTGAAATTTGCAACACCAGTGTTTCTAGAAGCAATCATAACATCCGAACTTATATAATTCACTTAAGTGTTAATTCCATAATATTCTTAATGATAGCTTTAGCAAGCAAACCATATTGTATCCATTTGATCAATTTTTCTAGATTGCATTTACCTTCTATATTACTGAATATTTGGCCTAAATCATGAACTTTAAGCATTGAACATGTCTCTCTTTTGATTGAAATTCTTTCAATAACTTTTAATAATTTTATTAAGCATTGAGGACATTAAATAGAGAACATAAAACGCATAATCTGCATAATTTAAAATTTAGAACAACCTAAAATCTCTGAATAACACAAACAACCTAACTAAAATTCAAAATTCAAATTCATTTTAAACTAAACAACTTATTTTACTAAAAACTACTGTAGTAACTAAATGAAAATTTCAACACTCCTCCTTTGCTTTAGTTACTGCGATTAAAAAAATGCTCCTCCTCAATTTCTGCTCTGGTAGTTGATGCTGAATTCTTTTCATTATTTTTGAACTTGCAAAATTTCTTCTTTTCTGTTTTCTTCTTTTGATTTTGACCTTCAAAAACACCTTCCAAAACATTGTCTTATGTAGAAGTTTTTTGAAAGTTCTTTTATTTGGATAATCGTAGGATTTGCAAAGTATTGTTATAAATATTTTTCTTCCATCACAATAATACATATGACATAGGTTATAAAATATTATTTTATTTTCACTAACCAAATGTTATAGTTTTACCGGTGTAAATTTTTGAAGCATCCAAGGAGAGACTATTGCTTGACATTATTTAGGTTAAAAATAGTTGAAAATAGCCTGTGCATTGAAAAACGTACGGGTTAAAAATAGCCATGATAGATTAAAATTGAAATAGCTCTTGCAGGTTAAAAGTAGCCTTGATGGGTTAAAAATGGTTCTTTAGAAGAATTCACAGATCTCGTAAGATCAATGACTATCCATAGATAGATAAACATTAAATGAGAAAAAAGTTACATGTGTGAAGATTTTTGAATGTTGAGGAAGAGAGAAGGCAACAATAAGACTATAAGGGTAAGGAGCAGAAAGTTGTAGTTCAAGAATACGAAAAAGATAAATTAGATATTAGGGAGTTAACTTTTTAAGGGTAATGGCTTTAGCCTTTAAAGGCTTTAAGCCTTCAAGTCTTCAATGTACTAGTACTAGTAATCTAGTATAGGCTACATCAAGCCTCAAGGGCCAAAGGCCTATTTGGGTTAGTCTTATAAGCTCCGAATTTAAATGGGCTTGAAAGTTTTTTATCCCAACCCTACACAAATAACTAATTGGGTTGGACCAGCCCTATGGCCCAAGCCCATTTTGACAACTTCAACTTTCTATACCCTAAACCTAGCATATAAAAACACACAAAAAGACCTCATCTAAGGGGGACTCTTAATAAACAGCGGCATCATCATCATCAGTAGCATAGAGACCCTTCCTCAAAACCTACATGCTCACCATATACACTATATTAAAGGAATAAAAGTTCACCCATTTTTACCCAGCAAAATTTAGGACCATTAAACCTCCATAAACAACAAATGTCACTATCAAAACTCCATGAAAACACCACAAAACCCAGCCGAAATTGCCAAGTTAAAATATGTAAAAGGCAACTTTCATCGATGTTTCTATTTCCAGTCACGATTCTCCTTTTCAGCCAAAGTTTGATGCTGGATTTATTTGTATCTCTGTCTTGCTCGACATTTGAAAGTTCTTTAATGAATTACCAAAGAGGGTTTATACTAAAAGGTCCAATCTTTAACTTTGCCTCTCATTTATGTTCGAATGATATCCGTTTTTCTTTTCACTTTGAATGAGTTGATTTTATGACTTACTTATTTTTTGTTGTTTTTTTAAGAAAGACTTTATTTTAATTTGTGGTCAGATTTTAAAGGGAAAAGACTTCTGAATATTTAAAAAATTGAATTAAATACATGTCATAGCTAATCATAATTAAGTTTTATTTTCCTTACCAAATAATTCAAGAAATTGAATGCTCTTTAAGTAATGTTTCTGTTATGTATTTAATGTTTCCTTTTGATTACTATTGAATCATCTTCTAATTGGATTGGTTATTTCTTTTCCATTTGTTGCCGGTAAACTTGAAATGGCAGTAAACTTGAGACATTAGTTTCTTAAGTTAGAAATTTTCTATGCCCTAAAATAATGTTTATGGCCTTAACTTTAATTTAATTACTAATGTGGAGAAAGAGCAAAAGACGGATAAAATCAATTGTCATGGTTAATTAGAATAATCTATCCATATGATAAGCTCTAATGAGAGCATTCATAATATACAATCTTAACTAAGGTTGAAACTTTGCGTCATAGATAAAGACAATCACTAAAATGGTAAGGTTGCGTTTACGCATCTTGACCCAAACCCTCTTAAAAATATAAATTTTTTATTTAATGAACTAGTAGGCTCTATCCTTAGGTGTGATACACAAGGATAGGTTGCGTTTACGTGTCATGATAAGTGTATGTCATAGCTGAGGTTGAAACGTTGTGTCTTAGTCTAGTGTCACGACCCGAAGTATACCCTAGGTGTAACATGGCGTATAGAACCCCTAAAGGTCCTATACAAGCTACTTAGCATACATCATACAAGATAATAGAAATAAAAGATTTCAAAAGTAGCATTTTCATATTTCAAAAGAGTTGACAAATCGAAAGTCTAATATAGTCTCAACAAGCCATCTAAACATCAAAATAAGTAGTTGGGACATAACTTATATACCACGTACATCATTCAAAAACTAGAAAGACATAAAGCAAGTAAATGTGTTTCGGTCCTCCGAACATGAGGACTCATCAACCTTTAAATCCAATAGAATGATCAACTAGCCACGAATGTGAGAGGTAGGAGCGTCGGACCCTACATTAATGAGACAATGTAGGCACAAGTATACATTAGTACATGGAATGTACTAAGTATGAAGCAATGTGCATAAATAGACATGATAGAATGAAGAGTTTAAACATGTAAGGTATGACCATCATTTGAAACATTTAAAGGCTTAAAGAAACAACAATGTATAAATCATAAGATATGGTCAATGCATTTAAATTAAGAGACATAAGAAAGCTTTGAAGAAATATATTCATATTGTGGAATATTAGCTTTAACCGACATTAAGACCATGAGAGCTATATGATTGAATCCGGTATATCCCTCGTGCTGAAAGAAGGGGATTCTACTTGCCAAGGTAGAACCCGTTCACTTCATCTTTTACTCAAGTGGATCCACTAGCTAGCTAGGTCGTTTAAGACAATCCTATGGGGGCACGTAGTTTGGGACTAGAGTTTGCTACTAGAGAATACCCTATTTGAGCCTCCATCTCAAAGCCTATCAGTGCTAAGTCTAAATTCCAACGGAATATATAAAAGTCAAATATCATTATAACATAGAAAAGGTAATCAAATCCACATCTTAAGATTAAAAGATAGAATAGCTCTTTAAAACACAATTCAAACATGGGTGAGAAAACCTTTCACTAATATGAATCCATATGTGAGAAATACATTTCACAATCATGATCATTGTAGCATGTGAGAAAACCTTTCACAATAACATTAATACTTTCCTCTCAAAGCATCCTCAAATCATTTACATCAATTTCATAAAAGCATGCATATCTTCATAAATTCATATCTCATAGTTCATAGGCTGAATGGATTCATAATCTAAAATCATGGATTATGCATGGGTTCATGTGAATTTAACTCAAAATCTTGTAATTAATTTAATTCATGCATTAGAAGATAGATATTAATCAATAAAATTATAAATTGAAAAGAACCCATAAAGATTGAATAAAACCCTAACATGGTCAATTGAAATTGAATTGAGAAATTGAAAACCGTGGGGACCCCATGGAGGAATGGACTCAATAAGTGAATACTCACATACCTTGCTACTCAAAGCCCAAGATGAATGGTTAATTGAAGACCTTGGAGTGAACCCTAGCTTATTCTTCTTTCTTAGGTTGAGAGAGAATTTGGGAGAATGAATTTGGTTAGGTTTTGGAGAAATAGGAGAATGGGTGTAAAATGGGTAGATTTAGGACTTAAAGCCTTTATATAGGGCTTAGGATGAAGGCCAAAATGACATAGCACGGGCTTAAAATATTTAGGAAAAGATCCAAAAGCCCCTTAAAAATAACTATCGGAACTTCCTATGGTTTGGACCTACTGTCCGTAGGACTTTCTACGGACTCTCTATGGACCATCCTAGTCAACCGTACAAAAGTTCAGAGACTTTCAACTTAGACAAATCTTTGAAGGGACCTTTCTACGACTCGTAGGTCTTTCTCCGGTCTGAAGACACTAACCGTAGAAACCAACTTTGGCCTTAAAATTTCACTAAGTCTGGGACCTATCTACGATACCAATCTACGACTCGTAGAACATTTGACGAACCGTCTTGTTCACTCATAGAAGCGATATTGAAACATGATTTTCAAAAAAAATATTTTCTCCTTTTCTACGAGACTGGTCTACGGCCCGTAGAAAGTTCTACGAACCGTAGACTGGTTTCGTAGACCTGAACCAGTGGACAAAATTCCTGCAGCCTTTCCCTTCTTTTTTGAAATCCGAGGTGTTACATCTAGGCAATTAAAATTCAATAATATGAGCGAACCATAGGCAAATGATCTATCTAGGAATAAGTTGATAAAATTATAGTTAGAACTACAGGATGTAGGTGTGCCACATACCTTCTCGTGGGTCACCAGAATTCCTTACTCGGTCTTTTATTTTTGCAGACCGTTAAAAAGAGTAATTTTCGTTTGGATTAGGGATTCAAAAATGTGATGTGAAACTCTATAACTCAATTTCAAGTGACGACTTTGCAGATAAAAAAATTCATATTCAATAATGTCACTTCAATTGAAAAACCCCTTCTTCTTCTTCTTCGTCTTCGATGATGAAAAAGAGGGTGTGACAACTAGTAATTAGTTTTCTTATTAATTAAGATTTACAGGTTTTGGTTCAACTAATTGGAACATATATATAATTCTTATTTTTTTTCTTCATTCAATTGGTTGTGTCATATTAATTTTAATATGTCATATATATAAAGAAGTTAACTATTTTATCATGGAAACAACACACTATTTTATTCTTTTTATATAGATTTTTTCGGCTACACTCAAGTGATGACGTGTTTCTTTCTACAACCTTGACGTAGTCAATTTCTATGCCAGAATGGGGTTAAACAATTTAACTAAATACTATGCTGATGCTGCTGTCCAATTCATCATTGTTTCCTTCTTGCCTGATAGTGAAAACAATTTAGCCACATCCACATAGTTTCTGAGGAACCTGACTTTGAAAAATTGTGTTAGCATTGCAAAAGATTGTGATGGAACCAACATGTTCTTGGTGAAAACTTTAGACTTCAATACAAAGGTTTTGAAAGTTGACGGTCCGACATGTATTTATGGTGTGATTTTAAAGTCTTGATGTAATACACCTAGTGGCACATCCTTGCCACCCGAGTCTAATCAACCTCAATACATTGATGCACTAGATATAACATCCTCTCATGCTATCCAAACAAGGCCCTTATTAACACCTGAACTTATAATTGCATGTCAAGTGTTTATAAGGACCATTGTTGGCTAACCTGGGAGGATATTATCTTTGATGCATCAACGTATTAAGGTTGATTGGTCTCTGGTGGCAAGGATGTGCCGCAAGGTGTATGATGTGCAGACTTTAAAACCACATCATCAATACATATCGAACCATCAACTTTCAAAACCTTTGTTATGAAGTCTGAATATTGCACCACGAACATTTGGTTCCATCACGATGTTTCGCAATCCTAGAACGATCTTTCAAACAAAGTTTCCTCTGATTCTCTATGTATGAGGCGAAATCTTTTTCAATATCAAGCAAGAAGAAAACAATGTTGAACTCGATAGTAGCATCTGTGTAGTGTTTAGTTAACTTGTCTAACCCCGTTCTTGCGTAGAAATTGACTATGTCTGGGCTGCAAAAAACATGTCATCATTTGAGGTAGCTAACAAAATCCATATAAAAAGATTAAAATAGTGTGTCATTTCTACGGAAAAATAGTTAACTTATTTATTTATATAGTTGTGGCATCATTTGAGTAACAGGATTTAAGCATATTATAGTAGTTGGTATTGGAAGAAGTTGGATGCACTACAAAAGGACATGTTGGGGTGGTAATCTCAAAGAGCTTATGTCTTTACAGCCAATGGGAAATACTCAACATGAGCTAGTTATGCCTCAATGCTAGCTAGCTATGGAGAGTAAGTTATGGATTGCAGAAGTGATCTTTAAGAAATCTCTCAACCATGACAGAGATTCATTGTATGGGTAGCTGTGCGGGGAAGATGTAGACTAACAAATTTTATAATCAAAGATCTCACATTTTGAAGAAGAAAAACCAAAAGACTTAATAGATCTATCATAAAAAAAAGAGTTAAATCATTGATTTGGATAAGAAAAATAATTTAATTCTTTTTTTCACTACCTTTTCCTGTCCCCTTTTCTTTTTACCTTGAACTCTAAAGAACTACATCATACACAAGTTTGAGAAACACAGTTGTAAAAGATGAAGAGGTGAGGCAAGAAAATGTCATATATATACATATATTATTTTCTGGGCACATGATTTGCACGTGTATCTCATTTTAATCAATATATTTTTTTAAAAATTACATAAATAAGAGTTTAATCTATTAATTTTATCTTCATAGAATATAGTAAAAAAATATGCATGGTGAAAGGAAGCATAAACTATAGTACCTTGACAAAACATGTAATCGCTAAAAGATAAACCTATGCTCATATCAATACATATTAAGTAACAACACAAAATCAAAATATTACAAAAAGATAAGGAATAAGATAAAAGTCACCAAACGAACTGATGTGGTGTAAAAAGGAATAACAAAATATGTTGTGTGCATCAAAAAATAATTGAAAAAAAAGAAGAAAGAAGTTATAACAACAAAAGGATGAATTTTGACAATTTTGTTTCTTTTTTATAATCCCAAAAATTGTGCTACATTCTTTGCAAACAAATTGACATGGATTTGTACTAATATATTACGGCAATGCAATAAATTTGGAAGCACAAAGGTAGAACATTTTCAAAAATATCAAATACATTAAGTAGTATTTTAATAAGAGTAGCCAAAATGATTTTGCTACATTATTGTAATTACACTCCAATTCATTTCTGTATAAATGCCTCACATTAAGTAGTATTTTAATAAGAGTAGCCAAAACGACTTAGCTACATTATGGTAATTACACTCCAATACATTTATGTATAAATGCCTCCATTTCATCATTTAGAGCATTCTTAAAGTGACACCAAGTTATTTATGACTTGATGGGGCTGACAGCTCGGTCACCTGGTCATTCGTTTGGTTTTTATGAAAGTTTATGTGTTTTGGAGCTTTGGAAACTCCAACGGTTGACTTTGGTCTAAAGTTCAGGATGACGACATCAGAATGCAATTCTGACGGTTCAGTTAGCTCTGAAACGTCAAGTTTTGTCTAGAATGGCCTTTTGTGCAGGCCTCTGGGCTAATTCCAAGCCCCCTTGTGGATTTTTTCTAACTATGGAGCTTGGGTATGGGGCTCACATTTTATTGAGATGACCTCAGATGGAAATTTCAACTATTCCATTGAGTCCAGAATGTCAAATTTTGTGGGGTAGCATAATTTATTTGCATGCACAGGGTTCTAAATGAATCTCGAGCACCCCATCAGAGAGTTTGGCAATGGCCTAAACCAGCTAATGTGCATCAGCTGGTGTAGGTCATTTAACCCTTCGCCATCATGGGTCCTTGGGCCACGTTCTTGAAGGCCAAGCTACTAAGCCTCCACGATCACATTGCCTCACAATGTTTGTGATTGGTTACCCTGGTAACCCTTTGTGTTCACGGGCTCCACTCATCGCGATCGCAAAGCCCTAGCCAGCTGGTCACCGCATTCGTGTGGCCCTTGGAAAGGCCAAATTCATCGACCCTCAAGAATGAGGCCCCTCTTGGCCACGATCGCCATGTGTAATTTTATCTGGTCTTTTAAATTAAGACCAGACACGATCCACAACATTTCTAAATATTGTTTTGGCGAATTCTCCTCCATTTGAGCTCCATTTTGGGTTATTCAAAATTTTGGACATGAGAATCTTTGTGGCTATGTGGTTGGGAGTTTGCAAGAGTGTAGGGGAAGTTTTGTTGGAGTTAAATTTCGCCCCAAAAGGGGCTGCCTTCCCTGATTTCTTTGTTCTTTAAATGGTGAGTTTTGCATGCTTCGATTTTGGCTGTTCCAAGCCCTGAATTGTGTTTTCTATTGGGACACAATTTGTAGGAGGTAATTTGGACCTCATGATGAAGTCAATTCTGGAATTTCTGGTGCGGGCCCCATATTTCCAGTTTTGACTCTAATTTTGGTCCGTTTCCATTTTATGTGATTTTGGTGTCTAAGCAATCAAATTAACATTGTGGTTCTATATTTGATAGAGTGGCAACATTTGGAAGCCTTTGAAAATGGAAAAGCTTTGGAATTGTGATTTAGAGCGTGCACATTCTGCCTTAAGGTAGGCTATGACTTTTCATTCCTTAGAATGAGCTTGTTTATGTAAAATCATAAAGGCAGACTACGACTTCCCATTCCTTAGAATGAGCTTTGATTATGTAAAAGCATGTTGATTTGTGTGAATTTGAGGTGGGTACCTAGTTGATCATGCTAAATTACTTAGAATCCATTTTAGGCCTTTTCGGGCTTTGTGGGATTGAAGGATGTTTTTTGTCTACTTATGATCATCCTTACTTCATAATGTGCTTTGGTTGTTGTTGTTTATTGGTTTGAAGCATGTTTGGCCTTAGTTGGGGCCTAGACTAGTTATTTCCATAGACTTGCATTATTTGGAGCCAACTGGCCTCAATTATGCTCCGAGGTCATTTCAGAAGGCTTAGCTCCTTATGGATAGATGTAGCATACTTGGATCTTATAGTTTCAACCTTAGCTAGGAGGTAACCCAATGCTTGTGACCTATTATCCATAATTCCCTTCTTTCATCAGCTCTAGTGTTACCTAATTGTTATTTCGAAGGATGCTTATCAATTCAGGTTTGATTTGGTTCGAGCTTGGAGTGATTTATTGATTACACTTGGTATGGGGTTCTCCCCCTTGATGTTCGTTTGGTCGCTAATCCAGAATCTAGCCAACTCATCTCTAATTCTCAGATAAAGTCCCTGATTCACTCCCCTGAGTTACGATTAAAGTCCTTACTTCAGCTCGTATCCTTGGTTAGAGTCCTTGGCTCATATCTCACCTTGGTTTGAGTCCTTGGCATATATGTTGTGTTGGTTAGAGTCCTTGGCGTATCTCCTACCTGGTTTAGAGTCCTTTGCATTTCTATTGCCTTAGTTAGAGTCTTTGGCATATCTTCTGCCTTGGTTAGAGTCCTTGGCTCATATCTCACCTTGGTTAGTATCCTTAGTGTATCGTTTAACTCAATTTAAGTCCTTGGACTCCATCCACCTCAGTTAAAGTCCCTGGCTTACATTTGACTCAAATCAAGTTTGTGAACGTCCATTGAAGTTTTGGAAGTATCCTTAGATTCTCCTTTCGGTTCCTAAGCATATGGAGGTCCGTTTGGGTTTTACATAAACTTGAAAACGAGGTAACTTTTGGGCTTATAGTGGTCCAGTTAGATTTAGTTAGCTATCACTCATTTATTTCTTGTTAGTTGTACACTCGTATGCTTTCCTTCAGCTTTCCACTTTTTGTCTTCTGTTTGTGTTTAGATTATATCATTTCTTATTGCCTTTACATTTGTTGCTCAGTCGGCCTAATTCATACTGAGTACCTATTATTTTGGTACTCATTCTATACTCTGTATCTATTTTTTTATGCAGGTCAGAGCACCAATTACCAACACTGAGATTCGACCATGTAGCACCTTAAGCTTTAGACGCAATGGTGAACACATGGAGTCCTAGACTTACCTGTCTCTATCTGTATTTGACGGCTAGTCTTTTACATTTTGAGACAAGCCTTGTATTTTGGTTAACTTTTACGACTTGTACTATTTTATTTTAGAAGCTTTGTACTTCTAAAGTCTAGGTTCTTAGAGTGATCTTTTATTGTATATATTTTGGTTTGCTTATGCTTGTCTTCTATTTCTATAATGTATTTGTCACTTCCATTTCTTTTCTACCTTTATACCCACTACCCGGTGTTCTTGGTTATGGGTTGGATTACCTACTACTGGGTTATAGTATGTGCCACCATGGCTCAAGGAATAGGATCGTGACAAGTTGGTATTAGAGCCTAAGTTCACCGATCTCACTTGTATAGAGCTAATGCCTAGTAGAGTTCTGCGGATTGGTATAGAGAAGTTTGTATCCTATCTTTAGGAGGCTAAAGGGTGTTGTTAGGAATGTACTCTCTTTTGTATCTCTTTGGTGCAGTGTGTTCTTATTAGTTCTTGGAATCTCACTTCTTTTACATTTTGCAGGACATCTCATATGTGTCGCTCGGCAGTCATAGGTGATCCAATCGAGCATGCAGGTAGAGCACCAAATAAGGGTAGAGAATGGCCTCGACCATAGGCCAAGGCTGCAGCACCAGACCCTAATAGAGAGAGGACTCCGAAGCGTGCAATGGATCCTCAAAATGCTCAGGTTCCCCTTTAGCCAGTGGAGCTGGGCGGGCCCAGCTACCACCCAGACTGGCTATGGCTCCCGATCTTTAGGCAGCCATTACTCAATTTCTAACCATTCTTGGGTGTCTGCAGTAGGCCACAACTACAACTAGAGTTGTACAAGCACTAGCCACGCAGGGTCACCCTGCAGAAGAGGCACCTCAGGTTCAGGTACCACCTAGGGGTGCCTAGCCCATTATTGCAGCTATAGCTTTGCCGCTAGAGTAGTAGAAGATGCTCGAAGAGTTTATGAGACAATCACCTCTGAGGTTTTCTAGGGCTACTGGAGAGAAATCCCATAAGTTTCTCACTACTTGGCGTGAGTGGCTATACAATTTGGGCTTGATGGAGTCAAGAGAAGCCGACTTCACTACTTACGAGCTTGATGGGCCAGCCAAACAGTGGTGGACAGGTTATTGGTTAGAGTATTCTTAGGCCTTCTTAAATAGGTTTATCACCCGTAGTGTCAGAGATAGACTCTAGGATCAGTTCTCGAGGTTGGAGTAGGTCTTCATGAATGTGTATAAGTAAAAGGAAAGATTTCACGAGGTCTCATGCCATGCTACTATGATTCTACTTACTGAGGAGGAGAGAGTTTGGTGCTTCGTTAGAGGTTTAAAACTTCAATTGTAGATTAAGATTCAGTCTATGATTTCAGCGGGTCGTTCTTTTTTGAATGTAGTTTACCATGTCATTTCTCTTAAGCAGCTCCATCACAAGGCCTATGGGGAAGCGATAAAAGGTTCAAGCATGAGGGTAGCTACAATGAGTCCAATTCTATGTCCAAGGACTCCTATGATAGGCCCCGCCAGTGGTTTCAGCAGGGTCAGTCTAGCTGGCCTGTTTAGGCCTCACTAGAGACTTCAGAAGGTGGTTAGTGTAGTCAGGGTGACGCTGGCCCAAGCTAGGGTTGAGGTGGGTCATACTCGGGTGCTTCAGACCATGGTGGTTATTCTTATTCAGGCGGATCTTCCCCGCGTTGCTATGATCGTAAGGAGTTGAACCATTGATCTAGAGAGTGCAATTTGTGAAGGATGCTTGCACAAGCTCCACATGCAGCCTAACAAACTCTAGTAGTAGCACATCCAATTAGAAGCGGAGGCCATGGTCAGGACCATAAGGGTGGTCACCAAGGTGCACGGGGTCACCCTTGAGGAGGCAAGTCAGGTGGTAGGTCAGATGCCCATGGTAGAAGTGGACAGGCCCACTTGTATGCAGCTCTAGTGAGGGTGGACGGTGGAGGCTGAGGCATTGAATGTGGTCATCACAGGTACGATTCTCCTACAGCAACAGCCTACCTCAACTTTATTTGATCCAGGCTCTACTTATTCATATGTATCTGTGTATTATGCTTTCCATTTGAGTATGAGTCTGGAGCCTTTGGCAGCACCGTTATATGTGTTAACCCTAGTGAGTGAGTCTTTAGTAGTGGATCACATGCTTTGATCTTGTTTGGTGACTATCCAGGGACGCGACACTCCGGCTGACCTAATTTTCCTTTATATATTGGACTTTGATGTTATTTTGAGCATGGACTAGTTATCCCCTTACGTGCGGTCTTGGATTGCAACTAGTGTCCTCAGTGCCTAATTATGTCCTATTCTAATGATATTTTGATGATTTGTAGTTATAAAGGCTAAGGGATAAGGCAAGGAATAATACTTAGAAGAAAGGCCAAAAACATGGGAAAGAGTAGCAAATCCCAAACTTGATGGTCGCCTAATCGAAATGGTGAATCGCCCTAACAGTTGAACTTCACCAAAATGGACAAGGGTTTAAGGTCTAAGTGTTAAAATAAATGAGCAAAGAATAGATGCATCGGTCCAAGTGTCCATCGCCGAATGCGACAATACTTGGAAGAAAAGTGAAGGCTTAAAAGGAGAACAAAGGTGATATTCAGTGATCCAGCGAACGTGAAAGGCTTGTTCCATCTTCCGCCAACTGAGGTTCAAACACCTGAAGCCTCGAGCCAGTAAATGGCGAGTTGAACGACAAGAATGGCGATAAGCCGAGTAAGTTCGGTGAGCCCGACTAATATCACTGAATGGTATGCAGAAGAATATTTTTGAAAAGTATAAATAGTTGGAAAGAGAGAGAAAGTGCAGATATCTTATGTTTTATTAGTTTTTACTTTTAGAACTCTTATAGAGAAAAACTCTTGGGGTATTATTCTTCAATTGGGGTTTTGAGTATTGCTCTTGTAATTGACAATTATAGAGTGAAATCAAAGTGGGTGTTGTTTATAATTGTTGAATTTCATCACATCCATGGCTGCTATCATGAAAGGTATCATCTCTGCACTTTTTGAGATGGGTGGCTAAAACCCCAATCTATAGGGGTGTAATTATGGGGTTGGGTGTTGATTTAAATTAATGGGAATGTTGTATTGTTCTATTTTCTTGTTTTTCACCATGGATTTGGGCTGTTAGCAGGTGAGTACTTTTGGGGTTAAGGTGTCCAACTTAATCATATTTTAGATCTCTAATTGGTGCTCGAAAGAGACCAATAAGAGTGGGTAATTTTCTCAATATTTGCAATTTAGCTTAATCTAATTGTAAAAGCAAAGTAATGGGTTGGTATGTAAATCACATAACTGAGATCGAAAGGAGATTTTATGAAATAATGTTATGAGATCGAAAGAAGATTATCATTATTGAAAATGACCAGCTTATCCATGGTTGTTAAGCATTACCAAGAAATGCAATTATACCCTTAATTGGCATCAATACACACCCCTACACCCCTAGATTTGATTGCCAATCTCTAAACTTCATTTTATTAAGTTTGTCGCTCATCTTGATATTGAAATTATATAATAAATTTTGGTGGAATGATCCATCAAATTGCGTCATTGCTACATTAGATTAGTTACATCTTAATTCATTTCTTGGATTCTTAACCTCACACTACTCCTTGTAGGATTCGACCCCGACTCTTAGTTGGGTATTTTATATTGACGACAATCGCTTACTCTTTGGTCCTTAAGGAAGGAATCGTGCTTGGGCACAAAATTTTTGGAGATGGTATTGAAGTAGATCAGGCCAAAATTCAAGTGAATGACAAGTTACCCCCCCCCCCTCCAATTTCAGTAAAGGCAGTGAGAAGTTTCCTTGGTCATGCTGGATTCTATCGGCATTTTATTTAAGGATTTTAAAAAAAAATAGTTTTTCCATTGTGTAGGCTGCTTGAAAAGGAGTGTGCTTTTGAATTTGATGGTGCTTGTCTAGAGGCTTTTGTGAGTTTAAAAGCAAATCTTGTTTCATCCCCTATCATAATAGCCCCCGGTTGGAAACTTCCTTTCAAAATTATGCGTGATTCTAGCGGATTGGCACTTAGAGCTGTTCTTGGGCAGTGGAAAAACAATTTCTTTCATCCCATTTATTATTCTAGCAAGACCTTGAATTATTCTCAAAAGAATTATACTGTCACGGAGCAAGAGTTGTTTTCCGTGGTGTATGGATTCAAAAAGTTTAGAGCATATTTGTTGGGTACCAAAGTGGTTGTGCATACGGATCATGTTGGTCTAAGATACCTGATGACAAAGAAAGAAGCCAAACCTAGACTCATCCGGTGGGTACTGCTTCTCCAAGAGTTTCATTTTGAGGTAAGGGATAGAAAGGGGTGTGAAAACTAAGTAGGCGATCACCTAAAAGCTTGAAGTAGATGATGTAGCAGTTGAGGGAAGAGATATCAGTAAGGCTTTCCCTGATGCGGGCTGTTAATTGAAGGTTTGAATAGTCATCAAAAGAGGAAGTTTTTATTTGATGTGAAGAGGTATATATGGGATGAACCTTTCCTTTTTAGGGAATGTGCTGATAATGTTATCCGGCGGTGTGCCTGAAGTGGAGTGCAAGAAATACTTGAAGCTTGCCATGCTTCATTGGTGGGAGGTCATCATGGAGGCATACGTACAGCTTCTAAAGTTTTGCAATGTGGTTACTTTTGTCCCACAATGTTCAAGGATGCTCATGCCTTTTGTACGTGTTGCATGCAATGTCAAATGCAAGGGAGTATTTCAAGGCCACATGAGCTACCTTTGTCATATATTCTTGAGATTGAGCTATTTGATATTTGGGGGATTTTTTTCATGGGCCCTTTTCCTAGTTCTTTTGGGAACAAGTACATTCTTGTGGCAGTTGACTATGTGTCCAAATGGGTGGAGGCAATAGCACTACCAAACAATGAAGGAAGAAGTGTCACAAAGTTCCTAAAAAAGAATATTTTCACTAGGTTTGGGATCCCAAGGGCCATTATAAGTGATGGTGGCTCTCATTTCTGCAATAGCCAATTTGAAGCACTTCAGTCTAAGTATGAGGTAAAACACAAAGTTGCAACACCATACCATCCACAATCTAGTGGGAAAGTTGAGGTATCTAATCGGGAGATAAAAAGCATCTTAGCCAAAATAGTGAATGTCCACTGCACTAATTGGTCTAGAAAGCTTGATGACGCCCTTTGGGTCTATCAAACAGCCTTCAAATCCCCTATTGTAATGTCTCCGTACAAATTGGTATTTGGGAAGGCCTTTTATCTTCCAGTTGAATTAGAGCACAAAGCCTTATGGGAACTGAAGAGGGTGAATTTAAAATGGGAAGTGGCAGCCAAAAATTGTTTGAGTCTACTACTTGAATTGGATGAGTTTCGGTTACAAGCATATGAGAGCTCCACACAGTATAAAGAGAATGTAAAATGGTGGCATGATGCAAAGATCTTGCATCGGGAGTTTAGAGTGAGTGAACTAGTCCTACTTTTTAATTCACGATTGAAAATCTTCCCGGGTAAGCTAAAGTCCAATTGGATTGGTCCGTACACAATCACAAAGGTGTATGGGAACGGAATAATTGAAATTGAAGATGTAAAGGGTATCAAATTCAAAGTTAACAGCCAAAAGTTGAAGGTATACTTTAGGTAGGGTCGTGATGTGAGAGTTGTTGAAGTGGTGTACTTGTATGATGCTTGAAAGCATATCCACGTTGTGCCGCGATGTTAAATTAAGCGTTTCTTGGGAGGCAACCCAAGTATTAGTAGTTTTCAACAATATGGATGTCATTTGTGCAAGATGGAAAGAAGATAGCCGATTGGGAGGCCTATTAGGTGACCCACCAAAGTCACTAAGTGAAGCTTCAACGAGTTCACCCATTGGGCAGCTCAACTTTGTGAGACTACTGTCATATTCGGCAACGTACACCTCTAATTCGGCAATTCACCGATGATGCTGGGTGAACCCGACTCAATTCACCGATGATGCTGGGTGAACCCGACTCAATTCACCCAATGAGCTACCCAAATTAGAGGGTGAACTGTCAACTCTGGTGATACACATGGAAATTTGGTGATGCACCTATCTACTTTAGGTGATCAGTCTATAGCTTACCGAGTCAGAAACAAATTTCTCATGCGCTACAGGCATGGTCGGTGATCTGTCCAAGTTTGGTGATCCACCGACCTAGTCAGCGATCGCGAACATCACGCATTCAGAGAGTTCCTCAATCTAAGCTCATTTATTTCTTTTCTTCGCATTGAGGACATTGCACTTTTATTTTGGTGAGGTGTGAGGCACTTTGGGTGCCCACCCTATGCTAAATAGTGTCAGTTGCACTTTTATTTCTCTATCCTTTTCTTTGTGACATGCTTGAGCTTTCATTGATAATGATGTGAGGATCTATTTTGTTCAATATTGATGTCTTAAATAGTACTCATGATGAGCAATATGTTTAGTGTTGAAAATGCAAGAAGAAATTGGTGTAGCTTCACTTTTGAATGATCTTTTTGAATCTTGTGTTGTCTAGCTGCATTTTTTATGTGAGCCTTGCAATAAAAATTGCACGTAAGCTTTTGATCCTTTCAGGTTGTGTTAAATGATTGTGTTTGAAGTGCCATATGTGGTGAGATTTTACTTGTAAGCATACTTGTGGAATCCTAGAATTTACCTTGTTAGTCCAATTGTCTAGCTTTGGTAAGTGTATGGAATGATCTTTGGCAGAAATCTTGAGAGGGAACCCAAATTTCAATATCCTTTTATGACTACCTCGTGTAGATGTGCAACCATTTTGACACCATTTGATCCTAAACAATTTGTTAATAACCGCATTGAAACCTCTTGAGCCAAATTGCCCCTAACTTCTCACCCAAAATCCTTTTCGAAGCATTGGTTTATTTGAATAGCAAACTTAGGCCAAAAGCCTTAGTTGGGGTGTGAAAAGGAAGGAGGAAGAAAATTCAAGTGAAAGATAAATAAAGATAAAATGAGACTCAACTTTGAAGGGTGTTACAAAAAGAAGGAACCCCTCCCTAAAAAAGAGATTGAGATGAACAACCGTTTGAAAATTGCAATGGAAAAGAAATTTTGGTAAAATAAAAAAGTATTTCCAATAAAATGATTGACAAATCAAAGTTTGAGTTCTCAAATGAAAAGAAAAGAAAAGAACTTGAGAAGAGGTGAAGATGATTGCAACAATGCTTAGAAAATGTGAAGTCACTGAGCGAAATTGACCGTACTTTAACCCTCAGCCCCATTACAAGCCTAAAAGATTTGAGATCTTGTATGAACTAGGTTGTATGATGATTGGAAAATATGGGCAAACCTATGGGATAAAGATTGCATGTATTTCTCTTTTGGGAAAGTGAGAGTTGTGTTGATTCCTTACTTCTTTATTGATTTGCTTTGTGAGAGAATGGAATCGTTCTTGTTATGAGGGCACTTGAATGCATTTGTTGAAACATGGTCTTGCATTAGAAAAGAAGCTATAGTGATATTGAGCTTGGTTTGATACCGGATAGTCATCATTTGAAGCTTTTTGATCATGATGGAATGTAGCATGTTATTAAGAGTAGTCTTGTAATGGCACTTGCATGGTAGCTCTCATTAAGAACTGTTGTAGACACCCTTGTTTAACTAATTATGTTCTTCATTTACTTGAGGACAAGAAAAAGTTATAGTTGGGGGTGTTGATGAATGGTAGATTTACACTCATTTGAGGCCTATTTAGTTAAACAATCAGTGTCCTCAGTGCCTAATTATGTCCTATTATAATGATATTTTGATGATTTGCAGCTATGAAGGCTAAGGGACAAGGCAAGGAATGAATACTTGGAAGAAAGGCCAAAAACATTGAAAAGAGTAGAAAATCCCAAACTTTATGGTCACCTAATTGAAAGGGAAAATTGCCCAAACTGTTTAACTTCGTCGAAATGGACAAGGGTTTAAGGTCAAAGTGTTAAAATAAATGAGCAAAGAATATATGCTTCAGCTATCCACCAAACTCAAAAGGGCAAATATGCCATCCATCGTCGAATGTGACAGTACTTGGAAGAAAAGTTAAGGCTTAAAAGGTGTGTTCCATCGAGTCCGCCAACTGAAGTTCAAACACCTCAAGCCTGGAACCAGTAAAAGGTGAGCTGAATGACAAGAATGGAGATCCACAGAGTTAGCTCGGCGAGCCCGACTAATTTCACCAAATGGGATGCGGAAGAATATTTTTTAAAAATATAAATATTTGGGAAGAGATAAAAAGTATAGATATCCTATCTTTTATCAGTTTTTACTTTTAGAACTCTTAGAGAGAAAAACTCTTGGGTATTATTCTTCAATTAGGTCTTTGAATATTGCTCTTGTAATTCACAATTAGAGAGTGAAATCAAAGTGGGTGTTGATTATAATCATTGAATTTTATCATATCCATGGCTGCTATCATGAAAGGTATCATCTCTACACTTTTTTGTGATGGGTGGCTAAACCCCCAATCTCTAGGGTTGTAATTATGGGGTTAGGTGTTCAATTAAATTAATGGGTTTGTTGTATTGCTCTGTTTCCTTGATGTTCACCATGGATTTGGACTGTTAGAAGGTGATTAATTTAGGGGTTAAGGTGGCCAACTTAATCCTATCTTAGATCAGTAATTGGTGCTCGAAAGAGACCAAAAAGAGTAGGTAATTGTCTCAATATTTGCAATTTAGCTTAATCTAATTGTAAACGCAAAGTAATAGGTTGGTATGTAAATCACATAAATGAGACTGAAAGGAGATTTTATGAACTAATACTATGAGCTCGAAAGAATATTAGCATTTTTTAAGATGACCCAACTTATCCATGATTGTTAAGCATTACCGAGCAATGCAATTATACCCCTAATTGGCATCAATCCACACTCCTACACCCCTAGATTTGATTACCAATGTCTAAACTCCATTTTATTGAGTTTGTCGCTCATACTTGATATTGAAATTATTTGATAAATTTTGGTTGAATGATCCACCCAATTGTCTCGTTGCTGCATTAGATTAGTTACATGTTAACTAATTTATTGGATTTTTAACCTCACACTACTCCTTGTGGGATTCGATCCCGACTCTTAGTTGGGTATTTTATATTGACGATGATCACTTACTCTTTGGATATTTTTAAAGAGTAGTTTGAGCATTATCAATTCCCCCAGGGGTGTGGTAGGTCTCTTGTACTAACACATCGATTAAAGTTATCTCTTTTATTTGAGCTTGAAGGTTAGTGGTTAGCGGTTTCCTAACTTATTTGGCTTATGTGCGAGATATGAGTAGGGAGGTTCCTTTAGTTGATTCATTCCCTATTGTCTGTGAGTTTGTTAATGTATTTCCTACTGACCTTCCTAGCATACCCCAGAGCATGATATTGATTTTCCTATTAACCTTGTGTCGGCCACTCGACCCATTTCTATTCTGCCTTATTGGATGGCCCTCGCAGAGCTCAAGGAGCTAAGTGTTCAGCTTCAAGATATCTTGGGTAAGGGATTCATTCGGCCTTGTGTATCACCTTTGGATGCCCTCGTGCTATTTGTGAAGAAGAAAGATGGGACCATGCGGATGTGTATTGACTACAGGCAGCTGAATAAGGTGATAATGATGAAGCATTACCCCATCCCTCGTATTGATGATCTATTTGACCAGCTTTAGGGTGCCACAATATTTTCAATGATTTACTTGAGATTCGGCTACCATCATTTGAGGATTAGGGTAGTGGACATTCCTAAGACCATATTTAGGACTCGTTATGGTCACTATGAGTTCCTTGTAATGCCTTTCAGGTTGACAATGCCCCTACTGCCTTTATGGACAAGATAATGCGTGTGTTAAAGCCTTCTCATTATTCATTCATCAGAGTGTTCATTAATGATATTTTGATATACTCGCAGAGCGAGAGAGAGCATGAGCAACATTTTGGGATTGTGCTCCAAACTTTTAGAGATCAACAACTTTATGCCAAGTTCTCAAAATTTGAGTTTTGTCTTGAGTCTGTACCATTTTTGGGGCATGTGGTTTCCAAGGATGGTACCATGGTGGATCTAGTGAAGATTGAGGCTATTCGTGATTGTGCTAGGCCCACCACAGTTATTATGATTCAAAGCTTTATCGGATTAGAAGACTACTACAGACGGTTTCTAGAGGGCACTTCTACTATTGTAGCACCCTTGAACCGATGGACTCGCCTTGATGCTCTATTTGAGTTGTCTGAGTAGTGTGAAATAAGATTTTGGAAGCTCAAGGAATTGCTTACTACCACTCATATATTGACTCTTCGAGTTAAGGGTAAGGGTTTCATAGTGTATTATGATGCCTCCATCATTAGTTAGGGTTGTGTATTGATGCAGCGAGGCCGAGTTATAGCTTATGCATCGAGGTAGCTTAAGTTGCATGAGCATAACTACCCTACTCATGACTTGGAGTTGGCAGCAATAGTTTTTGCAATTAATATCTAGAGGCACTACCGGTATGGAGTTTATTATGATATCTACACTTATCATAGGAGTCTCTAGTAATTATGAGCTAGAGGAACCTTAATTCAAGGCAGCACCATTGTATTGACCTCTTGAAGGACTACGACCTCTCTATTCTCTACTATTCGAGCAAGGCAAAAGTACAAGTGGACGCTTTGAGCCGAAAGGTGGTGAGTATGAGTAGTCTTGCCTTCTTGTATATTGTTGAGTAAACTTTGACTTCGGACATTCAGTCATTAGCTAATAGGATGATTCAACTGGATATTTCAGATTCTAGATGTATGTTGGGCCGTGTGGGAGTTCAGTCTTCCTTGTTGAAGTAGATTCATGGTCGCTAGTTTGAGGATGAGACATTGGTGTCTCTTCAAGATCGATTGTTAGAGCGTGATGCTGGTCAAGCTACCTTAGATTCAGATGGGGTGTTGAGAATTACTGCTTATATCTATGTTTCGAGAGTTGGGGATTTGATCCAGTTGATCCTTCCTGAAGCCCATGATTATAGATATTTTATCTATCCCAACAATGTGAAGATGTATTGTTATTTTAGGCAGAACTACTAGTGGAGTGGTATGAGGATAGTTATTGCATACTATGTGTCCCATTGCCTGTGTTGCCAGTCGGTGAAGGCCGAGTATTTGAGTCCTGGAGGTGAGTTTCAGAGATTACCCATTACCAAGTGGAAGTGGGATCACATAACCGTGGACCTTATTATGGGTTTGCCTCGGACTGCTAGAGGTGTTGACAGTATCTGGGTCATTATTGATCGATTGACATAGTTAGCACACTTTTTTCTTGTGCAGTCTTCATTAGAGCCGAGAGGTTGGCTCGTATCTATATTTGGGAGATGGTTCATCTTCATGGTTTACTTGTGTCTATTATCTTGAATTGGGGTTTTTAAGTCATTTCTAGCTTATAGAAGACCTTTCAAGAGGAGTTGGGCACTCGTGTTGACCTTAGCACAACTTTCCACCCACTGACCGATGGGCATTTGAAGCGTTCTATTCAGGTTCTTGATAATATGTTGTGAGCCTATGTTTTGGAGTTTGGAGGTCATTGGGACTAGTTCTTGCCTTTGGTGGAGTTTGTGTACAACAACAACTACAACTCTAGTATCCAAATGGCCCTGTTTGAGGCCTTATATAGTAGGTATTGTCGCTCTCTAATTGGTTCGTTTGAGTCTACGAATCCTAGGCCACGTGGTACTAATTTGCTTTAGGAGGCCTTAGATCAGGTGTAACACCTCAGAAATTGGGAAGTTGAAAAGAAAAGAAAAGTGCAAAAATTCCTCTAAGACAGTGGTCTACGAGACAGATCTACTGCCCGTAGGACTTCTTAAGTGCCGTAGGAAGGGAATCGTAGGACCCAAAAATTTAGTTGGGAAAATTGAGTTTCTGAAGTTTGACCTACGGATGAATAGGACAAGCCGGATAAATTGGAACGAGTCGTAGATGGGTTCCCTAGAGATGTTCCAGACATAGTAAACTTTTGGACATAAACTTGGGTTCTACGGATGGGGTCTATGGACCATAGGAAGGTAGACGGACCGTAGAAAGGTCTTGTGGAAAGTAAGGTGAATTTGGATTTCTGAATTTGGTTGTACGGTTGACAAGTACGAGCCGTAGAAAGTTCTACGGACCGTTGGACTGTCCGGCATTTATTTCTTAAGTGTATTTGGGTCTTTTCCTATGTATTTAATGCCTATACTATGTCATTTTACCCCTATTTCTAAGTTCTATGACTACCCTTCTACCCCAAAATTTTCCCCAACTCTCTTATTCTCTCAAAACCCCCAAATCCTCTCCAATATTTCCTTCAAAAATACTCTCTCAAGATCAAGGAAGAAGAAGCTAGGGTTTCCATATCAACTCTCATTTTTCACCATTTCTTTTGGGCTTTGATCCTCAAGGTATGTAGGGCTTCATCAATGGGTTCCATTTATTCATTTAGCCCCAACGTTTCTCCATTCTCCAAGTCAAATTTTAACCAAAATTGATTAGGTTTTCATTCAATTCTTCATGGGTTCAAATTGTGTCGATTCAATTGTTAAAATTTTATCTTATTATGATTGTTTTGACTCAATTACATGCTTTCCAATTGTTATCATATGAACCCATGCATTGATCATGATTTTGACTATGATCCCTAAATGACATGGATTTATGAAGAAACAATGAATCTATGAATGATTTTTTCATGAAGTTATGCATGCTTTATGAATTAGGTTGCTTCAAGATGAGCATCAATGAAATTGTGAAAGGAATTTTCCACATATTAAGGAATCATTGTTTTGTGAATGGTTTTCTCACACATGCTTGATTCAAGATTTAATGAGCTACTGTATGATGTTTTAAGCTTGGATTAGTAAATAAAATGTACTTTTCCATGCATGATGTTATGCTTATGAAAATGACAATTCTATCGAGATTTAACTTAGGATAGAGAGAACTTGAGGTGGAGATGCAAATAGGGTAGTCTCTAGTAGCAACCTCTAGTTCCCAACTACGTGCCCCCGTATGATTGTCTTAAATGACATAGCTAGTGGATCCAAAAATAGTATATGATACGATACATAGTCCTACCTTAGCAAGCAGACTCTCCCTTCTCGATGTAGGAGTTACATCGGATTCCAAGGTATAGTTCACATGGTCTATTGTCAGTTAATGCTAATTTCCCACAAATTGAACTAAGTTGCTTTTAAAGGTATTATAAAGCTTTCATTATGATTTTAAGATGCAGTGACCATGTTCATGTGTTATGATTCTTCTTTTAAAGGTTTTACTACGTTTTAGCTTGGTGATGCATATCATGTTTTTGATTATGTCCTCTTAGATCATGTTTTACGTTTCTATGCATGTCCCTCATACTTAGTACATTCCATGTACTAATGCATACTTGTGCCAACATTCTTTCACTAATGTGGGGTCCAACGATCTTCCTCCTCCCGCTCGTGGCTAGTTGCTTGATCACTTGAAGTTCGAAGAGTTGGTGAGTCCTCATGTTCCGAAGACCATGTCACTTTTACTCATTTTCTTATGTTTTAGTTTTCAGACATTGTACGTGGTGTACGAGTTACATCCCGACTGCTTCTTTTGATATAGAAGAAATGGCTTGACAAGACTATGTTAGTTTTCCTCTTTTATGTCAAACTTTCCTATTCATATAAGATTCTCTACTTTTGTCTATTATATTTTTTATACGTATGTCAAGTGGCTTGTGTAGGGACTCTCAAGGTCTTATATGTCATGTCACATTTAGGGTGTACTTTGGGTCGTGACATCAAGTGCGACTGATCCAGGATAGGCTGAAGACAACTCAGAGTAGACTCGAGAGTTAAGCCAATCATAGGCATCAACCATTAAGGTTAGTAGTTGGTGATGTATTCCTCCATGTGTCACCCATGAAGGGCGTAATGAGGTTTGGGAGGCAGGGCATGGTTAGCCCTAGGTATATTAGGACTTATGAGATCCTTTAGACAATTGGTGAAATTTCTTATGAGTTGGTCGTACCTCCTACTTTTTTAGCTATTCACTTAGTTTTCCATGTTTCGATATTGCTCCAATTTGTTCCAGATGAGTCACATGTGCTCCAGTATGATACGGTAGATTTGGATGACCGTTTGACTTTCTTGGAGCAGCTAATTTCTATTCTTGCCAAAGATGTGCGATGATTGCATTAGAGAGTTATTCCTATGGTGAAGGTCTATTGGGGGCATCATCCAGTTGAGGAGGCTACCTGGGAGGCCGAGCATGAGGTGTGAAGGCAGTTTCCAGCTTATTTCAGCCTTAAGGTACTTCCTGACTCTTAATTTTACGGATGAAAGTCCTTTTAAGTAGTGGATGTTGTAATGACCCTCTAGGTCATTTTCATTTAAATTCCTCCTTTTCGTCGTTAATAGCATACCTATAGTGTCCCCAAGTCATTTATGACTTAGTGGGACTAATAGTTTGGTTACCTGATCGTTCATTTGGTTTTATGCAAATTTATGTGCATTTTAACCTTTAACGATTGATCTCGATTAATAGTTTAGGAAGACGGCCTCAGAATCCAATTCTAACGGTACCATCAGCTTTGGAAGGATCGTTTAGGCTAGTGGCATAGTCGGCATGACTATCGAATCTTTTGGTGTAAGTTTATGTGATTTGGCGTTTCAGCTTTTAAAATTTGGCCTAAGCTTAACATTTGTCAACATTCTTGGTAAATGTGCCTAGATTAGAATTATGTTAGTGTGGTTAGCTCCAGAATGTCGAGTTTGATATAGAACGACCCCCTTTCAGATTTTGACTTAAAATGCAAGTTGGGTGTGGGACCCACTTTTTGTCGATATGACCTCATATGGAAGTTTCGATTGCTCTGTTGAGTCTTGAATGTCAAATTTGATAGGGTTCCATATCTCATTTGTGTGCTCGGGGTTCCGAACCAATCTCGAGTCCCTCGATAGGGCCCGGAGAGTTAAGTTGAATTTCCTGGTGCCTGATACTAGTGCCCTTCACTTTTTCGACCCTGGTTTTGCTTAAGAGACCTTTGCTTTAGAGGCCACGGCTTCACTTTAGCAAGATAGGCCAGGGAGATGGCAGCTGCTTTAGCGGCCCTGGCTTTGCTTAAGCGGCCATTGCTTTAGCGGAAAGGGCTTCGCTTTAGCGAGCTTGGACAGCTTGGGCCATGTCCCTTAAGTGACCTTGCCTTTACTTTAGCGGCATTCGCTTTAGCAGCAGCTGCTTTAGCGGCCCTGGCTTTGCTTAAGCGGCCATTGCTTTAGCGGAAAGGGCTTCGTTTTAGCGAGCTTGGACGGCTTTGGCCATGTCCCTTAAGTGACCTTGCCTTTACTTTAGCGGCCTTCGCTTTAGTGTACAGGGGCTCACTAAAGCGAGGCCCGCCTTTTCTTAACCAGTCGCTTTAGTGATGTTAATGACCGCTTTTGCAGCACGTGTATCAGTCATAAAAGTGATACGCGATCACCTCCCCTTGGCAATTTCAAATTGTGATTACTCTCTAAATATAGCTTCAAATTGAGTGATTCAAAGTTTGTTGTGATCAGGGAGCTCGGTACTATGCATTAGAGTTTTTGAAAGTGACGGAGACCTGTCATTTGAGGTATATTTCATGTTTTGTGGGTTGTCATTATTGTTCTTGTTCTTGAGTGTGAATTGTGTGCATGTGTTGATTTCTATTTTTTTGAGCCCTAGATTGTGTTCCATTTTGGAACATCTGTTTGAGGGACTGTTTGGGGCCATTTGATGGAGCCATTTCTAGAATTACCCATGTAGGTCCAACGATTCCTGTTTAGACTCTAAAATTGGTCAGTCTCTATTTTAAGTGAATTTATTTTATAAAAATATTAATATTGTGATTCTATTTTTGATAGTGTGGAAGCATTGGAAGGTGGCACAAAAAGGAAAAGCTCTGAAAACGTGATTTGGAACACACGCGATTGGCCTAAAGATAGGCTAAGACTTTTGTTTCCTCAGATTGAGCTTGAATATGTAAATTCATGTTGATTTGAGTGAATTGGGGGCGGGAACCTAGTTGATCATGTTACCTTTCTTAGAAATCATGATTTAGGCTCATTTTAAGGATTTTTTCAGGACATAAAGCATGCTAGTGTGATTCTTGATCATCCGTACTTTGTTGTCAGCTTTGTGTGATGCTGTTGTTGAATGTTTGAGCTTGTTTGGCCTTAGTCTAGGCTTAGATTAGTGCTTGCCATAGACTTGTCATAGTTAGAGCCTTTTTGGGCCTAATTTCTACTCCAACATCAATTCGCACCGTTTAGCTCCACGTATTTTTGTGTAGCAGACTTGAGTTTAATAGAATGAGCCTTAATTTTGGTGCTGACTCATACCCTCTTTTTATGGCCCTGTTGTTACATTTGGGATTTCGGGCCTTGCTTGGTGACTTAGGACTGGAGTTGGTGTGAGCATGGAGTTGTGTATCAACTACATGGGAGTGGACATCATTCCATGATGGTTCTTGATGATGGATGACATGAGATCTTTAGGCAACCCTTGCTAGTCTCGGATTAAAGGTCCAGCCATGCTGCCCATTATCCTCTATAGAGTTGATTACCGCTATTCACAGATTAAAGGTTTGGTCTTATCTTTTTCGAAGTTGACACACTTTAGGCTACGACCTTATGCCCCTAGGAGATTCATCCGCGGTTAGAGGTGTGGGCTTTGTGTTGTTTAATTGGGTGGCTCTTATTGGTTACTTGGAGATTATTCATGATTAGAGGTTTGATCTACACCTTCTCTTGATCTAGACTCACTGAATCGTACTCTTAGTAGTTTTAACTATTCTATGTGCCTGTCGGGCTTATGGGGTCTGTTCAAGTTCTATTCAAACTAGTGCATAAGTGTACCTTCTAAGCTTATGGGGGTCGACTTAGGTTTAGTTTATGTCATGACCCAAAGTATACCTTAGGATTAAAATGGCGTATAGAATCCCCAAAGGCCCTACATAAGTCACTTAGCATATATCATACAAGATAATAAAAATAAAAGATTTCAAAAGTAGCATTTTGTATCATAAAAGAGTTTGACAAAACGAAAGTCTAACATAGTCTACACAAGCCATCTAAACATCAAAAGGAGTGGTTGGGACGTAACCCATACACCATGTACATCATCTGAAAACTAGAAAGATATAAACCAAGTAAATGTGTTTCGGTCCTCGTAACATGAGAACTCACCAACTATTCGAATCTGGTAGGACGATCAACTAGCCACGAGTGTGAGAGGTAGGAGCGTTGGACCGTACATTAATGAGATAATGTAGGAACAAGTATGCATTAGTACATGTAATGTACTAAGTATGGGGCAATATGCATAAATAGACATGATAGCATGAAGATTTTAAATATGTAAGGTGATTATAAGAAACTCCGCAATTATGCATTTTTCAAAATATGATTTTAAGTCTATATGGTTCATTTTAAGTATGCTATGTTATATATATGGTCATGTAAGGCTACAGGATTAAACTCATCCTTATATATGTTTTTGAACAAAGGTTTAAATGACTGTTATGCATGAATCCAACCGTTTTCTCTACAATTTTTTTTCATTTGTTTATGATTTGAAAATCTTATTTCACTATCCTTGACTATTCTGGTATCCCTTACTTACTCAGTACATTTCATGTACGAACACATAACTTTCCTTGCACTGTATCTTCTTATGATGTAGATTTTGGTGCCCGTACTCATGGCTAGTGAGCTTACAACATTTCCAGTTAGCATTTGGTGAACCTTCTCATTTGAGGACTCTATGGATTTAGAATTCCAGACTTCTGTTATGTTATCTTTAGTTTTGAGGTAGTTGTGGGCCATGTCCCAGGAGACTTATATTTTCATTCTAAGTAGTATTGGCTTTATTCATACATTAGTAATATAGTCACATGGATTTATTACTCGCACTATTCAGTTTTATGTTAAGAATATGTTTCAGTTTCTGCCTTAGAGTCATATGATATACCTGATATGTTAAACCAAGGGTTAGCCCGGGATCACTCGTGGTTCCAGGTATCGTGTCCCGACTGGGTGTAGACTCGGGTCATAAAAAACTTGGCATTAGAGCACTAGGTTCAAGTGTCCTAGAATGTCTGAAAAATTGTATATAGTAGAGTCTTTTTTATGGGTGTAAAGCATGCCACGCTTATAAGGAGGAGGCTATGGGATGTTTAGGAAATACTTTCCCTTCTTTCATATTCTAAATTGTGCAATGGAGCTACCCCCTAAGAAACAAATGCAAATTTGTGTGTTATTCTAATTCCTTGAACTATTCCTCAGTTTCGAGGCGATAGAAGTAGTAAAGCTCAATTTCGGCCTATAAGGTGTTTTTAGATAGAATTATCAACATTTTTTAGACTACAAAAATGGCTTGTGAGGAGCCCATTAATGTGCTTTAGTTCATCAATTCTAAATCTTACGTCCTTATTTATGTGAATCATACTGTTGAGCAAAAATACGATACGCATTCAGATTCTGTTATAATCCCTTGTTACCATAGAACATTCATGGAAGGAGAAAGTATGTGTCCAAAATCTTGGATAGGTATTGTCACCCATAAGATAGTATGATTTGGGATGTTATGATTTATCAGTAGAATGACCCAAAATTATGAGGGTAAATCTTGAAGTGTAGTATATGTACATATGCATAGAAGTTACATATCCAATAAGTAAGAATTGAGGTAATATGTCTTTATGTGTTAACCAAGGGATAGTAAGTTGATGTAGATCTCATGGTCGAAGGTAGATTAAAAGTCATTGGTTAATGTAAGTTAGATTATGATTGAACTAGGAAAGGAGTTTATGATTCAGGTCATTAATGAAAGTATAAGATGGTTAAGGATTGATATATCTAGGATCTACTTTGTGATTCTAAAAAGGAATCGCTTGATTCTTATAGAGTTATGAATGTAGTTTAGACGTATGAATGGATAAGAAGTGGTGATGTGTGAAAGAAGGATATGCTAATGTATTATAATTAGATAGAATGTAACATTAATATTGACTACTATTAGTAAGAGATTTAGATGAACTAGTGTTTCTCAATTTATTTATTTATCTAGCAGCTACTAACACAAAATAGTATGTGAAGTTGGGTATTTATGCTTGTTTGGTGCTAGATGCTAAATTTGAAATACGAATGGTCACCAAGGTGGAAATAAATGATAGTTTAGGGATTAGTGATGCTAGTTTTATGAAATTGATCTAGTAGGCTTGAATTAGCATATATGATAATTTAAGTTTATGAATTCTCAGTAAGGGTGATGGTGCAAGTATGATATAGATGTGATCCATAGGTGAGATGATGAATGGTGACTAAGTCAATAGATAAAGGAGATCCTTAGGTGTTATGTAGATAGAAGGGAACCCAAGGTAATATGTGGTTACATGATATTCTATGATTATTAAGTCTTATGTGTTGCTAGATAGTATGTTTGAGTATCTAGGTGTGGAGAAAGCTAAGTATAGTATGTATTACATGGTGTTTTTAAGAGTAGAATCAAGTATTTAGAGATAGAAGATGTGGTGTCTCTTAGTGAAGCTCTATTCTCTATTGATTTAGAAGAATATGAACTTGGGAGTGTGATGTCAGTAGAATAACAAGAAAGAATAGATTATGATGTGCTAGGGGAATTGGTTATGTTTGCTAGTAAGAGTTTAAGTTATAGGATGATGATTCTAGAAGTAAGAAGAAGTTAAGAGTGGTATGTATGAAAGAAATATCCTATAATAAAGCAAGTATCTTCCAAATATAGTTTGACCGTGTAAGTTAAGTGTTGTTGTGTATATTGTCGTTGAGTTTAGAGAATATGGCATAGGCCCTGAGACTTGGAATGTTGGCCTTGACCTAAGGGGTAGATGATAGGGAGAAGAACTAAATCAAGTTTTATAAATCAAATTGTGATGCATTCCAGAAGAAGTTATGATGAGATACAAATTCATTTCTATTCTAGAGTATTTCTTTAGATTTCAGTCATTATGACACTCTACTTATCTTATATGTGTTAGCATCATGACTATGATCCATACTCATGCACCTCATTCAGATTCCTGCCCATGCTCATACTCTTAAATAGAAAGAAATAGCTTCAGAACAATGACTCCCATATTACTCCAAGAATGTATGACTTCTAGCTCTACGATATACAACTCGCGATACATGCACCTATGATTTCTCAGTATGCTCATCCCTATGTACTCATGATACATTCTAGGTGACTAGTGAAATCCTAATACGATATGTCTATTCTTAGATTAGATTTCTTAAAAAAAAAATAAAACAAATCATGTCTATGATTTCATTGTTCTAAACCCTACTTACGTTAACCCATGGTAGTAATGAATGGTTATGACATGTTTTATGCTTAGAATATTTCTCTGTGTATTCCTTATGCCTCAAGCACCTGAGGTACTCGTGCATATTACATCTTTTCTTCAGGTTCCCTATCTATGAGTGTGATAAACTTGAATATTATGTTGATAACATATGGATAAATTAATTATGCACTAGTAGCTTCTTGATTTAAACTCGAGGTTAGTTGAATGGTGTGGTAAGAAGAAGCAGTATTCTTGAGATGGAATTACTTATAGAAATATAAGATTAGAACACTCATCTTATGGGTAGAACCTTGTGAGTTTAGGTTAGGCTTGAACATTGTGAGGGCATGTAGTTAGACTCAAGTTTAAGTAGAAGTAGTCACATGTAACCTTTTGAGGGTTATAAGTTGCAGCTATTGAAGGGTATTATTCAAGAGAAAAGACGTAGTTGAGAAGTGTTCCTAAGTTTAAAAGTCAGTAGTCGTATTGCTTAAGACATAGTAGAATTATTCTTACCTCATGCTCATGGTATCCAGTTTCGTGGCAAGTAGCTTCAGATGGGGTGTGGCCCATGTTCAATGTATATTGTCCATACTTTATGAACCCATGTTCATGTCTTACATGAATTATGCCTATGATTCCTTCCTCTTAATATTATAAAAGTTCCATTTTCAAGTCTTACAGAGGCCAACGGAGGTCAAGTTCATATCCTTGTTTATGTTCTTTATGCCTATGCTATTTCTTGCTCTTAGCTCATATTTTTACATTTTTATCGTTGATTGCTAGACCACTATTTTTTATGGTCTTCAGTTTATGCTATTATATAAAACACAAATAGCCCAAAGAAATCTTAGCTTACTCTATCACATGTCTATTCTAGCCTTAATCTTCATTCAAGGATGAATGATCCCAAGAGGGAGATATTGTAACAACCCACAACTTCTAAGCAATGATTTGTACCATCCTCCGAATGTGTATAGGCCCAAACCCGATGATTTTTAAATGGTACATATATGTTAAGGTACTTTACTAAGTGTAGTAAGTGTATAAGATGTTCTTTAGGGTCATAAGGTACCTCAAAACCAAGCCAAGTTCAAAGCATTCCTATCGGCTAAGATTTCACATGAGTTCATATTCAGGTAGCCTTCAAATGATTATGTCTCTCAGCATATAATGAATTAGATGACTCATGACCATTCAAATCAAATGTCTATGAGTTTTCTTTCCAACTCCACCAAATATTCCTCATTTTGAGTTCGTATTAAAACGTTATGACCATTGTACCAAAAACTACCACAATAGAGTTTTCAAAGTTAGTAACTATGAACCTCATCTATGGTTCATAAATTGAAGTACGAACCATATTGTTCACTCGTGGAAAAAACTTATGAAAGTCATTTTTTGGGTCTAACACTTATGGACCCGATTATGGGTCGTAAAAGCATCTATGGGCCGTAATTTGGGCCCATAGAATGAAGTTCTGAATCTTGTTTTTGGGTCTGATTTCCACGGATTTGATTAAGGGTCATAAACCCAATTACGAGCCGTAATTTGGGCCAGTAGAATGAACTTCAAAAACTCAAAATTTTAGTCTGACTTACATGGTTGGGATCTACGGCCCATAGATCAAACCACAGACCATTGACAGCCTTATGGAAGATTTTGGACAGCTTTTTAATTGGGGTTTCATTGTCTTTTCCCATTTTTTTCTACGTCTAATCCACGACATTATGCATATCCTAAAAGGGATTTCACGCTCAAGACTCAGTCCTACACTCTTAACTCCCTCAAACTTAGAAACTACTGTAAACAAGCAGAAGCTAGGGTTTCAAGTCTTTCAAGCAAGTTCTTCTTTCAAATCTCAATCTCTCAAGTATGTAAGGCTTCAATCAAAGTATTCCTTCACTCTCATGCCTAAAGTATTTTGATTCTCAAGAATTTCACAAGATTGTTAGAAGTAAAGCTAGGGTTTTTTCAATGAAATTATGATCTTTCTTCAATAAGCTACGTTTCCATTATTTCACTTTGGTTTTGAAACCTTATGGTACCGATTTAGCATGTTTTTTATGTCATTCAAACCCTAATGGCTTTTAAGCATGAAAACAAGCATGAGGTGAATTACAACCAAAATAAATGTTATTTTAAGATATGACTTTTGAGCTTAGCCTCATATATTATTCAAGATGATAAGTGGTTTTTATACCTAAGAGCATTACATGAATATATGTTATTTTGGGAGGACTATTTAGTACCGAGAGAACGTGGGTTTAGAAAACCCAAGTCCTATAGCTACGCGCCAGCGTAGAAATATGTTTCACCGCTTTGTCGATTGACCTTCTTTCCCTAAGAGGCTCAGACAAGTGGATCCACATATGATAAGACATGGTTCTATATTCTGGCAAGGTATAGGGTAGCTCATCCAACTGGATTATAAGTTGGGTGTCATGGGCTCAAATGACATATGTCGATTATAAGAAACTCCCCAATTATGCATTATTTATATGATTTTAAGTCTATATGGTTTATTTTAAGTATGTTATGTTATGTATATGGTCATGTAAAGCTACTGGATTAAACTCATCATTATATATGTTTTTGAACGAAGGTTTGAATGATACTTATGCATGAACTCTGATTGTTTTCTTTGCAGTTCTTTTCTTATGTTTATGATTTGGAAATCTTATTCACTTTCCTTTATTATTCTGGTGTCCCTTACTTACATAATACACATGTAATGACGCATACCTTTCCTTGCACTGTATCCTTTTATGATATAGATTTTGGTGCCCGTACTCAAACTCATGGTTAGTGAGGTTACAACATTTTCAATTAGCATTTGGTGTGCCCTCCTCATTTGGGGACTCTGTGGATTTAGAATTCTAGATTTCTGTTATGTTGTCTTTGGTTTTGAGGTAGTTGTGGACCATGTTCCGACGGACTTATATTTGCATTCTAAGTAGTAGAGGCTTTATTCAGACATTAGAAATATAGTCTCATGGATTTATTACTCGCACTATTCAGTCTTATGTTAAGAATATGTTTCAGCTGCTGCCTTAGTTTTATATGATATGCCTGATATATTAAGTCAAGAGTTAGCTCAGGATCACTCGTATTGGCTTGTTGTTGTGTGGATTGTTATCATTCCTCATCAAGCATTTGCACATATATATTTGTATTTGTGCTAAGATATTGTATGATGGTGCCTTATGAAAATGATGAGAAATAGGGGACGGGCCACTTGCTCCGTCACAGATTCTATAATGAAGGGTCAGGCCACATGCTCTATGGTAAGTTCTATAATGAGGGGTTGAGCCACATGTTTTGTGGTAGATGCATGAACTGATATATGCTCCATGGGTCCCGAACTGAGATACATCAGGTGTGTATTAATAGGACAGACATGCATCACTCTATATGACATTCACATCATGACATTGTACTTTATTTGGTTCTTATCAGTTGTGATCGATGATATGTTATTGTGGTTATCGAATTATGAAAGAATGTAGTGACATGACTTTTTGTGTTGAGGTGCAATTTGTGATGTTCTATATGGGATTTGTTGTTATGGAGTAAGAACTGTTAGGTTAGACTGATTAACTCTTGCAGGTTCTGGTTGTGGAGGTTCGGATGGTGTGGTTGGAGTACTTGTGTTTAGTATTGTTTTACTTAGGGTTGTTAGGTTTGCTTGTTGAGTACCGTTGTTGTCTCACTCTCTTGCTTCTACACTTGTGTAGATTATGAGCCCGGATCATTGTGATTACTCCTTGTCTTCTACATCTGAGGCTTATCATTGGGAGTTTGCGAGGTAGTTGTTTGTCATTCGGTGGACACCTCTTACTCTTTTATTATGTTCTTGTCGTGTTTTAGAAATAAAGACATTCAGAGTTGTATTTCTTTTGAAATCTATTGTAATATTAAAGAGGTGACACCAGGTTTTGGGGATAGGTTGATTTATGATTCGTCTTTCTGCATAATTAATGTTATGTTAGTCCTTTATTCTGTTTACTTCGGCATTTACTTTTTTCGTTAGATTTTAGGATGACCTGTCTAGGTGGAATAAAACAGGTGTTATAACACCCATTTTTGGATCATGATTATAATTATTTAAAATTTATTAAATATAATTTTATGAAATGATTGAGATTATATTAAATTCATGAGTATATTAGTCCAAATAAATATTATAGATTAATATAATTGGGTTAATTATTCAAGCCCAATAAATATGGATTTAATTAAAGTCCAAATTAACTGCTTTGAGCTACAATAGATAAGCCCAGTCTGCTAAGTCCAATGTCATCTCACGTGTCAAATGACGTGGTATGTCAAGTCAAACAAAGAAACCAATAGGATCATGCCATGAGTCAATATCTAATTGACCAAAGGGAAACTTGTTCTCATCATAACTCCTCTATTCCAAAACTATAAAGAGGGGTCGTCATAATTCAGAAAAGAGACCAGGATTCTAACAAGAAGGAAGAGAGAGCTTGTGGATCAAACGTCGTGGATTTCTCTACAAGCTACAAGTTCAAGAATTCAGCCACTTAAGCATTCAAGTTCAAGATCAAGATCACAAATTAAAGAACAAGCTCAAAGCCCTTCAATTCAAGTGTAAAGTCAAGATCAAGATCAAGTTCAAGTTCATCAAAGATTCAAGAACAAGCTCAAAAACCCTTGAATCCAAGATCAAGTTCAAGTTCATCAAAGATTTAAGAACAAGCTTAGAAGCCCTTGAATCAACAATTAAGTTCAAGAACAAATTCAAAATTCAAGATCAAGCTCAAGAGCCCTTGAATTTATATCTGATTTTATGAATCAGAGGAATAATAGAGATTGTAACACTCATATTCTAAAATTAATTAATACGATTGTTGCATTATTTTCTGGTCTTGATTATTATTTTCTCGACTCGAATTTTACCGTCAACAAATTCTAAACATTGAAAATTTGTAGGACTCTAAAAGATTATTCAATTCTAGTTAGGACTCTACTAGTGTAATGACCTATTAGGATATTTTGAAAACTAGTCCTCTCTCTTTCATAAAGGATCCTTTCTGTAAATTTTTAATGAAAATTTTCAATTACTCATTTAACTATGGTTATTTAATTAACTGGTAAATTTTATATATTTAATTTTAGTAAATAATTAATGGGACAAATCTATAATTTACTTAATATCCTATATCAGTTGACCCATATATTAAAATAAGTTAGTAGGGATGACACTTTTAGGTCATAATTTAAGAGGGGAAATAAAGAGTTAGACGAGAACTCTCAAACTTTAATTTCAGCGTCGAAAAGGGTGTTACATGTGTGCTTCAGGTAAACATTAATTTTGAAAGCTTCAGGGTGTTACGCGTGTGTTGCAAGTTTCTTTAGTTGCAAGAGTTAGTGGGTAAATATGATAGTGAATTAATACAAGGTATCGATTAGGGAAATGATGAGATAATATTATAATGAAGTTGCTTCCTTTATATTTTGTCCACAAATAGCAGCCATGATCGTTTTATTTTTTGGTTGGAAATCTGCAACTTTCGTGTGTGTTGGAACTACTAAAAAGTGAAGTTAATGTCTGCGTATTTTAGTTTTAGGTTTTGAAATCTCATTGGTGATCATTATCTTGCATCAAATTTTAATATATTAAGATGAGTAATTAAATATTATGTATATTATATTATATGAATACAATTAAATTTATGATATTTGGAGGAATTGAGAGACTTAACCCTAGACTTGAAATTTTGAAAAATATGATAGTTCACATATTAATTAGTATCAAGATTAGGAGCTTGATTATAGATTTGGGCGAGTTTTTGAACTAGGCTAGGCATATAGTAATATGGGTGTTGTTAGTTTCAAAAGCTTATCGTGATTATTTATTTGAATAGATTGCATTGATTCGGAAACCCAATAAAAAGGAAGGCTCAAGTCCCGGAGTGATTTTTCGATTATTTGAGGCAAGTAGACTTCTCGTCCCTCGTTAAGTGTATATAATCGTGTATTTCCTTGTTGTTTGTGTGGGGGAGTAATGGAACTTGGTGATGGGTTGACTTGTTCATATTGAATGATCCTAATAATGAAAAAGGGGTAGTAAAAGGCGACTTGATTTATATATACTGATGTGTGATGTTTTGAGAATGAGTTGAAAGATTTATTGATTCATTGTGGATGTTGTATCACAATTGTGTTGTTGTAAATTGTTCATTGATATGAAAATGGTTATGTACTCATTATTTGGGTGAACACGCCTATTTGCATTGGTTCTGAGACATGGTTGTGACAAGTGTTGTGTGAACTGAAGAAGAATTAGAAATCAAGGAGGATGTATCATTTCGAGGGACGTGTCACTAATCGCGATGGATATTATGATTCGAGGGACGCGTCGCACGCCGCGACGGATATTATGATTCAAGGGACGTGTCGCAATTCTGCTATGGATTCTATTGTTGAGGGATGTGTCGCACACCGCAACGAATCCATGGACTGATAAGTCCCCCATGGGTCCCAGACTGAGAGACAGTGGGTGTGTATCACTAGGTTAGACTTGCATCACCATACTTGGCATTGCATTTCATTGCATTGCATATCTTTATCATTTGTGAACTTGTGAGTGCCTTTCTGTGGAACTTGTGATTGAAGAACTTGATCCCGTGTATTGCTGATTTGTAATTGTTTGAGTGTTGTTATTGAGCTATGTGCTATGTAAATTGCGAACTGCTAGGTTGGGCTGATTTTATGCAGATTGTAGTTGTAAAGGTTATGTTGGAGTGGTAGGAGTACCCGTATTCTATATTACTTAACTTTGTATTTAGGAGTTTGTTTGCTCACCCCTTGCTTCTACACTTGTGTAGGTTATGAGGCTTAGTGTGGAGATTTGTGAGGTATCTTCTTATCATCTTAGCGAATTCTCTTGCTTCTTATTTATGATCTCGTTCTATTCTAGAAACGATGTCATTTGAGACTTGTATTTTTATTTCGAATCAATTGTAATACTTTAGAGGCTTGTACACGTGACAATCAGGTTTTGGGGTTTTATTTGAGTTGATTATGATTTCTGAATTATAAGATGGTGTTAGTCTATTTTCTTGTTTTACTTCCGCATTTATCGAATTAGTTGAGTTTTAGGATGACTTGTCTTGGTGGGATAAGACGAGTGCCATCACATCCATTTTTGGGTCATGAGAACAAGATGTATTCGATTTCAATTAGGATTCTTGGAGGTTACTTTATCCTAACTAAACTCTAATTCATGCATATATAAAGTGTATTATATTTCTTTGAAAAGGCATTTCGAATATTCCATAAATTCATGGAATATTCATAAAGAGATCAAATCTAAATCATCGTAATTCGAGAAATATGTCACTAGTGGCCCTCGAATTATGAAGATAAAGTCCAAATCATCCTAAGTTCGAGAAATGCGCCTCTAACGGCTCTCGAATTATGAAAATCAAGTCCATATTATCCAAGTTCGAAAAATAAATCACTAACGGCCGTCGAATCATGGAGAAATCTTAAGAGAAAAGAATCAAGAGATAAACAGATTTGTACCTACAATGTTTATCAATAAAATTATGTTTTTTCATATTTTATTTGTGATTGCAATTTATTTTCTGTCACTTTAATTTAAAATTTGTTGCAAATAATAAAATATAATTATATTTTCTTGAGATATTGAAAGTGAAAAGTAATACTGAAAATTTATTTTTGAAATAGCGAACAGGTAAAAAAGAAAGGAAAAAAATATTATAAGGAAGAGAAGTAGGATCCAATAAATACATAATGTGTTGAACTTTACCTCTTCGGAATTGTCAAACTCTGTATTTTTCTAAGCACTTTACGTCTGCTTTCAAGATTCTCCGAAGCATTTCACTTTGGACTTTCCAAGAGTGAGCCACAATGTCCAAACATATAAATTACTCTATCCGTTCATTTTTACTTGTCACTATTTGACTTGGTATGCTCATTAAGAAAATTATTATTATTAAATGGCCATAAAAATTTGGCTCAAATTTGACCAGAATATTTAAAAAGACTATTATAACCTTTTTCCTCCAAAATAAAATTTACTTTTTGTTATTTTCTAAATTGTATGAGTATTTATTATTCTTCAATTCTTTGTTCTTTTTTTTTTGTCAGTTTACTTCTCCTTCTTAACTTCTTTTTGGCTCTTTTTATAAAAACAAAAATATGATGAAAATAAATGATTATATCTTAAGCATTCAAACTGGTTAAATTCATCCTATAAAATGAAACTAAAAAAATATTTACTTTATGTATCTAATGAAGCTTCATCAATGTAAAACAATTCTTTAAGATCACAAAAAAATCATCATTTTTTAGATTTAATTTCAAATTCTCTATATATAAATAATTAATATATTAATTTATTTTGTAATATGACTCAATTTTAAATACACTCTCTATATTTCAAACTTAAATATTTACACTTCATGTTATATAAAAAATCTACACTTACACCTCCAATTAAGTTTATCTATAATTAAATATATTAAATATAATTATTAAACAATAAACTAAAACTATAAAAAATGTTTTTGTGAAGTTATTCTTACAAAATTAATTAGGGTCGATGCTTATAAGTTATATGAATTTTATGATTTCTATAGTGAATTGATGTTTATCATATATAAAGTGTTTTGAGTTTTGCCTTACTTTATTGAAATATTTTCAAATTATACTTATAAAATTATTTTAAATATGTAGTTTAAATTTATTTAAATACAAATTCATAAACTTACTTAATTAAAGCTCATATTAATAATAAGTAAGTAATAGTTCACAGATTATCAAGTCGCCATAACATAGGGGCGCAAGACTATAACATTAATGTGTGAACTCTCTCTTGAATGGTTGTTAACTAGGATCATCACTTAATTATTTAAATATATAATTTAACTTTTTGAAACATAATAATTTACTCTCTTGGGTTGTTAAATAAGGTCGACACTTATGAACCATATGATATTTATGGTTTCTATAATGTGTCTATGTCTTCCAATTCTAAAGTATTCTGAGTTTTGACTATCATTGTTGAAATATTTTCAAGATATATTTAAGAATTTATTTTTATATATAGTTTAAATTTATTTAGATACAATAATTAATAAAATTACTTAATTATAGATCATATTAATAATAAAAACTATATATAAGTAATGAATTAATGATTCACAAATTATCAAATCGGCATAACATAGGGGTGCAAAACTACAAGAATAATGTGTGACTCTCTTGGGTTGTTGTTAACTAAGTCGTCATTTAATTATTTAAATTTTTAGTTTAATTTTTTTTAAAATATAATAATCGATAAATATGTAAAATTTTAACATTAATTTGAGACTCTCTTGGATTGTTGTTAAATAAGGTCAACACTTATGAACTATATGATTTTTATAATATTTCGCTATCTACAACCTCTAAAGTGTTTTGAGTTTTGATTGTCGCTATTAACATAGTTTTAGATTATATTTTAAAATATTCAAATAAGTAGCTTAAATTTATTTACAAAATAATTAGTAAAATTATATACTTAGGCATTAGATTAATAACAAATATGAGTAATGATCCGTAAGTTATCAAATTGGTGTAATATAGGACCGGTACAAGACTACAACATTAACACGTAACTCTCTGGAATTCTCAGTAATATACAATATACTTAGTAAATTGAAGTAAATATGGATTCTTAAATTTACAATTGAATGATTAATGAACAATGAATTGTTCATACATTGTGTGTGTTTTTCTTTTAGAAAAATAATAATATAATTTTGGGACTTAGATATTTAAATAAATACTAATAATAATAATGCGCCCTTTATAGTGATGTCTTGAATTAAGAAAGTCATTTCTTATAATATAATTGTCTTAAGAAAAAAATAATACTCCCTTTGCCCAACAATATTTGTCCACTATTGACTTTGCACACTTCTTAAGAAACTATAAATAGAAAGGTAATTTTACTATATCACTGTAATACCTTGGACTCGTAAAGGAAAGAATTTCAGTTTTCTGGAAGTTGCTGGTGCCAGTACCAACGGAGCCATCTACGGCCCATGGACTGACCTACGGACTGTAGGTCAAGTCCGTGGTTGGCTAGTCCAGGTTCCTTAAAATGTTAAGCCTCAGTACTTTTATACGGCTTGCCAGGACGGACCGTTGATCTATGTACGAGTCGTAAGTAGGATTCGTTGGTGAGACCCATACTTAGTTAAATTTTCAGGGCCAAGAATTGGATCTACGATTGCCATGAACGGGCCGTAGGTCGACCCACGAACCGTACATTGGGTCCGTCGTTGCAGGGTCCAAGGTTGGCAGTGTTTGAACCTATCTACAGAAGGACAGGACGGGTCATAGGTCTACTTACGGATTGTAGGTCCAACCATAGGTAGGGGTCCGACAGTTATTTTAAAGGGTTTTTTGGTCTTTTTCCTAAGTATTTAATTCCTAATCTAAGTCAGTTTGGCCCTTAACCTAGACCCTATATAAACCTTTTAAGCCTAATTTTACCCATTCTCAATCATTCCCAAAACTCTCCTCTCTCAAATATTTCTCTCTCTAGAAGTTAGAAGAAGAAGAGGGCAAGCTAGGGTTCAAGAAACCAAGTCTTCCTTCATCAATTGCTTAAAGAAATTGAGCACTAAGGTATGATAGTTTTCATCCATGGAGCCCTTTTCTCCATGGAATCCCTAAAATCTCCAAATTTTCAAAGTATCAAATCCCCAATTTAATTTAAGGGTTTTATTCTATGATGTGGGTTCTTGCAATTATGATCAAATTACTTTCAATTATGGTTTTCTAAGTATGAATTGAATTGAATTGAATTACATGTTTTAAGATGAATCCCCATAAATCCATATGAATTCCCCCAATTTTGAAATATATGCATTGATGATGGGTTGAATTATGAGGAAGACAAAATTTATGAAGTTTATGTGAACTCATGCATGTTTTAATAATTTCAAAAGCTATGATTCATGATGAAATTGATGAATCATGAAAAATGGGTTTTATGAAGTAGGCATGTTCAATTATGAAAATTATGATGATTTATGAATTGCTTTAAGATTGAAGCTTAATTGAAGATATTGTTGAGTTGTGAAAGGTTTTCTCACATATTACTCAATCTATGAATGTGAAAGGATTTTTCTCACATAAAGGATTCATACTTGTTGAAAGGTTCTCCCAACTAAAGTTGAATCAAAGGTCTAAGGAGTTATTCTAATGAACTTTAGCTTGGATTGGTAACTCTAGTTGTACCTTTCCATGGATAATAAGATGAATAAGAATTATGACAATTCCGTGGGATTTATGCTTAGCACCGAGAGGATATTGAGATGGAAGCTCTCCCGTAGTAGAGACCGGGTTTCTAATGGAAGCTCTCCCGTAGTAGAGGCCGGGTTTCCAAAAGCAATCTCTTGTCCCATTAACTATGTGCCACCATAGGATGATGGTCTATGATAGACACTAGCTAGTGGATCCACGTAAGCTACAAGTTAAGTAAAGGGTCCTACCTTGGCAAGTAGGATGGCCCTATCAGTGTGGGGATAGACACCGGATTCCATGTTGATAGCTCACATGGTCTTACATGTCGGTTAAGGCTACTTCCCACAAACAATGAACTAAAGTGCTTTTAAGATATTTCACAAGTGATGCAAAGATGTTTAGCTTGCTTTGACCATGATTTATGAATTATGTTTCTAACGTTTTCATGTTTTAGCTTGGTCATTGCACCATATGAAAATGTCCTCTTTTAGCATGTTTTAAATGATTTTTGTGCATTGCTATCATACTTGGTACTTGATTGTACTAACGCATACTCTTGCCTACATTGACTTGTTAATGTAAGGCTTGACGATTCTCCATCTATTCGTGGCTAGAGCTTAGTAGAAGGATTATTGAAGACTCGGTGAGTCCTCATCCATTCGAGGACATAGCCTTGTTGTTCTTACTTTTATGTTCTTCCTTTTGACATTGTATTGGGCTACGTCCCAAATGTTATTTCTCACGCTTATGTTAGTTTGGCTTTGAGACATTTGGTGTTGACTTCCGCTATTTCCTTAAAAGTTTTGATATGGCATTGTCTTTTGAACTTTTAAATCTCTATGATCTTGTATGAATGTATGCTAAGTGGCTTGTATGAGGTCTTTTGGGGTCTTGTACGCCATGTCACGTCTAGGGGGTACCTTGGGTCATGACAATCACCCGCTGAATATAATAAATACAATGTCTTGAAAAATGTAATAGAGAAGTGACTATAATTAATGATAAGGGTAAATTAGGAGTTAAGTGAAAAATTATCCATAGACTTCATAAAGTGGACAAGTGTTGTTGGACATCCCAAAATAGTATAGTGGACAACTATTGTTGGACGGAAGGAGTAGTACATAGTAATTAATCATAGCATATTAATATTCATATCTTGTTTATATAATTACATCAAAACTAATTTTCTTCAAAATTTAATTATTTTTTATTTTGATCATTTAGTTTTCTCTTTATAAGCTAATTCTAATACTCTCATTCATGAAAAACAACTTAAAAGTTGTCAAATCGATCCTTATCAGATTTTAAGTTAAGAAATCATAAAACGATTAAAAAAATTGGAATCTAATTTTTATAGCCAATTTGTATCATAACCCATAAGTGTTATTTCTAATAATACATCCGATCACATCAATATTATATTCTTTGAAAAATATTATATTAATATTCAAGTTTAAATTAACCTCTTATCATATTTTCTATTTATGCTAAACTAGTGTATTTGTATGTGCTTCGCACAGTTATAAGAAAAGATTAAACATATTTTTAAATAATTGTAATGACCCGATTGGTTTTTTGGTAAATTTATCATTTTGCCCCTCCCGATATGTTTCTAATTGAGTTTTGGAAGTTGTCTTTGAACTTTGAGTTTAAAGTTGAGGATTTGTGTAAGTTTTGAGTTTGAAAGGCTTAAGTTGCTTAAAAGTGATTTTCGAAGTCTTTTGGAGTCTCGAGTGTCGGAATGGAATTCCGTTGATTCCATTAATTTCGAGATGCAGAAATTTGTCTTTAAGAGTTTTTAGTTTTAGATTCAAAGTCTTTTTCAGGATTTGAGGTTCTGAGTTGTGAAATTATGGAAATTTAGCCTTTGGATTGACTTTGGTCAACATTCGGGGTTCGGATGCTTGGATCGAAATTCTGAGAGTTCCTTTGGATACGGGGGATGATTTGAGGCCTAAGTGAGATCTTGGTTGAATTTTTAGAGGTCCTGAGCTTGTTTTAGCCTTTTTATGTGTTGTATTAGTTTCTTGCAGTTTACACGAATATCAGATCAAGGAGACATCGGGTTCATATTTTGACGGTTCCATTGAGCCTAGAACATCGAGTACTATCAATTTGCATATATGGTTTGTGTGTACGGGGTTCCGAACGAATCCCGAGGGTCCATTCAATGATTTGAAAGTTAGCTAAATTTTCTGGTGTCTACTGACCTCGTTTTTGCGAAGGTCAGTCCGCTTAAGCGAACCTTTGCAAAAGTGAAGGGAGCTTCACTTTTGTGACGGGGTCTACTTAAGAGGGATTCGCTTAAGCGAACCTATGTCCGCTTTTGCCACATCTAAGACCCTTTTGACTTGAAATTTTTGGGTTTTGTCCATTTTTCCCCATTTTGAGTTTCGGAAAATCCTTAGAGGCGATTTTTGAGAGGTTTTTCATGGTGAATCAATTGGGTAAACCTTTGTAACTCTAAAACTTCATTTCCCACTAATTATTTGTGGATTCTAACATCAAAATTGGATGTTTTGAATGGTAAATGGCAAGGTTTTTCAAGAACTCAAGTTCAAAACTAAAATGGGGATTTTGAATTGATTTTGATTCCTTTTTCGAAATGGTTTTCACTAATGAGTTTCTAATAGCTTAATTATCATTTTTCAAGTATTGGTTTTCAGAATCAAACCTCCTTTTTGACATTAGATTTTGAGTTGATTGACCCATTTTTCTAAGTAATTGATGTGGGTATTGTTGTTGAGAAAATGGCAAAAAGCCCCCTAATCTATATCCGGATTTCCAACTACACACTTTAACTTTAATGGAGTCCTATCACCCACCTGAACTGTTTAAAACTGAAATAATTACACCCTTAAAAAGGCAAAACCACATCTATCTTGACTCGTGTATTTCACACGTTTGACAGGTAGAAATTTGATTATTTTATTATTTTTTTCAATTTTTTAATAATTCCTTTCCACTTTCTTCTATACTCTCCCAATTTCTTCAAATCCTAAAGTAACCTCTTCCCCAATTCTTTCAAATTCCTATTGAATTGTGAGGAACAAAGATGAATAGTGATAGTGAAGCTCGTCAAAAGATATTCGAGTTTTTCTTGTCGGAGAACTTGAAAACAAACTAAAAGGATCTATGCATATCACTGCTTCGTCGAGGTTTTGCTTGCTTCAACGGAGCTTGATGGTCAGAGCAGTGCAGCCGCAAGGTTTTGTTGTTGTTGTTGTTGTCGACCTTGCTGTGAAAACAGAGGTAGGTCTTCATGGTGGTTGTCTCAGAACGAGAGAGAGATGAGAGGAGGGGGGAGAAGAGAAAGGATTTTTACTGGTGGTTTGGATTTCACTAGAGGCGGCAACAATGGTGGCTGCTGGTGTATCATTTTGCCGGCCAGTCGAGTAGCAAAGATAGGGGGAACAGAAAAACAAATTAAAAAAGTGAGTGAAGGAAAGAGGGAGGACGAACAAGGCGATAACAATACCACTAATGGAGGTCAAGTGAGACGAGTACAATCCTCTCATAGTTGATTGATTGAAATTTGAGATTGATAATTAAAGGATCTATAAATAAAAAAGAAAAAACATTCTCATTTGGGAGTTCAATTGAATTTGATGTAAACCCAATTTCATTTTTTTTCAAATCTTATCCAAATCTCTTTTTTGGATGATATAAATACATATCATTTTATCTTCAATTGATTTGATTGGTTTTTTACATGAGAGTTTAAAAGCTTATGTGAAATCAACAATGGTGAATCCGGTGAATATAGTGGTGACTATGACGACTTAGAGATGGTGAATAGTGGAGGAATTTGGTCTTTTTTGCTATGGAGAAGAAAGACAATAAATAAGAAAAAATAAATAAAAATACATATATTTATAAAAGAGATATTAAAAATAAAGTTTTAATATTTGTTTTTTGTGCTCACTCTTTCAAAGAGAGTGAAATACACTCTCTTTGCCAGCTAAGCATTCAGGGAGGTAATAATTTCAGTTTTAAACACTTCAGGAGGGTGATAGGACTCCCATGAAGTTAAAGTGTGTAGTTAGAAATCTAAATATAGATTGGGGGGACTTTTGTTTCTGGAAAAGTGATTGTGAATACTTGATGGATATAGATTGTATGGCTTTAAAAGTGATTCAGAAGGGGAAGACTCAAGCTTCGGATTGATTAAGGCAAGTGATCTCCTAAACCTTGCATTCTAGTAGAATTCGTGTATTCCCTTTGTTATTGTGTGTTGGGAGTAATGGGAATGAGGTGAAGGATTAATTCTCCACTTGATAAATCTTAAGGAATAAAAAGGGGTTGAAATGAAAAGGCTATGTGACGATCATAATGTTTGTAAATTGCCTTATTGTAACCCTTGTTGATTGATTGATGAAATGTTTGATAGCATGAAAGTGAATTTGAAATGTGTGAATTGATGTCTCTTCTGTGTGGTGTGATATTGCTTGTGTGCATTGATTTTAAACACCGTGATGCGACATGTGAGGGTTATGATGCCGAGGTCATTTCTGGCAAGTGTTATGATGCCGATGTCATTTTTGGTAAGTGTTATGATGATGTTGTCATTTTTGGTAAGTGTTATGATGCCAAGGTCATTTTCGGTAATTGTTATGATGCCGAGGTCATTTCTGAAAAGTTTTATGGTGCCGAGGTCATTTCCGGCAAGTGTTTGTGATACCGAGGTCATTTCCGACTAGTGATATAAAGTCGATGGGAAATGGTTTCGATGAGGATTGATTATTGTGCTTTGATACATTTTGATGCTTATGATTGACCTACTTGTTAATTGTGATTGATGTGCGTGATACTTGTGAATAATCTACTTGACACTTTGAGTTTAACTTAGTTGATATGTGTTGGTTATCGAATTGTGACGGTTGAATTGTCATTATTGAACCTTGTGTATTGTAGAACTGTTAGGTTGGGCTGATTTCTGTGCAGATTGTAGTTTGAGGAGGTTTGATTGGGATGAAAGGGGTATTTGAATTCTAGCTAGTTGCTTGGTTTATTAGGTTGCTTGCTGGGTACCGTGATGTTGGTACTCACCCTTGCTTCTATACTTGTGTAGGTTCTGAGCTCGGTTCTATATGATCGTCCTTCTTCTCCTACTTACCGAGGCTTGCCAAAGGACTATTGAGAGGTAGTTGCTTGTTATCCCGACAGACTCTCTTTTTCTTTATGTTATTCTTTGTTCTATTTGAGAAACAAAGACATTGAGACTTGTACTTATTTCTTAATTCCACACTTTATGTATTAGAGGCTTATACACATGACAACCAGGTTTTGGGGTGTTAATAGAATGAATAAGTTTTCCAACATTGTTTTTTTCATGCTTTATCTTTCCACATTTCTTTCATTTTGTTGGGTTGAGACTAACTTGTCTTGATGGAAATAGACAAGTGTCATCATGTCCATTTTTGGGTCATAAAAATAATTAATATTGCTATTTGGTAAATAATTTAATAAACAATGTGATAAAAGAGAGAAATACAAATTAAGCTATGATTTTGATATTACCTATTGAGAAAAATTACAAAAATAAATAATTCTCATACTGCAATTTCTTTTTAAAATTATTGATAAAAAAGACGAAAATATAAAAGTTGATATGAAAAGCTTCAGTTATTTGACAATCTAATTATCATAGTTTCATACTAAATTCAATGATTCTTAAAGAAGTATTACTTAGAGAGTCACAAAGAAATATTTTTTTCAAAAAGAATATGTGCATGCAACATTGAAGATGTAGAAAAAGTACCAAGAATTGGATAATTTTCTCTCTCTCTCTCTCTCTTTCTATATATATATACACACACACTAGATAATTATCCACGCTTTGCGCGATAATCCATGACCTCATTAAGATTATGAATGATCATTTTCTAATATCCGAATATGAGAAATTTTATATTGTCACATATATTAAAAAATTGAAAAATTCTTACTCTTTAATGAATTTTATATTCTACATCTTTTCAATTATAATATTTGTTCTCTGATATGATTGGCTTCTCAATATTGAATGATTTTTCATAGATTAGTCAACTATCACTTTCTCTATTGTTTGGTACATCTGCATGCCAAGTATAAGATAATCAATTTGATGGCCTATTATTCATTCTTTAGCCAGTAGCAGTTAGTTTTCCTTGATCTTCCATGTCATTGTCCATAAACACCCCTGAATATGCCATAATAAACTTATCATGTGAATGATATCAACCCCTCGTATTCTCAAATATGTGTTCCTTGATTATTCTAGAGCTAGTAAATCATAAAAAGATCTGATTAAGTTTTTAAAAACTTTTTAAACCATATTTAAGAAACTGAAAATATTTTGAAATACATTATTTTTGAAAAAAATAATAATTAAGGAGTTATGAACAAACCAAGTCACATATTTGAATTCTGGAGTGCACCAGCTAGGTAAAAATATTAGAAATAAAACAATTACAAGTAATTAGGAGAATCAAGAAAGGTTACAAGTAGCAGTAATTTTAATAATTGAGAATCCCCAACTTTTTCCCATAAGAATAGAAAAGTAATAGTTGAAACACTTAAACTTTTCTGAATAAAGAATGAGAAAGGTTAAGAAGAAATATTTGAAAAAGAAGTGATAATATCTATCAGCTTCTATATTTATCTATCTATCTATCTATCTTCTATACCCTTAAAAGCATGAACTCCCTAACTTGAATATTAAATTATTATAATACCCCCACCGTAAAACATTCAATTTAGTATATCTTTTATATTTTATATTATATTACATTTATTTAAATATTTAGATTATAAAATATATTAAAAGCATACACGTTTTCACATTGAAGGGTTGAAACTTTTTCAAAGAATTGTAACTTTGTTAGAAGGTTCTAACTTTTCCAAAAAGTTGTGACTTCTGTAATGAGTTGTGATCTTTTCAAAGGATTGTGACTTTTCAGAAGGGTTGCGACTATTCCAAAGGGTTGTGACTTTTCCAAAGAATTGTGACTTTTCTGAATGGCTGTGACTATTCTAAAGAGTTATAACTTTTTGGATGAGTTGTGACCTTTCAAAAGGGTTGTCACTTTTCTAAAGAGTTGTGTCTTTTCTGATAAGGCACAATAAGCACATGTTCTTACTACCTTTGTTGGCGCTATAAATAGAGGAGTTCCCTCACATTTTTAAACTAGAAATTTTCTAATTTTTCTATTTTTCTTCTTCATCTTCTTCTTAAAACACTCAGTTTAGTACATATTCTATATTTATTTATATTATAGTATAAAATATATTAAAAGAAAACACCTTTTCACATTGAAGGATTGTGACTTTTCCAAAGGATTGTGACTTTTCCAAAGAGTTGTGACTTTTTCGAAGGGTTGTTACTTTTTCAAGGAGTTGTGATTTTTTCGAAAGATTGTGACTTTTCCAAAGAGTTGTGAATTTTTTTATAAGTGTCACGACCCGATTCCTCGAGTCATGATAGCGCCTACCATCCACCAGTAGGCAAGCCAAACCCTACCCCGGAACTTGACTGTAATGGGACTGAGGGTGGAAACTAGCCTCAACTAAGCGTACGCATAAATATAAGGAACACATAAGGGAAGGGCGAAAGCGAACCCAAACTATATACAAACAAACGATACCTTCCAGAACCTGGAAGTCACAAGTACAGAGCTACTAAAAGAGTACAAGTCCCAAAAGTGGACCACAGAAACCAGACTGCCTCAAAAGCAAAAGACAAGCCAAAATATATAAACAGAAGGAGGCAGGTAATCTCAGGACGCCATGTGCTCACCCTCGCTTCCGGAACAGACTGTAGCAGGCTCGAACTCAAAGCTAAGAACTAGTGCTCGGACCTGCATCTCGAAAATAGATGCAGAGTGTAGCATGAGTACCAATACAACAGGTACCCAGTAGGCATCATAGGTCGAATGAACAACAAAGGTAAAAATAGACTGAAAGGATAGAATCAACAATCACAGTGGTCAAAGAATAAGCACAACAACCCGACAACAAATCAAAGAATACCTAACTAAACCTAACTGGGCCCCCCATAAGACCCAGAAGGTACACTCAACACAGACAAACAAAACCCGAACGGACCCCCATAAGCCCGACAGGTACACAGAGAAGCTAAATCTACGAGACCGAAGGAAAATCCAACTACGAATCGAAACCACCAACCAACTCAACCAAGTCAATGGTCTGATTACCACATCGGGCTGCCCAACCAGGTAGCAACTCCAGGGGGCCCTGCCCTAGCTAGCAGAGTTCAAAGGGGCCATAACAACTCCTCCCAAGGCCCGAATATCCAATCGCCCAACCAGCTAAAACCCCGGGGCCCTGTCCCAGCCAGACGAGTGAGCCAACTAACACTCCGGGGGTCCTGTCTCAGCCAGACAAGGGCGCAGGGCTTGTCCACCCCGAAGAGGAACCCAATAACTCATATCCAATTGCCCGGCCGACTAACACTCTATGGGCCCTGTCCCAGCCAAATGAGTGAGCCAGCTAAGACTTCGGGGGCCTTGTCCCAGCCAGACGAGTGCGCGAGATATCTCAATTCTAAAGCGGACCTCAAATTCCAAACCAATATGGATCACCGTCCACCAACAACCACATTACCACAAAACCGATCTTGAAACACTTGAGATCTCGAGAAAACACCACACCTCTGACGACACATTGGCACCACAGAAAGGGGGAGAGAAGCCAGAAGATCACAACCATACGAATCCAAAGTTAGGCTTATACTATCAGACTCAAGTCTGCTATTTCGGTCTACAAGGACCTAGTCCATTCGAATCGATGTCGGATACATACCAGTGTCAACAGGTGCATGGGTCTAAGGGAAAACTAACCTAACTTATACTAAGTCCAGAAACATGCTCCAACATAAATAAACAACCAACCAGACATATCACATGCATCAACACCTAAGCAAGCCCTCCGATGGCATGATACTACCCCAGAACAACCCCAAAATAAAGCCTAAAACATGGTTTCTGAGAAGAAGAGAAAAAAATTCTAGAACCCCATCCCAGATTCACACAATCCATCTCAATCTAAAAAGAAGGGAAGTCGTAACCTACCAAAGGGCCGACCCGCGCGCTCCAAATCACTCCACCAGAGCTTTTCCCTTATGAACAGCTTCAGAATGTTGCGACGCTATTAAAAATAGAATCACAACATCAGCACGGTCATTTAGACACTAAAAACATCAAAATCGGAGACAGACCAATTTAGGAGTCAAATTCGAAAAATGTGAGACCCATCCTGGAAATCCAGGAATTGACTCCGTGAGAAGGTTCTAAACCCTCCCCCAAACCGATGTTCCAAAAAAGAACACAATTCGGGGTTTGGAACAGCCGACAACACAAGAAAACTAAACATGCTAAACTTTACAAAACAAGCCTATGGCAGCCACTTACGCCTCAAATTCACATAAATCGGAGCTCACCTAATGTTATCCGAGCACTAACCCATGAAGCCGATACAATTTTGAACACCTGGGACTTCGAATCACCGAAAACCGACTTATATTGAGAGAGGAAACACCTTTTAAACATATAACCATAAGTTGCCTCGCGTCTTGCTTTTTAAATAAAGGACCAGATACACACACCTCTGCGAATGCAGCTAGCCCTCCGCGATCGCGGAGAAGAGGAAAGCTGAACCCTGCAAACGCGGAGCCCATCCGCGAATGCGGAGACCAACAAGGCAGACCTCCACAAATGCGGAACCCTTCCGCGAACGTGGAGAGAAGAACCCCCAGGCCTCCCAGACCTCCGCGAACATGGAGAAGAGCAACTCAAACCTCCACAAACGTGGTGCTGGGAACTCAAACTCAAACCTCTGCACCAGCTAAACTTTGGTTTCCCAAAAAACTCCGACGGGGTGCTGGGAATTCGTTCGGAACCCGAGCACGCAAAGGAGATATGCTACCCCATCAAATTTTACATTCCAGACTCAATGGCGCAGTCAAAATATTCATACGAGGTCATTTCGACAAAAAGTGGGTGCCACACCCAAGGTGCCCTTTTAGCCAACTTCTACCAAGGGCCTCGGAATTAGATTGAAAGCCCCGAGAAGCATATAAAGGGTCATTCTAAATGAAACTCGGCATTCCAAAACTAACCGCACTGACGGAATTCTCATCCGAGAGCGTTTACCAAGAATATTGACAAAAGTCAAACTTGAGCCAAATTTCGAAGGCTAAAGTGCCAAATGGCCCTAAAGTCACATCGGAAGCCTCGGGACTCGGGTCAATCATGCTTCTAACCTAATTTGGCCGTTCTGTAGCTGATGGAATCGTCTGAATCATATTCTAAGGTCTTTAACCTGAGGTTATGACCAAAATCAATTTTTCAAGTTCCAAAAGCTCCAAAACAGAGAAACGGGCATAAAACCCAAATGAACGACCAGACGACCGAACAGTCAGTGCCAGTAAGTCATAAATGACTTAGAGTCACTACAGGAGTGCTCTAAACGATGGAAATAAGGCATTAACATAAAAATGACCTAGAGGGTCATTACAACATCCACTGCTAAAAGAAATTTCGTCCGCGAAAGTAAGAGTCAAGAAGTACCTGAGGGCTCAAATAAGATGGGGAACTTTTCCCGCATCTCCCGCTCGGTCTCCCAGGTAGCCTCCTCAATTGTACGATGCCTCTAACAGACCTTGACCACAGGAATGGCTCTAGACCTCAGATGCCTCACATCTCTGGCCAAAATAGCAACTGGCTCCTCAATATAGGTCAGGCGATCATCCAACTCAACGGCATCATACTGGAGCACATGAAACTCATATGGAACATACGGGCATAGCATCGAAACATGGAAAATTGGATGAATAGCTGAGAATGTTGGAGGTAAGGCTAACTCATAGGCCACATCACCAACTCTCATCAAAATCTCAAAAGGCCCAATATGCCAAGGGTAAAGCTTGCCCCACGTCCCAAATCTCACCACGCCCTTCATGGGCGATACTCGGAGGAATACCCTATCACCAAAGGCAAATCTTAGTGATCGTTGCCTGCGATCCACGTAACTCCGCTGTCTATATAGATCTGTCCTGAGACGATCTTGAATCATCGTCACGTGAACTAAGGCCTCTTGAAACAAGTCCGTACCACATGGTCTAGGTTCTATAGGATCAAACCAACCAACTGGAGTGCGACAATGCCTACCATATAGAGCTTCAAACGGGGCCATCTGAATGCTAGAGTGGTAGCTGTTGTTGTACGCAAACTCTGCCAAGGGCAAGAACTGATCCCACTGACCTTTAAAGTCCAAGACATAGGCCCGCAGCATATCCTTAAAGACCTGAATAGTGCGCTCTTACTGGCCATCAGTCTACGGATGACATGTTGTGCTAAGATTGACACGGTGCCCAACTCCTCCTCGAATACCCTCCAAAAGCTGGAAGTGAATTGTGAACCTCAATCTGAAATGATAGAAATAGGCATACCATGAAGACGGACTACCTCCCGAATGTAGATACGGGCTAACCTCTCAGCACTGAAGGAAGTATGAACTGGAAGAAAGTGTGCTGACTTGATCAATTGATCCACGATGACCCAGATGTTGTCAACACCTCTAGAATTTCGAGGCAAGCCCACAATGAAATCCATGGTGATACCCTCCCACTTCCACTCAGGAATGGGTAATCTCTGCAACTCACCTCCAGGCCTCAAATGCTCAGCCTTCACCTGCTGACAACACAAGCAACAGGACACATAATATGAGATGTCCCTCCTCACACCGCTCTACCAATAATGCTACCTCAAATCATGATGCATCTTAGCGGTGCCCGAGTGGATAGAATACCTAGAATCATGGGCCTCGCTAAGGATCAGCTGAATCAAATCCCCTTCTCTCGAAACACACAAACGGTCAGAAAATCTCAGAACCCTATCTGAATCTAAGGTAGCCTGCCCGGCATCACCTGCCAATACTCTATCTAGAAATGCCACCAAAGAATCATCCTCGAAATGACGACCACAGATCTGATCTAACAGAGATGACTGAACCCCCACATAGGCTAACACCCGGCTTGTATCTGAAACATCAAGCTTGATCATCTGGTTGGCTAGGGACTGAATGTCAAAAGCCAAGGGTCGCTCTGAAACAGAAAGAAAGGCTAGACTACCCATATTCACTGCCTTCCGGCTCAAGGCATCCACTACCACATTTGCCTTGCCCGGATGGTAGAGAATAGAGAGGTCATAGTCCTTCAGGAGCTCAATTCAACCTTTGCTGCCTCGAATTAAGATCCCTCTAGGTCATAATGTACTGAAGACTCCTGTGATCAGTGTAGATCTCATAATGAACTCCATAAAGGTAATACCTCCATATCTTAAGTGCGAAAACTACCGCCGCCAACTCCAAGTCATGAGTGGGGTAGTTGTGCTCATGTAGCTTAAGCTGCCTCGACGCATAAGCAATAACCCGGCCCTGCTGCATCAACACGCAACCCAAACCAACACCGGATGCATCACAATATACCGTGAAGCCCTCGCCCTCAACTGGAAGAGTCAATATAGGAGGGATGGTAAGCAACTCCTTAAGGCTCAGAAAGCACCTCTCACACTCCTCCGACCATACAAAGGGAACATCCATGCAAGTCAACCGAGTCAAAGGCGCCGCTATAGAAGAGAAACCCTCAACAAAACCTCTGTAGTATCCTGCCAATCTGACGAAGCTCTGAATCTCAGTCACAGAGGTAGGCCTAGCCCAATCACGGATAACATCAATCTTCACCGGATCCACCATAATGCCATCTTTGGATACCACGTGCCCCAAGAATGCTACAGACTCAAGCCAAAACTCGCATTTTGAGAATTTGGCATAAAGCCGATAATCTCTCAAAGTCTGGAGCACTATCCTCAAATGCTGCTCATGCTCACTGTGGCTCCGAGAGTATATCAAGATATCATCAATGAAGACTATGACAAAGAAGTCCATATATGGCCTGAATACACGAGTCATCAAGTCCATGAAAGCGGCAGGGCCATTAGTCAACCGAAAAGATATCACCAGGAACTCAAAATGGCCATAACGAGTCCTAAATGCCATCATAGGGATGTCCGCTGCTCTAATCCTCAACTGATGGTAGCTAGATCTCAAGTCAATCTTAGAAAACACAGCGGCAACCTAAAGATGGTCGAACAGATCATCAATACGAGTCATGGGGTAACGATTCCTCACCGTCACCTTATTCAGCTTCCTGTAATCGATACACATCCACATAGTACCATCCTTCTTCTTCATAAACAGGACTGGGGCACCCCAAGGCGATACACTAGGCCGAATGAATCCCTTACCCAAGGGATCCTGAATCTGAACAATGAGCTCCTTGAGCTCTGCGGGTGCCATGCGGTATAGTGGGATGGAAATAGAACGAGTACTCGGCTCCAAATCAATGGCAAAATCAATATCTTGCTCTGGGGGTAGGCCAGGAAGGTCGGTCGGAAACACATCGGCTTACTCTCGGACTATAGGCACGGAATCAATGGTAGGGTCATCCCTACTAACATCTCTAACATATGCCAAATAAGCCAAACATCTGCTAGCCTAGTCCTCTGGGACTGAATACAAGAAATTGCCCCAACTGGTGTGCGACTACAAGAACCCTTCCACACCACCAGCGAAATACCAGGCATGGCTAAAGTAACGGTCTTAGCATAGCAATCCAAGACCGCTCGGTTAGGGGATAGCCAATCCATTCCCAAAATCAAATCAAAATCCAGCATACTAAGCACAATAAGATCAACCCGAGTGTCCTGCCCCTGAATAGTCACCACTCAGGATCTACAAACCTGATTCACTACTAAAGAATCACCTACAGGGTCAACACATGCAACGGTACCACTAAGGGCTCTGGACTCACCCCCAACCGAGGAGTAAAATAACCAGACACATATGAATAGGTAGAACCCGGATCAAATAAAGCTGAAGTGGACTGATGGCATAAGAGAACTGTACCTGTGATCAGATCATCCGATGCCTCAGCCTCTGCTATGGCTAGAGGTGCATAGAAATGGCCCTAGGCGCCTCTACCCCATGCATCCACCCTGCCACCTGTCCTGCCTCCCCGGGGACCTCCCCGAACACCCTGATACTGTCCTTCTCCCTTAGCTGGAGGTGCTACTGCTGATACCAGTCTCGCTACCTGAGGAGCTGGTAAGGCTAGTCTGGAGATAGGGCACTCCTTTGACCAATGATCAAGCCCCCCGCAAGTAAAGCAACCCAGAGACAACCTGCTCCCAACCGGAGGTCTGCCACCCCGACCTGAGGAACCCGTCTGAATACCTCATCAGCCCTGACTCGGACCTGCACTATAACCACACTGACGGTGCTAGTCACCCTCCGCAATATACTACGATGCCTGAAATGGGTGACTGGGCTGACCCGACTGGAACCTCTACTAGACTCGGTCCTAAGTAAATCTAGGCCTAGGATGGGGCCCATTAAAATAATCATCCTGCCTGGCCCTCTTGCTACTGCCCCCGTGGGCCTCGCGACGGAGCTGCTCAAGCGTACGGGCATGGTCCACCACATCCAGAAAAGAGCGGCCCGCTGAAACCATAGACTGTGACTCAATACGCGGTGGTAACCTCAAACTTCTAACGAAGCACCTGACTCTCTCCTCCTCCATGGGCAAGATGATGGTGGCATGACGGAATAACTCATGGAATCTTGCATCATACTCCGATACCATCATAGAGCCCTTCTCCAACCTTAAGAACTCATCAAGGAGATGGTCTCTGACTCTCCGTGGGATAAACCTAGCCAAAAAGGCATCGGAAAAACTCTATCCATGTCACCGGCGGGGACCCAGCTAGCCTAGTCTCCATAAACGAGTGCCACCACTGTCTGGCCGGTCCATCTAACTGATAGGCAGTGAAGTCGGCTCCTCTCGACTCCACTAACTCCGGAGTGTGCAATCGCTCCCGGCAGGAGGTAATAAACTCATGGGCGTACTCCCCAATAACCTCATAAAACCTTGGCGGTGACAATCTCAGGAACACTCCGAGCATCTTCTGCTCCCTCAATGGCATGACCCTATCTAGGACATCCGGTTGAACGGCGGCCGGTGCTGGCGGCTGTTAAATCTCTAGGGCCGTTGTGGCAGGCTGACCCTGCGGTGCTGGAGCTGGCTCTGGAACTGGTGCTGGGGCCTGCTGCTGCTGCTATATACCCCCTATCACTGCCAATATCTGCGCAAGCATAGCCTGAAGGTCAGGGGCCGCAGCTGGTGTGGACGGTGGCTGGGTTGGTCCCGGCCCCACCGACTGAGGAGGAATCTGATCTATCTGAGGTTCTGGAGTCCTCACTCTCTCGTGGGCTAGTGCTGCAGCCCTAGCTCGACCTTGGGGTCGGCCTCTATCGCGTGTGCGATCCATCCTGCAACAGAGTGAAACAAGTAAGATTTCATGAAACCAATTGGACAACAGTGAATGAAAATAATACAAAACAAGAAAACCTCCTAAGGACATCCTATAGCCTCCCGAAGATAAGTCACGAATGTCTCTGTGCCGATCCGTAGGACTATACCAGATTCTAGCTCTGTACAAGTGAGACTGAGGAACCTGGGGCTCTAATACCAACTTGTCACGACCCGATTCCTTGAGTCATGATGGCACCTACAAATCCGTCAGTAGGCAAGCCACACCCTGCCTCAGAACTTGACAATAATGGGGCTGAGGGTGGAAACTAGCCTCAACTAAGTGTAAGCATAAATATAAGGAACACCTAAGGAAGGGCGGAAGCGAACCCAAAATATATACAAACAAACGATACCTCCCAAAACCTGGAAGTCACAAGTATAGAGCTATTAAAAGAGTACAAGTTCCGAAAGTGGACCACAGAAACCAGACTACCTCAAAAGCAAAAGATAAGCCAAAATATATAAACAGGAGGAGGCAGGTAATCTCAGGACGCCATGTGCTCACCCTCGCCTCCGAAACAGACTACAACAGGCTTAAACTCAATGTTGAGAACTGGTGCTCGAACCTGCATCACGAAAATAGATGCAAAGTGTAGCATGAGTACCAATACAACAGGTACCCAGTAGGCAGCATCAGACGACTGAGCAAGAAAAAGTAAAAATAGGCTGAAAGGATAGAATCAACAATCACAGAGGTCAAAGAAATAAGCACAACAACCCGACAACAAATCTAAGAATACCTAACTAAACCTAACTAGGCCCCTCATAAGACCAGAAGGTACACTCAAGCACAGACAACCAAAACCCGAACGGACCCCCATAAGCCCAACAGGTACATAGAGAAGCTAAATCTACGAGACCGAAGGAAAATCCAACTACAAACCGGAAACAAAAACCAACTCAACCGAGTCAACAATCTAACTACCATATTAGGCTTCCCAGCCAGGTAGCAACTCCCGGGGACCCTGCCCTAGCCAGCAGAGTGCAAAGGGAGAATAACAACTCATCCCAAGGCCCGAATATCCAATCGTCCAACCAGCTAACACCTCGGGGGTCCTGTCCTAGCCAGACGGGTGAGCTAGCTAACACTCCAGGGGCCCTGTCCCGTCCAGATGAATGCGCAGGGCTTGTCCACCCCGAAGAGGAACCCAATAACTCATATCCAATTGCCCGATCGGCTAACACTCTGGGGTCCTGTCCTAGCCACATGAGTAAGCCAGCTAACACTCCAGGGGCCCTATCCAAGCTAGACGAATGCGCGAGGCATATCAATTCCGAAGCGAACCTCAAATACCAAACCAATATGGATCATCGTCCACCAACAACCACATTACCAAAGAACCGATCTCAAAACACTTGAGATCTCGGGATAACACCACGCCTCCGATGACACATCGGCACCACAGAAAAGGGGAGAGAAGCCAGAAGATCACAACCATATGAAGCCAAAGCTAGGCTTATACTATCAGACTTAAATCTGCTATTCCGGTCTACAAGGACCTAGTCCATCCAAATCGACGTCGGATACAAACCAGAATCAACAGGTGCATGGGTCTAAGGCAAAACTAACCTAACATAGACTAAGTCCAGAAGCATGCTCCAACATAAATAAACAACCAACTAGACAGATCACATGCATCAACACCCAAACAACCCCTCCGATGGCATGTTACTACCCCTAGAACAGCCCGAAAATCAAGCCTAAAGCATGGTTTCTGAGAAGAAGAGAAGAAATACTAGAACCCCACCCCAGATTCACACAAATCAGCATGCATTAACACAATCTCACTCAATCTAAAAAGAAGGGAAGCCGTAATCTACCAGAAGGCCAACTGTGCGCGCTCCAAATCACTCCGCCAGATCTTTTCCCTTCCGAACGACCTCAGGATGCTGCCACGCTATAAAAAATAGAATCACAGCATCAGCACGGTTGTTTAGATACTAAAAACATCAAAATCGGAGACAGACCAATTTAAGAGTTAAATTCAGAAAAATGTGAGACCCGCTCTGGAAATCCCAGAATTGACTCTGTGAAAAGGTCCTAACCCCTCCCCCGAACCGATGTTCCAAAACATAACACAATTCGGGGTTCGAAACAGCCGACAACACAAGAAAACTAAAGATGCAAAACTTTATAAAACAAGCCTATGGCAGCCACTTATGCCTCAAATTCATGGAAATCGGAGCTCACCCAAAGCTATCCGAGCACTAACCCACGAGGCCGATACAATTTCGAACACCTGGGACTTTATCACAAAAAATTGACTTATATTGAGAGAGAAAACACCTTTTAAACATATAACCATAAGCGGCCTCGCGTCTGGTTTATAAATAAAGAACCAGACGCACACACCTCTGCGAACGCGGCTAGTCCTCCGCGATCACGGAGAAGAGGAATGTTGAACCCCGCGAATGCGGAGCCCATCCGCGAATGTGGAGACCAACAAGGCAGACCTTCGCGAACGCAGAGAGAAGAACCCCCAAGCCTCCCAGACCTCCGCGAACGCGGAGATCCATTCGTGAAAGAGGAGAAGAGTAACTCAGACCTCCGCGAACACGGAGCCAGGACTGCAAACGTGGAGAAGGAATGGGTCTACAACATCAGCTGTTGCACCAGCTGAACTTGGCTTTCCCAAAAAACTCTGACGGGGTGCTCGAAATTCGTTCGGAACCCCGTGCACGCAAATGAGATATGCTACCCCATCGAATTCGACGTTCCGAACTCAATGGCGTAGTCAAAATTTCCTTACAAGGTCGTTTAAAAAAAAAGTGGGTCCCACACCCAAGACGCCATTTTAGCCAACTTCTACTAAGGGCCTCAGAATTAGATCGGAAGTCCCGGGAAGCAAACAAAGGGTCATTCTAGACCAAACTCGGCATTTCGAAACTAACCACAGTGACGGAATTCTCATCCGAGTGTGTTTACCAAGAATGTTGACCAAAGTCAAACTTGAGCCAAATTTCAAAGGCTAAAGCGCCAATTGGCCCTAAAGTCAGACCCAAAGCCTCGGGACTCGGGCCAATCATGCTTCCAGCCTAATTTTGCATAAAACCCAAATGAACGACCAGACAACCGAACAGTCAGTGCCAGCAAGTCATAAATGACTTGGGGTCACTGTAGGAACTCTCTAAACGATGGAAAGAAGGCATTAACACACAAATGACCTGGAGGGTCATTACAATAAGCACTTGTTCATACTATCCTTTGTTGGTTATATATAGAGGGGTTTTGTCATATTTTTAAACCACAAAATTTCTAAGTTTTATATTCTTCTTCTTTTTCACACCTAATTTAGTACATATTCTATATTTCATACTATATTTGCTTAAGCAATTGTATGGACCATTGGAGTAATTAATTGATTATCTTAAAGAAGGTGGATAAGTACTAATACCAAAAGTCTAAGTCTAAATCCTACAAAATAGTCCATATCATATTTATTTATATTATAAAATATATTAAAAGCAGATACATTTTCACATTGAAGGATTGTGATTTTTTCGATGGGTTGTGAGTTTTTCAAAGAGTTATGACTTTTCTGAAGGATTGTGACTTTTTCATATTGGCCAAACTTTACGACATTTTGGAGATATGATTAATACAACAACATTTCAACTCCCAATAAAATATCTTAATAGGTACAAGTACCTTATCAAGTTGCGGCGGAATTTATTCTCTCTTTGTTGTCTCTTCCTCAATTTTGATTCCATGAAGAATGCTAAAAAATAGTTTCCATAACAAAAAAAAACACAAAAGTAATTCAATACAAATTCATAAAAGATAAAATTTTATAGATCATTGAATAGAACACTAACGTAAAATGTAGGACAAATTGATGACAAAAGAGAAATCCCCACAAAAAGAAGTAGGTACATACCATAAAACTGTCATGGTTTGCTTAGTTGTTTAAGAATTGAACAGTTGAAATAGTTTTCTTTTGATATGTTAAATGGAGGAAAAAAATACAAGAAAATTATAGTTTTGTCTCATTATTTTTTTTGGTGAAGATCCAGAGTAGACTTTCAAGGAATTGGCAAAGTTCCATATAAATTAGGGATGAAATTTATCACGAAAAAGACGATACAACAATGGGTATGATTTGCCTAATTTTTACACGTAGTTCTTGAAGAGACGCAACCGAAGGGGTACAACAATTTGTAGGGACACAAGAGTTGAAGAAGTGGGTTTAAAGGTAAAAATAAAATAGGGGTAAATAACTTTAAAATACAAAGAAAAATATAAAAGTAAATTTCTGAATTCTAAGGTTGCCACGTAGGCGGGCCTAGGATTCTATTTTATATATATACTAGTAAAATTACCCGCGCCTCGCGCGAAAATTTAATATCACAAAATTTATAAAACAATACTTAAAACCTATCAATCATTAAAATTAAAACACTATATTATCTTACATACAAGATTACATAGTAACGAGCATCTTATCTTATATTATATCTTATAACTTATATCTTATATCTTATATCTTATATCCTATATCTTATATCTTATATCTTATATAAAAGAGAATATTAGACCCGCCTATGTGGCTCCCTCACAGATCAGGATTCTTATTTAACCCTTCTTAAAAGTCATAACCTTACGGAAAAGTCACGACATTTCATAAAAGTCATAACTCTTTAGAAAAGTCAGAACTCTTCATAAAAGTCACAACTTAGAGGATGTTTGGATTGGCTTAAAAGTTGGTCAAACCTACTTTTAAGTCAGTTTTTGATTTCTAAAAGTGTTTGGCAAATATAAAAAATAACTTTAAATAAGTCAAAAATGACTTAAAATAAGTTAGGAAGTGTTTGGCAAGGTAAAAAATGACTTAAAATAAGTTTTAAATGACTTAAATAAGTCAAAAACCAAAAGTAAGTCTCCCCCTCCTTTTTATTTTTTGACTTAAAAGTCATTTTAGTTTGACTTTTTATTTTTGACTTAAAAACTACTTTTTTAAGCCAATCCAAACGGGCTCTTAATCTTAGACCCGCCTATGTGACACCCTCACAGATCATGATTCTTATTTAACCCTTCTTAGAAATCACAACTTTTCATAAAAGTCATAACTCTTTAGAAAAGTCAGAACTCTTCATAAAAGTCACAACTTTTCATAAAAGTCATAACTTTTTACAAAAGTCACAACTTTTCACAAAGTCACAACTTTTCACAAAGTCACAACTTTTCACAAAAGTCATAACTTTTCACAAAAGGTCCAAACTCCTTATTTTTCATTCACACTTTTTAAAACTCAACACTTAATTCCAAGGCACCAAAAGAAGAAAGAATAAACAAAGAAAATTGCTTTCAATTGCAATGCAACATTACTACTCTTGCGCCTCTCATTCCATAACTCATAATGATGCTGGAATGATTGAATTCATAATATTTGATTCTTTAGTAAACAAAACTTCTATTTCTGCAACTATTATTTGTTGGTTTTTTCCCTCTATAGGAGAGTCGAATTCAAATATATTAATTAAGCTTCTTATGAAGTGTGTTTTATTCCTCCTATTTCATGAAGCTTAATCTTTTACTGTAAGTCATGGTGATTCCTGTAACTATTTCTTTTTTGGGATCAAATGAACATCAACTTTAGATATTAAATTTTCTAATAAATAAATAATCGTTGGTGAAGGGATAAATAAATTTTAAAATGCTGGTAAAAGTGAACAAATATTCTAATTTTAACATGTAGAAAGTTCAGCCCTATCTTTTACTTTACATATATCATTTTAAAGTTCCCCATTTAAATGTATCATAAGAAATTATTAAAATGAAAAATTAAAGAGAGAATGTATCATATTGTACAACAATTCAACTTATTATATATACTGGAAAGGGAAAATTATTACATAAAATTATTCAGTTTGTTTGGGTGCTTTTTAAAAATCAGCATACCAGAGTGATGGAGTTCAATTTGAAACTGCACTTCTATTCCAATCACAGTTTCGAGAAACACATCTATTACCTCAAGAAAAGTATTTACAACTTGCAATAAACTTGAGAATCTATCCATACTTCATATTGGATATGAGCAATTAATTTATTGTGTAGTTATCTATGTCTTTGGGATTAAAAGAGGCTCCAGTCTAGTCATATTCCTCTATAGGTCATCCGGCACAACATCCTTGAAGCCATGTCAAAAGTTTATTAATTCTTATTTTCTTTTCCTGGTTCACTTCGCACATCAAGGTACGATAAGGTTTTTAAGATCTTTATGTCCTTACAATGGCTTACCAAATTTGAATTTTGTCTTCAAGAGATGGTAGTATAGATCTTTAAGGAATTTTTATTGTACCTTCAACAATTTCAATAGAAAAAACTTGCGTGAATACTCAATTAACGTGAGTTATTTAATCTGTACTAACAAATACTTATAACAATAACTTTGTAGAAATATAAACAACAAAGTTTAAAGTATATACTCAAAAACAGCAATTAATAACATAAGCATAAATTATTGACTATAAAAAAACATACTAGGATCTGTAACAATAGAATGAAATAGAAAGGAAAAAATCGAGGCCACTGAATGCATAGTATCTCCTTAATTAAGAAAATTACTCCCCTTTAGTACCCAAGGTTTAAAGAAATAGATCCTCTCAGGATAGAACGATTCTATCCACCAGTGTATTGATACAAAAACTGTGGTGTCAGTGAGCCACTCAACAGGAGCAAAGTACACGAATATTTAATTGTGCAGAAAAAGAAGAAGTTTAGAATTTTCAGTGTTTTAAAATGAGAGGAAATTCCTCTATTCATAGACAACAAAGGGTAGTGTAAACAAATGCTTATTGTGCCTTATGGGAAAGGTCACAACTCTTTGGAAAAGTTACAAACCTTTGAAAATGTCACAACCTTTCATAAAAGTCACAACTTTTCATAAAAGTCGCAACTCTTCATAAAATTCGCAACTCTTCATAAAAGTCGCAACTTTTCATAAAGGTCACAACTTTTCATGAAAGGCTAGTTTTGGAAATAAATAAATTAAAAGGGAATCCAGGTCTATGGTGGTGCCACGTAGGCGGTCCTAGGGTTCTTATATATATATATATATATATATGATATATGATACTAGTTTCTGGACATGTGCATTGCACGTGTATTCAGAGTTATTTTGTATAAGATTTTACATAATTATCTATGATTATTGTGCAAGGCGTATTTAGTAATAAAAGACAAATTAAAAAGAAGTTTCATGAATGTGATACTTTTCTAGCTATTTCACAGTTAAGTTCAAAATCTATGAATATGATATCTGGCAATTGAACAAAAATACTTCAATGTTCATGCTCGTGACAACACTACACCATTGCAACACCCATGATGATATATGACATTAAAATAAAAGAAAGAAAGAAAAATAAATTGGACGTGAAAATTCTGTAGAAAATAATAGATATTATAAACTATAGACCTTAATTAGATAGATAAATATAAGCACAAAAATGAAAAATATGTCTACCATTTAAAGGCATTGTACGTACACGGCAAGTGAGACTTATGAAAATAAGATAAAGTTGATAGGTACATCAAATACGCAATGAAGCTTCTTCGGACGACCTCTTGATTCAATAAGAAAACTATAAAGCATTGAAAAAACCTTTAAAATTATTTAAAATAATTAAATATTAAAAAGATAAATTTGTTGCATAAAATTAACATGGATATAAGAGCGTGAAATACAATTATGATCCATAATAAGGATTGGAGGTTTTATACCAAAATGGACATGTATTAAAAATTCCCTAAAAATAAATCGATATACCTGATGATCATTAGCTTATCTGCTTTTTGGTTTGCTTTATAATCTAAAATTATAATTTTTTGGATAAATATAATATTTTTATTATCTCTAACACATACCTTAACTTCTAACTATGATCGTCTATAAATTTCTGTCATAAAAAACTATACACAATATTAAACTATTAAAGATTACAAAGATAAAGAAGATAACATGCTCAAGGCGGTTTATTTATAAAAAAAAACAAATATACCTTCCGATGACAATAATGTGTGAGGAAAAATAAGTTCTTGAAACATAGAAAAAAAATTATTAAGCCAAACAGGATCATTCTGGCAATATAATTTGTTTGTGAATTTCTAAAGAGTAGTTGATGGTGAAGAAAAAATGGAAGAGAAAGATTAAGAGATTGTCGTGTAATATCAAATTAAAATACTTAATAATGTATTGGCAATTCAATAAAATCCTTTTATTTTCATATGAAAAGTTACAAATGCTCATTAACAATTTTATCAAGGAAAGTAAATGGACAAACTTGAATCTTTATTATTATTTAATTGAGATGATGAGGCTTTTAAAAATAAGGATTCATAAGAATGTAAAGAGATATAACATCAGTATTTATTTTCAATTAATTTATTTTTTTATTCTTATTAAAATGTATATTTTCTGTTTTTGTATAAAATTAATATCATATCATATCATCATATATCATATATTATTAAAAGTGGGAAGCCCCCAAGTTAAAAGTTGAATTACCAAAATGTCCTTATAAAGTCATAATAGTTATGGACAAAAATGTAAATACACATTAATCATAATAAATACTATCACATTCTATTTAATATTATTGTTATATATTTATGAATGAAAATATAAACAAATATAAATTTTATTAAATACTACTTAGTTTTTCAAAGGAAATTGGAACAAACATATATTTATTGAATTATGAGAATCTTGAAATTGGTTCATTCCCAATGTATTGGGAAAGTTCCTCATATATTGGACAATAATTAATAAATAAATAAATAGAAAAGAAAAAATCAAATTTGGAAGGGAGGGATAAAAATGTCCAAAAGAAAACCTGTTTATAGTGTGAATGGACATTTGGGCCATTATGGCCACAATTTTGTGGCCGAAAAGATTTTTCTTACATATTTTACCACATTATTCTTATTAATTGATGTTTAGTGTTAACTCTTGAAAAATGATTTGGAGAATAGTATTTAATGCTAAGGGTAAGACATGAAAAAAAATAATTGTCTTTTCTTGGTATATCAAAAGTGACAAGTAAAAATAAAAATTTATTTTAGGTATAAGTGACAAGTAAAAGTAAACAATAATATGATACTCTCTACTTTCACTTTTACTTGTCACTTATTTCTAAAATATATTTTCATTATACTTGTCACTTTTGACATTCAAGAAAACGACAATTATTTTTTCCATGTTTTACCCTTAGCATTAAATACTATTCTCCAAATTATTTTCTACGTGTTAATACTAAATATCAATTAATAAGAATAATGTGGTAAAATACATATATCAATAATTATTTTCTTAATGGGTGTGTCAAGTTAAACAGTAACAAATTAAAATGAACGGAGGGAGTATTAATTAAAGTAAATTTTTGAACAAATATTGCAAAAAATTAAAATGACATAATATACAATGAATTATTTCAAAGAATAATACAAAAAAAAATATTGCAAAACATGCTTCCTTTTTTTTAAAAAAGAAACTTGTTTTGTTAGTGGGGTTCAAATCCATAACTCTAGGGTGAAAAGCATTTCCACGGTCCCTTTTTTATCACTGAGCTATCAATCAGTTTTGTTATGAATTTCACAAGTTAATATATATACATATTTATTTAATTTTCCAATACAAGTATACAGTCTACGCAAAAGCTACTTGGATTCGTCTGAACTGCCGGGATTAGGAACTATCTGATTCGTTTGGATGGTGAATGGTAGCATGAGTAAATACGTACCAAGCAGCAAATATATATACAAGAAGACCAGATACGACTAAAATGACCAAGGAAGTGACTGCAAATATGCTAGATTTAGCTCCACATGACAACAACCCCAGCTTAATCTCAATCACATTCATCATTGAAACCATCAGAAACAAACATCCCATCACTGAGGAAATAGCAGTCATCATCATTCCAATCCTCAAAACTCTGCGGTTAGCGTGAACGCTGAATCCATCACCCACTTCTGTTTCGCTGCTGAGAAGGCTGATAGAAAGCTTTAGGGCCTGTGCGACGAGTGATGAGAGAAGGAAGAAACTGAAAGAAAGAACTTCAAAGACTACGAGATGTTTCAAGGTTAAGATTCCAGGCTGACAACTTTGGCGGGTGTTGAGAGTTTTTTTACCGGGAGATGCAAATGATAGGCCCACGAAGATGGCTAAGGTGAAGAGGGAGTTTACGTTTATGACTCCATCGAGTGCTGTCACAGCCACGTTGCTACTTTTATCATGACTAGATGATGGTGATGATGTTCTTGTTTGGAGGTTCCTTCAAACAATGTCACACCAAAATATTGTTACAACACTAGTATTTTGCCCCAAGAAATTCTAAACAGTTATTAATTCTGGCAAATTCAGGTCTTGAAAAATGTAGTTACTCTGTCCCAATTTATGTGACACATTTCGCTTTTCGAGAGTCAAACAGTTTAAGTTTGATCGAGAATTTGCTAATGGAATCATCAAATTTTTTTAAATGAAATTTATGTATTTGTAAACTACATAAAAAGTACTATAAGACACAATAATTAACAATTCAAAATATTTAAAAGATATATGAAACATTAATTAGAGTCAACGTTAGACTTATTTGAATCTCGAAATCCGAAAAATGTCACATAAATTAGGAGAGAGGGAGTAGTGTTATATTATGTAGACTGACATGTAAAGAACTATATTACCGTGCATTTGACATGGTTGATGCTTGAAACAGGGTCGATTATTTGCAGAATTTTCACTCACTGTCAGGAGTATTTTGCTGAAAGTCTCTCCTTGGTGTTTTGAAACGTATGTTTCCTTGAAATGGAGGTAAAGCATTAATTTGCATATGCATGATTTGCATGAGCCAGCTGGAAAGAGCATGATTTCTATATATATATATATATATATATATATATATATATTTTAGCTTTGTGATACTTGGGAAAAGGCAAATTTAAAAGCAAACTGGAGTGAATTGGAATTAAAGAAATTATTCTTCAAAAAAGTAGCTAGAGTGATACTTCTATATAGTTATTTCTTGTGGAATGCTCTTACTATCAATGAGCCTTACGAAATAGCTCAATACGTACCAATTAATATTACATCACAAATAGATTTTGAAAAAAAAAATTACGTGTCAAAATATTGACGGGTAGTATCAATGGTGAATCATATCTTGGGGGATTGAATCAGAATGCTTGAAAGTTGGAAAATTTTAGGGCAAACAACACAAATTCCACTAATTTAGGGACTAATTACTTATCTTTAAGTGAGGTTTGATATTATAATTTCTAAATTCTATCATATTTTGTTTCTCAGATACATGTATCTGGCGCGTCCAAATACATGTATCTCGGATACATGCTATGCAAAAACATCAAATTATGTGTATCTAAATATGAAATGTAACTGAAACTCAATAATTTAGGAGCAAATCATGCTTTCTTCCCCGAATTTCTTCTAAATTTTTTTTAGAAATTTTTAAAAAAAATCCCATATTTTTTAGCATTAGTTTTCCATAGATACATATAATTAATCTTACCTCAGATACATGTACACTTATTAGATACATGAACTCTTAATAAGATGCATGTATATATTTTGTCAAATTCATATTTTGACCACCGTCTCTCATCCTCTCCCCTTTGTCTCTCTCCTCTCTGGCCAAAGATCATCTTCTCCTAGCAAAAACTCCACGAAACTAGCGAGGGAGTGTTCTATCGGCCATGTTGTTGACGGACTGAAACTTGCTAGTCATGATTGTTGTTGTAAGACCGCCTCTCCTCCTCAAATTCCACTAATTTAGGGACTAATTACTTATCTTTAAGTGAGGTTTGATATTATAATTTCTAAATTCTACCATATTTTGTTTCTCAGATACATGTATCTGGCGCGTCCAAATACATGTATCTCGGATACATGCTATGCAAAAACATCAAATTATGTGTATCTAAATATGAAATGTAACTGAAACTCAATAACTTAGGAGCAAATCATGCTTTCTTCCCCGAATTTCTTCTAAAAGTTTTTTAGAAATTTTTTTTAAAAATCCCATATTTTTAAGCATTAGTTTTCCATAGATACATATAATTAATCTTACCTCAGATACATGTACACTTATTAGATACATGAACTCTTAATAAGATACATGTATATATTTTGTCAAATTCATATTTTGACCACCGTCTCTCATCCTCTCCCCTTTGTCTCTCTCCTCTCTGGCCAAAGATCATCTTCTCCTAGCAAAAACTCCACGAAACTAGCGAGGGAGTGTTCTATCGGCCATGTTGTTGACGGACTGAAACTTGCTAGTCATGATTGTTGTTGTAAGACCGTCTCTCCTTCTCTCCCCTTCGTCTCTCTCTCTCTCTCTCCTCTACAGCTAAAGACCATCATCTCTGGCCAAAACTCCATCAAATCAGTGAGGGGATGTTCTATCGATCATGACGCTGACGAACTAAAATTTGTCGGTCATGGCTATTGATATTGTAAGAATCTTTGGAGTCAGAACGTGGGAAGAGAAGTATTAGGAGAGAGAGCAGACTTATTTAGAGCGAATGAATAAATTAGGGAGATCATTAGGCGGATAGGACTCTATATTAGGAAGATAATTAAGTGGGTTAAAGGAGATAATTAGGTGGATAGGACTCTATTTTAGGAAGATGATTAAGTGGATAAGACTCTATTTTAGACAGATAATTAAGTGGGTAGGACTCTATTTTAGGTTATTTTTAAGGAATGATGTATCTCAATGTATCTGATTTCAAATCTGGTACAGAATTAATAAATAGTAAAATAATAAGTAATTATTTAAAAGTATAGATTGAATTAGTAGATATGATATGAATATATATCTAATTAGGTAGTTTTTTCAAAAAAATATTCTCCATACATATCACCGCAATACAAAATTTGGTTCTAATGGAAATGATTTTAGATTGAATTGTGATAAATAGGATTATTAAACAACTGATAATTAAAAAGGGGAAGATACATAATGACAAACATGTGATATGTATTTATTATAAACAACTATAGTTTAAAAGAATTATAATTTGTATATATAATTAGAATTTTAACAATAAATTTCTCTCTCTCTCCCTCTCTCACACACACACAAACAAGGTTCCTCAGAATATGGCAAACTTGTATTCTGTATGAATTGTATTTGTATTTGTATCTTTTATATCAATTGTATTTATATTTTGTATTAATTGTGTTATGACAAAATATATTCTTCCAATTGTATATATTGATACAATTATGATCGCTAATACACTTAATAAAATTATATTCGATGATACAAATCAATTGTATTCGTGATACAACTTGATACATGAGATACAATATGTATTCATCCTCTCTGTTAAATGTATTTTGTATCAATTTTATCAAATATAGGTGAGAGATTTATATTCTTACAATTTATATTCTATTTCAATTGTTTCTAAATAATTATATTTGTATTTTGTATCAATTGTATTTGTATATTGTATTAGTTGTATTTGTGATACAATAAATACAACATGTATTCATCCCCCTTCTCTCTCTCTCAAATCTCGCTAGCCTCTCTCCTCCCTTTGCAATCTCGCGCGCCTCTCTCTACCTTCTAATATATAGCTAAAAACAATATATTTTTATACAATTGTGTTCATTGATACATATCAATCGTACTCGTGATACAACGAATACAAAGGTACTTGAAGGATTGAGTGCTTCCTTTGGAAGGTTCCAAGGATAGAATAGGAATTTGTGTAATTATGTACCTTAATCTCTTCCCAATTGAAAGTAGAGAAAAGGAGAACACTTTTTAGAAGTGATAGAAATTAACAAACAACTTCTCTTGCTTGTAGAGGAAGAAAACTCTTATTTGTTTCATTCTAAGCTTGGATTTCATTTTTTATTAATCGAATTAGCTTGAATTGGAGGTTTCCTATATGGGTATTATCTCTATTTATTCTATTATGAGTTATAACACTCAACTACACCTATAACGATTCAAGGTGTAGGTGGTCGCTAGCAAGTATAAACCAAACAAAGAGTTGGGGTCGATCCCACGAGGAGTGATCTAGTACAGAATTCGACTACGAAGTAAGTTAGTGTTCTAATCTTTTGTAGAGTTTAAAAAGTTGATACGAAACATGAAGTACATCGTAAGATGTTGATTATCACAATGAGTGAAGAGTTAATAACCGAATATAACCACACAATTAACAACGAATTTAACAAATGAGAGAAAGGACCTTATGGATGTGTGAGTGTTCAATTACTAATTTCCCTAAATGGGTAATTAAGAGTTGCTTAAATATGCTGAATCTTAATGGGTAGCCAAGATCATGAGTACAATAGCTATTCTACAATCAGCTATCATGCATTCAATTGGGTTCCATCAAACTCCAATAGGCATTACACTAGAGAACAATCTTATACCTTGATTCAACCCACTTTAACAAGCTGGTTAGTAAAAGCAACATCCCATACAATCATCAATTGTTAATTCCACTCAAATGCACCTTTTATAATCTTACAAAGAGATATAGACTAGAACTGAATTTGCAGCTTCAATTCATAAATGAAAACATGAATTGACAACTGAACCCATTTCAATCTAGCATTAAATTCAGCAATTCATAATACCGATAAACTAATTAAGCAATTGAACACATAATCACACCCTTAAGGCATTGGGGTTTTAGCCAATCATAGCAAAAGTGAAGAAATTGTTACCAAAGATGTCAGCCATTGATTCACAAGATCTCCAAAAAGCATAATGCTACCAATTAGTATTACACCCAAAGTCTTAAATCCAAAAGCTCACAATAATAGTTCAAAAGCAGTAAAAAATATTCAAAGTGCAAGAGTACTTCTTAGTCTTTAGTTAATTGGTTCCTCCCTTATTGATTGATACTCAACTCTCTTTTCAAAAACTCTATTTATACTCTCACAAACATTTCCCACATTATGAAACGCAGGACCACTCGGCGGCATAAGTCGGGCTCGCCCATCCACTCGGCGATACGTGGCTCTGCACTGGAACTTTAGGCGAGGTAAGTTGGGCTCGCCTAACTGATCGACAACTCGCCGATTAGCTCCCAAGCTCGCCGACTTGACTTGACTCTTCTCCTTGTCTACTGGAACTTTAGGCGAACTCAAATCCCCTCGGTGTGTCGCTGAGTTGTCTTTTGCGAGCTCCAGCCTTCGTTTTCCTCCAATTTTGCAACTTTTCAGCTTCTTTTTGCATTATTTTGTCCTTGCCTCATTCTCAAGTCTCCTTGCTGCACATAAACAATTTAACATTAGTTATGAGTGCAAAATAGGCATTAAGGAGACTAATTTAGTACAAATGAAGCTCTAAATGAGTCAAAACTACCGACTCATCAACACCCCCAACTTAAAATTTTGCTTGTCCTCAAGTAAAACAAGAGACCAATCAGTTCAATAAGGATGTCTACAAATAGTGCTCCTTGAGAATCCACATGAGAATGCACACAAGGTTCAATCTAAACATGCAAGGATCAAATGTGCACTCAAAGTTTCAAATTCTTACTTGCCATCATCAATTGGAGTTCATGCTCACAAATGCTCACTTTAAACGCAAATTCATGCCCAACAATAGTATTCAAATTCCCTCACAACAAAGATGATTCCAAGCTCTCACAAAGCTGATCAACAGATATGATAAAGGAATCAAAATCAACACTCACACTCTCAAATGAGAAAAACATGCATGACTCTATCCATGGGCTTGCTCGTATTTTCCAACCAACACATCACTAGGTTCATGTAGGATCAAAAAGGTCTTTCAAGGTTTGTAATGGGGTTGAGGGTAAAGGTATGATCATTTTTTGTTTAGTGACTCTACCTTCAAGGAGCATTGCTTCTTCTTATTATCTTTTCTATTTTCTTTCGTTCATCTCATTTTCACAACTCATCTTTGGTCTTTTCAAAGCTCATAGCCAATTTGGGATACCCCTTTTGTTTATTTTCACAACACAATACAATGATCAAACTTTATTCAATTCATTTCTTTTCTTTTCTTTTCTCAACACCTCTTTTTCTTTCTTTTTTTTATAGATGGGTTCCATCTTTTTCATAACTTTCCAAAGATAAGCTCACAAGTTTCTGGCTCGGTTTCTTTCTTCAGTCTTACCACACCACCAACTTAGGCTTTTGCCCTTAGTTGGTACATCAAACACACCAATGCTCTATGAAGGTTAAAGGTCGGTGAGAGTATGACAATTTCAATCAACCAGCTGTTTTCCTTGGTGCTTATTCAAAGAAAAAGGGTAGGCTTAAATGGTGCCAATCTGGATTCACACACTCACAAGGTGGTCACACGAAGGTATATTAGGCTCACTCTCAAAAATTTATGCCTAAGATCATTTCCTTCATTCGCCAAAGTTAGCTAGCTAGACTAACGGGGTAAGTTCTAGATATCATCAAACATACTTTTTAGGTAAAGCTCACCACACATGGCATTCGAACACAATTGTGGATCAAAACCCTACGAGTCAAGCTTGCGTGCAACGGTCATTGCAAAAGTCACCATCGACAATCGACTAGTCACAATGAGATGCTAAGAGTTCACACAAGACTACTCAACTCAAATTACCTCATTGGACTCACACCCACATGTCGTTCATCAAGAGCACTATTCAAGTCATCGATATTGATCACAGCCGATACTCAAATGTACAAGAGAACTTACAACTACTCAATCACCACGCAAACAATGAAGAGAAGTAGAGAGAGATATCACGAGAAGCCAAAAACATTTCTATCAATTATAATAACTACATAAATCAAAACAAAACATCAATCAAAAACATACAATCAAATAGGGGTTGGGAAAATCACCACCCCACCAAAAAGAAAATGCAGTGTCCTCAATGCGGAATAAAAAATAAAAACAAGAGCTAAAGGAAATGCAAAGGAAAGTCCTCATGTTTAGCTAGGCCAGCGGTGTGTCCTGAACCTGGGCATCAGTACCCGGTGCAATCTCCATGGTAGGCGTGGTCCCACTCGACCCAACCATCGATGTTTCTCGGAGGAACTCAGTAGCAGCAGCTCGGACCATGTCGCCCTCCCAATCCTATAGATCCGCATACACCTCGCTATCATGTATAACAAGGTCATCCTCATTCGTCTCCGGGGTGGCAGAATCACCCTCATACTCATCTATCAGAGCAACGCCGGTGGTGGTAGGAGGGGGAACATGTCAAGACCCAATTTCTCAAGTCATGATGGTACCTACCAACCCACCAGTAGGCAAGCCAAGACCCTATCCCAGAACTTAGCAATAATGGGACCGAGGGTGGAAACTAACCTCAACTCAGCGGAAGCATAAATAAGGGAACATATAAAGGAAAGGCAAAAGCGGAATATCTATATACAATAACAATACCTCCTAGAACCTAGAAGTCACATGTGCAGAACTACTAAACGAGTACAAGCCCCAAAAGTGGACCACAAAAACAAGCTGTCTCAAAGCAAACGACAAGACAAAATATATAACAGAAGGAGACAGGTAATCCAGAGTGCCATGTGCTCACCCTCATCTCCAGAATAGACCGTTGCACGCTCGAACGCAACACTGATAGCTGGTGCTCGGACCTGCATCACGAAAATAGATGCAGAGTGTAGCATGAGTACCAATACAACAGGTATCCAGTAGGCATCATAGGCCGACTGAGCAAGAACGGTAAAAACAGACTGAAAAGATAGAATCTACAATAACAGAGGTCAAGCGAAAGCGAAACAAAGCACACGAGCGCACCAAAAATAAAACTAAGTACATCTAATCTAAACCTAACTGGACCCCATAAGCCCATAAGGTACACTTGTGCATAAGTTTAAACAAAACCCGAACGGACACCCATAAGCTCGACAGGTACACAGAAGAACTATGCTACGGAAATGAAAAAAGACCCAAGCCACGAATCGAATCCACCAACTCACTCAACCGAACAAACCAGCCAACTCCAAGCCTTAGAACTCTGCTGCCCAATCAATTAACACTCTCGGGGGCCCTACCCAAGCCAGTAGAGTGCGCCAGTACTCCCCGGGGCCCTACCCAAGCCAGTAGAGTACGCTGGACAACCCAAGTACCTCATATCCAATAACCCTAAAATGGAACAACCAGCCAATCCCAAGCCTTAATACTCCGCTGCCCAAACAGCCAACACTCCCGAGCTCCCTACCCAAGCTAGTAGAGTGCACCGGTACTCCCGGGGGCCCTACCTAGCCAGTATAGTACATTGGACAACCCAAGCATCTCATATCCAATCGTCCATTTTGCTAATACTCCCGGGGGCCCTACCCAGCCAGTAGAATACATGGGGCTATCCAAATAACTTCAAACATCAAGCCAAGGTGGATCGCCGTCTACTACCAACCACAGTACCGCCAAACTGATCTCAAAACATCCGATAGCCAAGAAAGAATAACACGCTTCCGTTGAAACATCGGCACCACAGAAAGGGGAGAGAAGATAGAAGGATCAAAAACAATACGGAACTACAAGGACCTAGTCCATCCGAATCGACGTCGAATACATACCAAAGTCAACAGGTGCATGGGTTTAAGTCAACTCTAACCTAACCTAATCTAAGGCAAAAGATATAACTCAACATAAATAAGAAGCCAAACAAATACTACGCATGCAACAACAAATAAACAGCCCAACAAATAATCCACAAATATTCACTGATAAATAACCCCTTTCCCGTATCATGGTTCTAACCCTAAGACAGCCCAAAAATCAACCCTAAAGCAAGAATTCAGAGAAGAAGAACAGAAATACTAGCTACCCAGCCCAGATTCACACAAATCTGCATGCATTTACACATTCAAGCTCAATCTAAAGGAAGGGAAGCCGTAACATACCAAAAGGCCGATCGCGCGCGCTCTATATCACTCTGTCGGAGCATTTCCCTCTTGAACGGCCTCAGAACGCTGCCACACTATCAAAAATAGAATCACAGATTCAGTATGGTCGTTTAGACACTAAAATCATCAAAATTGAAGACAGATTAATTTCAGAGTCAAAATTGGAAAACATGGGACCCACTCAGGATTTTCCAAAATTGACTCCGTGAAGAGGTCCCAAATCCTCCCTTGAGCATGTATTCCAAAACAGAACACCCATCGGGGCTCGGATCAGCTCCATACAGCACAAACAAGAAATGTAAAACTTTACACAATTAGCTTAGGATAGCAACTTACGCCTCGAATTCATGGAAATCGATGGACACCCAACATTCTCCGAGCCAAGACCCACACAGCCAACAAGATTCTGAGCACCTGGGACTTTGAATCACTGGAAACCGACTTAAGATGAGGGAGATATGACTTTTCTAACCTCCACAAAATGAACCTCGACCTCAACTTATAAGCCATTGCCAGTCGCCGACCACCGCGAACGCGGCCAAAGCCCCGCGAACGCGGAAGGGAAACAAACGACACTTCCCGAACGTGGCCTGGGGTCCGCGAACGCGGAGGGAAAGGACCTATACCTCCGCGAACGTGGAACCCTATCCGCGAACGTGGAACCCTATCCGCGAACGCAGATAGGAAGACTCCCCAGACCTTCGTGAATGCGGAGCCCTATCCGTGAACGGGAGAAGGAGATCTCAGACCTCCGCGAACTCGTAGAAGACATGTCCATCCCTCCACGAACGTAGAGCCAAATCCATGAATACGAAGAAGGAATGGGTCTGCAACATCAGCTGTGCACCAGCTGAGTTTTGAGCATTCCCAAAACTCCGACGAGGTGCTCGGGATTCGTTCAAAACCCCGTGCACGCAAACGAGATATGCTACCACATTAAATTTTACATTCCGGATTCAATGGCATAGTCAAAATTTCCATACGAGGTCGTTTCGACAAAAAGTGGGTCCCACACCCAAAGTACCAATTTAGCCAACTTCTATCGTGGGCCTCAGAATTAGATCGGAAGCCTCAGGAAGCGCACGAACGGTCATTCTAGACCAAAACGGCATTCCAGAACTAACCGCGCTGACAAAATTCTCATCCAAGTGCATTTTCCAAGAATGTTGACCAAAGTCAACCTTATGCCAAATTTAAAGGTTAAAGCGCCAACTAGCCCTAAAGTCACACCGGAAGCCTCGGGACTTGTCCCAATCATGCTTCTAGCCTAATTTGGCTGTTACAGAGCTGATGGAACCGTCAGAATTCCCTGAGGTCATTTACATGAAGTTATGACCGACATCAACTTTTGAGGTTTCAAAAGCTCCAAAACAAGAAAACAGGCACAAAACCCAAACGAATGACCAGACAACTGAACCTACAGTGCCAACAAGTAAGAAATGACTTGGGGTCGCTATAGGAACGCTCTAAACAACAGAAAAGAGGCACAAACACACAAATGAACTGAAGGGTCATTACAGAACATCAGCACTAGCACCCTCAGGCACATCCACACTACCCCACATCATAGTAATGTCGGTGGACTTTAGCTCATCCACATCTCTACGCAAGCCGGCTATGTCAGTACGGATGGCTGTGATAGCTGTCAACTCAGTAGAAGTGCCCTCCCTCTTCTCATACTCTGTAACTCTAGTTGTGAGGGCATCCAAAACCAGCCCGTGAGCCGCAATCAACTGGTGCTGATCCTCCAACTCCGCTCTAACAGGAGCAAGTACCACTACGATGGCATAGTCAATCATAGTCAGAACAGTTGCCTCGACTCGTAAAGCCCGCACATCAGCGGAATGAGCAAGGTGCCCCATCTTAATAATCATGACCTGAGTCAAAGGTCGGGAACCTGGAGCTGAGGCAGGTGCAGTTGTAGAGAAAGTGGTTGGGGTGGAAGCAGAGTTAGCAGAAGCCTCAGGGACAGGTAGACCAACTTGCTCAACTGCGAGAGTGGGAGAATCGGTCTCCATGGCCTCAACATTGGCGGCCGGAGACGTATCTACTGGAGGTCTCCTCCTCCTCTCTGCCTCATCCTTCAAGTACTCAGCCTCGATACGATGGATGTCATAAGACGAGGTCGAGGCGACCTCAACATCCGTCTTGGCCTCGAAGGGAACCCCAGTCCGTTGGCACAAATCTGTAATAGAGATCGGGAAGGGGAGCGATGTCTGATTCTGCTTGGCCCTCATCAGAATCTCCTGCTTAATAATCAACACCAAGTTGAGCAAATGACGGTCCATAACGCAACCCAGGATTGCGGCCTTCGGGTGCCGTAGAATGGACTCGTTCTGGGAAGGCATGAGGGTGCTTCTTAAGAACCCAAACCAATATCTAGTAGCTATGGTTAGGTCCCTCTTCTCAATTATCGCTCCAGCCTCAAGCCACCTGGGAGATGCCTCACTAATCAAAAGAGCCAACCACCCCTTGAGGGTCTCCAAACTGCCCTTGAGCTTGTCGGCCAATGACTGCCGATACCCAAATGTGCAACCGAGGACGTCATTTATCTCAGTCAGGCAACACTTAACCTTTTTCCCATGCATCATGACGAAATCTATCGGTGCCATCGAGTGCGCCTGCTTCTTTGCTTCTGAAATCAAATCAGAGTAGGCAACGTAGAACTCCCGGACCCATGTAGGCATGTAAGGACTCCAGAGTTTAGTAAAAATTTGAAATTTGTGCAAGAGAAGTGTCTCCCACACCTCTTGATACCTGTCCACCACCCTATCGGTGGACAACCTCTTTTTTTCGAGTATTGTGCATAAACCCTCAGACTTCAAATGATCCATCGACCTCGGAAGGTTAACTAGGGCCAGAAATGGAGCTGGAGTAAGAGGAGCAGGAGTAGGAACCTCTGGAGGCTCAGGTCTGGTAACAGAGGCAGTGACCCTTGCCAACGGGTCATGCACTACCTTGGACCGCAACTCGGCACACGTCCATTGCAATAGTTCAGCAATAGGAGTCCCGGACTCCTCAACCTCCTCGCCCTCGAAATCTGTGGAGGTGAACTGGACTGAGTTGTCCTCACTATCCGAGGAAGAACTCTCCTCGATTACCGGTTGCTTGCCCTTCCCCTTGGGTTGGGACTTAGGCTGTTTAGGACGGTTTGGTGCAACCTCGAAAGCAATCACTACCCCTTTGGTCTTCTTTCTGGGTAGAGGACCATGTACGGGAAGTTTGGGTCTTGCCATACCTGTGAAAATAGACAACCAACACAAGCAATAATTGAAACGGGTTAGAAAGGGTCATGCTAAAAAATGCCAAATGACTCGCCGAACAAGTCGGTGAGTCGCCTAACCAATTAGGCGAGTAAGAGATGCATCGCCGAAGTTAACAGAATAAAAGAGGCAACAATTCAGATCAAATGGGTGATGGAAACTCTACTCGGTGAGCTAAAGGGGGCTCACCGAATATTCTAGAAAGCAAAGGCAAAGAATCAAAACAAAAAGGCGATGGGGAGTGCAATGGGTGACACGCGGAATCCATTTGGCGAGCTTAGTGATCCAATGCATCACCCCCCAAAATTTTCAACAATTATCGACTATTAGCCAAAGACAGAATAATTAAAGCTCAAATAGCAACAATTAGACTAGACCCATCCCCAATTTCTACCGGGGTACTCAGACTTTCCCCAAAATGATTTGAAAACAAGGAAACGATGATTTTCCATTAGGAAACACGTCACCCAATCCATCATTGGGCAAAATCAAGCCATTTAATTGAAATCGGGGCTACTTAGACTTCACCCAACACTCAAACAACAACCCACAATTACAATACGCAATTACCCAATTAAACGAAGGCCAATTGTTTTAAAAACAACATGCATGCTCGAATTCAATTACTATAATCAAAGCAAAAGGCAATAATTGAGGCATAAAAATAAGCAATCACTCAATTACCCATACACTAATAAGTAGAATCAATGAAAATGACATAAACGATTCAAAACCAAAGAGAACCAACATTAATGAAGACAAGATGAAGCAAAAATAGCCAAACAGGGATAGGGGACGAGTCCAACACACTCCAATAGCACAAAAATGCGACTAAGTATGAAAATTAAATGGTAAAAGTATGCGGGTATGTGAAGAGGAGTTGAAAATTTCAAATAGAATGAAAATTTGAATTTGAAAAGCTTAAAAACCATTTAGTTCGCGCTCCTTTCGGCGATGAACTAATGTCACCAAGTGATTCGGTGACGTGCATAATAGGCAAATAGTTTGCCGAAATCAATAGGAGATTAGCTACCAGAAATGTCCAGAAGGCGAGCTCGATCGGGCTCACCGACTTCACTCGGCGATGCGCCGAATGGAATGGTAGCTCACCTAATCTTCCAGTGCACCCTTCAATTGGCGATGGAATTAGGCGATCCCAGGGGTCATAGGGCGACGCACCAAGTGGTTCAACCCCTCGCCTTGTAGCCATGAGTTGAAATTTCAAACTCCAACCTACACAACCAACACACGTTATTCAAACTACTAAAATAAAACTTGGGTTGCCTCCCAAGAAGCGCCTTATTTAACGTCGTGGCACGACGTGGACATGCTTTCAATCATCATCCGAGTACACCACATCTATCAATCTTATATTTGGAGCCTCTTCAAAGTAAAGTTTCAGCCTTTGTTCATTCACTTTGAAGAACTACCCATTTTCACCCTCAACTTCAATTGCTCCATTTTCAAACACACGATTCACCTTAAAAGGGCCCGACCACTTAGACTTGAGCTTACCCGAAAAAAGTCTCAAGCGAGAATTGTAGAGTAACATACGATCACCCACTTTAAACTCTCGATGAAGTATCTTGGCATCATGCCAGTGTTTCATTTTCTCCTTATAAAGAGCTGAACTCTCAAAAGCTTGAAGTCAAAATTCCTCCAAACCATGGAGTTGGTCAACCCAATTCTTGGATGTGTCATCCCAATTCAAATTCATGGTTTTCAAAGCCCACAATGCCTTATGTTCAAGTTCAACTAGTAGAAAACACGATTTACCGAACATCAACTGATACGAAAAAATACTAATCGGGGTCTTAAAAGCAGTTCTTTATGCCCAAAGAGCATCATCTAATCGTCGAGACCAATTAGATCAATTTGCATTAACAGTCTAGGAAAAGATTCCTTTAATTTCCCAGTTCGACACTTCGACTTACCAACTTGTTTGTGGATGGTAAGGGGTAGAAACCTTAAGCTTGACTTCTTACTTGTTTAACAGCGAAGCAAAAATTCGGTTACAAAAATGAGAACCCCCATCACTAATAATAGCATGCAGGGTACCAAACCTTGTGAATATGTATTTCTTAAGGAAAACCACTACACTTCTCCCTTCATTGTTAGGTAAGGCCATAGCCTCCGCCCATTTGGAAACGTAATCAACGGTCATCAAAATATATTTGTTCCCATAAGAACTTATGAAAGGGCACATAAAGTCGATTCCCCAAACATCAAACAATTCAACCTCAAGGATCGGATTAAGGGGAAGCTCATGTATACGCGATACTCCACCCTGATTTTGACATTGAATACACTTTCGGACAAGGAAGTTCGCATCGTGATACAATGTTGGCCAATAGTAACCACTCTGCAATACCTTGGCAGCTGTACGCACTCCACTATAATGTCCACCAACTGGTGATGCATGACATGCAATAAGAATAGCATCTATTTCAACCTCTGGTACACATCTTCTAATAATATGATCAGTGCATTCTCGAAACAGATACGGATCATCCCAAAAATATTTCTTCACATCAAAAAGGAACATTTTGCATTGATAAAACTTCAGCCCATCAGGAATAATTCCACACACCACATAATTCGCAAAATCAACATACCAAGGAGTGAAACTCGTTGATACCACCATCACTGTCTCATCGGGAAAAGCTTCTTAAATATCCCTGTCGCCAGAAACAACCACACTTGTTTCAAGTCTCGACAAATGATCAGCCACCTGATTTTCACACCCTTTTCGATCATTGACCTCAAAGTCAAACTCTTGCAATAATAGCACCCATCGAATCAATCTCGGTTTTGCATCCTTTTTCACCATCAAATAGCATATAGCAGCATGGTTGGTGTGCACTATTACCTTAGTGCCCAATAAGTAAGCGTGAAATTTTTCAAAAGCGTACACCACCGCCAACAACTCTTGTTCAGTAATGGTGTAGATCTTTGAGCCACGTTCAAGGTCTTGCTTGCATAGTAGATCGGATGGAATAACTTACCTCTACGTTGACCAAGTACAACTCCAAAAGCCACACAACTAGCATCACACATTAGTTCAAATGTAATGTTCCAATCCGGAGCAACAATGATCGGAGCCGATACCAACTTCTCTTTTAGACAGACAAACACATAAATGCAAGCCTCATCAAACTCGAAAATGCTTTCTTTCTCAAGTAGCTTGCAAAGAGGATGAGCTATATTAGAAAAGTCTTTTATGAACCTCCGGTAGAAACCCGCATGACCCAAGAAACTTCAAACAACTTTAATCGAGATAGGAGGAGGTAACTTGGCAATTACCTCAACCTTAGCTTGATCCACTTGTATACCATCTCCCAAAATTTTGTCCCCCAACACAATACGTTCTTTGACTATGAAGTGACACATCTCCCAATTAAGAACAAGATTTGTTTCAACACATCTTTGCAAGACTCTACCAAGGTGCTCAAGGCATGCTTCAAAAGTATCCCCCACGACTGAGAAATCATCCATGAAAACCTCCATCGAGTGTTCCACCATTTCAATAAAAATAGAGAGCATATACCTCTGGAATGTGGCCGGTGCATTATACAACCCAAACGGCATTCTCTTAAAAGCAACTTTCCATAGGGGCATGTAAAAGTGGTCTTGTCTTGATCTTCAGGTGCTATGGAGATTTGATTATAATCGGAATATCCGTCCAAATAGCAATACCATCCACACCCCACCAATCTATCAAGCATTAGGTCCATAAAGGGCATTTGAAAGTGAACTTTCTCCGTACTTGCATTTAACTTTCGATAGTCCATACATACACGCTAACTGGTAACGGTCCCATAGGTACAAGTTCACCCTTGTCATTGAGGACTACCGTTATACCTCCCTTCTTTGAAACACATTGTACCGGGCTCACCCACTTGCTATTCGCAATTGTGTAAACCACACCTGCATCTAACCACTTGATGATTTCCTTCTTAACCACTTCTTGCATTGGGGGATTCAACCTCCTTTGGTGCTCGACGCTGGGTTTACAATTGACTTCCAATTGAATCTTGTGCGTGCAAATACTGGGTGGAATCCCCAAAATATCAGCAATTATCCATCCAATAGCTTTTATGACTTTTTTAACATACTCACAAGGGCTTGTTTTTGCCCTTCAAGCAAATCAGCAGCAATAATAATTTGCAAAGTATTATCAGCCCCCAAAAATACATATCGAAGATGTAGAGGAAAAGCTTTCAACTCAAGTTTCGGGGGTGCTTCAATGGATGGCTTCGCGGATGAACTTTCTCTATTTTTCAAATCAATATCAAGCTTCAAAGGAGTTTTTGAGTAAGAACCTAAACCCGATAAAGCAGCTACCACTTCATCATAATCTTGGATCTCTTCTCCGTCATAATTCAAGAGCATGGCAGCCAAAGATTCACCAATACATGAAACTTCACCAATACTAGCAACATTTTCATCGAACACATCAATAATTGATACCACATGGAGATCACTTGGTTGCTTCATGGACTTGCATACATTGAAAGTGACTTCCTCCTCGTTAACTCAAAACTTCAAATTGCCACTTTCCACGTCAACAAGGGCTCTCCCGGTGGCCAAAAATGGTCTACCAAGAATAATGGGTATTTCGGCATCCATTTAACAATCAAGAATCATGAAATCTACCGGAAAGATGAATTTGTCAACCTTTACCAAAATATCATAAAGAACACCGATAGACCGCTTTATGGAGCGATCAGCCATAAGAAGCCGCATTGTGGTTGCCTTAGGTTCACCCAACCCAAGTTTTTTGAAAATAGGATATGGCATCAAATTAATACTAGCTCCCAAATCACACAATGCTTTGGCAAATTCGAACATCCCAATAGTACAAGGGATAGTGAAAGCTCATGGGTCATCTTTTTTAGCAAGTACATTAGACATAATAGCACTGCAATTATGGGAAACTTCAACTGTCTCAAAGTTCATGCTTCTCTTTTTCGTGACCAATTCCTTCATAAATTTAGCATACCCCAAGATTTCGAGCAAAGCATCCACCAATGGGAGATTGATAGCGAGAGACTTGAAAACAGAGAGAAATTTTTGGAATTTTTCATTGTCATCATTCTTCTTCAACCTTTGTGGAAATGGTGGACAAACTTTAGGCAACGGCCTTGGAGACACCGATTTAGGAACATTCTCCGCTTTTAGCTTAGAAACTTCACCGAAAGTGATATCATTCAATGAGTCATCGGCTTTGTTGGGAACATCATCATTCAAGTCATCAGCAAGGCTATCACCTTCAATCATTACATGTTGATCTTTAGTAGAATAAGCCCCATCACCCTTGATCACATCACTACCCAAGATCTTGCCACTCCGGGTCGCAATAGCCATACATTGAGCATTTTCGTTCTTTGGATTTGCTAAAGTATCGCTGGGAAGGCCACCATTTGGTCTCTGGTTCAATTGAGTTGATATTTGGACCATTTGTGATTCAAGATGTTTGATTGAAGCTGAGTGAGAAGTCACCATTTGATTTATAGAAGAGAAATCAGCTTGCATCTCCTTGAGTGCCTTATCCGAACCTTCCACCTTATTCAAAATACAAGCAAGCATATCTTAAGTCCAGAAACTCTCGGGATCGGCCTTTTTTTCTTTAGCTTTGAAACATTCATGTGGAGGGACATAGCGATCTCTCTCACCATCCCTCCAATTGACACCTCTATCACACCAATCTCGACTCTCTCTCAAACCACCACCTTGATCTTTGTTCCAACCTTGATTCCCGCCCGGCTTTTGATAGCTCAGACGAGAACCCCCTATTTGATTTGACATGAATTGGACCTCTTCATTGTACATGGCCTCAAACTGAGCATCTTCCAGACTCAAAGAAGCTGCATTCACGGCTATAGAACCACCACCCACAACATGTTTCGTTAAAAGTTCATTTGAGTCATCATCTTAGCCATATTCTCATCACACTCTTGGTCCTTCTCCATTTGCTCCTTAGTCATTCCAACAGTGAGAGGTGAAACTTGGCCTTCTCTTGTGTGACATGCCCGGTTAATTTTAGTCATATCATCAAGCAAAGTTGACACCACAGGAAAAGGTTCTCTCATAATCCCACCACGAATCAAATTTTAATGACCCTCCAGGTAATCTCTATGTTAATGCCTTCTTTCTGTCATTTAGAGCATTCCTATAGCGACCCCAAGTCATTTATGACTTGCTGGCACTGACTATTCGGTCGCTTGGTCGTTCGTTTGGATTTTATGCCTGTTTTTCTATTTTGGAGCTTTTGAAACTTGAAAAGTTGATTTCGGTAATAACTTCAGGTAAATGACCTGAGATGAGAATTCTGACAGTTCCATCAGCTCTGGAGCGGCCAAATTAGGCTAGAAGAATGGTTTGCCCGAGTCCCGAAGTTTTCGATGTGATTTTGGGGCAGTTAGCTCTTTAGCCTTTGAAATTTAGTTTAAGGTTGACTTTGGTCAACATTTTTGGAAAACGTGCTCGGATGAAGATTTCGACAGTGTGGTTAGTTCTGGAATGCCAAGTTTGGTCTAGAACGACCTTTCAAGAATTCTCGAGAGGTTTCGATCTAATTTTGAGGCCTCCGGTAGAAGTTGGCTAAAATGGCTCATTTGGGTGTGGGATCCACTTTTTATCGAAACAACCTCATATGGAAATTTTGACTGTGCCATTGAGTCCAGGACATCGAATTTAAGGGGGTAACATATTTCGTTTGCGTGCACGGGGTTTCGAACGAATCCCGAGCACCCCATCGGAGTTTTGGAATTGTCCAAAACTTAGCTAGTGCAGCTGTCAAAATTGCAGACTCATTTGCTCTCCATGTTCGCGGAGGTGTGAGAGAGTCTACTCCGCGTTCGCGGGCAAGAGGCCGCGTTCGCGGAGGTCTGTGAGAAGTCCCGAGTTCTTGTGCTCCGCGTTCGCGGAAGGCTCTCCTCGTTCGCGGAGGTCTGAGTCCCTTAGCTTCGCATTTGCAATGAGGTCTCTGCATTCGCAGAGGTCCGTGTGGTTAATGGTTCCTTGTTCTCCGCATTCGCTGAAGGTTCTCCACTTCCACGGAGGTCTGTTGGGTGAGGGGAGATTCTTGTTCTCCGCATTCTGATTGGCTCACCTCTGCGTGCGCAGAGCGTTGACCGCATTCGCGGAGAAGAGCGGGCCTGGTAGTGTCTATTAAATGAAGTCGAAGCTCACTTGCTAAAGAGCTTCAAAACTTCATATCTCCCTCATCTTACATCAGTTTTTGGCGATTCGAAGTTCTAGGCGTTCAATTTCTCGTAGGCTTCGTGGGTTTTTGGTCTATTAGCATTGGGTGGTCCTCGATTTCCATGAATTCGAGTTGTAAGTTTATTCTTGGCTTTTTTTTCTAAAGTTTTGCTATTTGTTGTTGTTGGCTGTTAGGAGTAGATCCGAACCCTGATGGGCAATCCGTTTTGGGATTCTAATTCAGGGAAGGATTAGGAACCTTTTCACGGAGTCAATTCCAGAATATCCGGAGCGAGTCCCACTTTACCCGATTTGACTCCAAAATTGGTCTGTCTCCGATTTTGTTGATTTTAGTGTCTAAACAACCATTTTGACGCTATGATTCTATTTTTGATAACGTGGCAGTAGTCTGAGGCCATTCGGAAAGGGAAATCTCCGATTGAGTGACTTGGAGCGCTTGTGATCGGCTCTTTTGGTAGGTTACGGCTTCCCTTCTTTCTAGATTGAGCTTGAATGTGTAAATGCAGGTTGATTTGTGTGAATCTGGGGTGGTTAGCGAGTATTATTCCCCTGCTTCTCTGATTTCACATTTTTAAGTTGACTGTATGGCTTTTATGGGCTAGTATCATGTTGTAGCTTGGGTTGTTGACTTGGATTGTTGGTATTTGTGTTGTGGATTTCTCTTGGGTGGTTATCTGTTGATGCATGAGTGGGTCTGGGTCATTGGACTCCGTGCTTAGTTGATTAGTGTGATTTCGACCTTAGAATAGGTTAATGTAGTATTGCCTTAGTCCTATGTACCTGTTGACATGAGTATGTATCCGACGGCGATTCGGATGGACTAGATCCTTGTAGACTGGTATAGCAGACTTGGGTCTGAGAGTATGAGCCTTAGTTTAGGCTTTTTTGTGGCTTCCGAACCTTCCAATTCTTTCCCCTCTATCTCTGCGATTGTGTGGTGCTGCCGGAGGATGATGCGTTTGCACCGATTGTCGGTTGGATTGTGTTAGGCTGGGAGCATTCATTTGATATGCTTGTGGGGGCGGTGGCATGCGATCTCAAGTCTTGCGTTGTACTGTTGGTGTTGGCTTATCCATTCCTGTATTGAGGATTGTTGGGGGTGGATGCCGATCCACGATATCTGAATTATTTGAGATCCTCTTCGAAGTTGATGTAGCCCGCACACTTGTCTTGCTTGGGCAGTGCCCCCGGAGTAATTAGATGGAAAGGCAATTGGATATTGGTTATTTTTTGTCCTCTGCGGAGTAGACATAGCCCATGCACTCGTCTGGCTGGGACAGAGCCCCCAGAGTTGTAGATAGTTCATTCGCCTGGCTGGGACAGTGCCCCCGGAATGTTAGATAGCTCACTCGCCTGGCATGGGCTGGGCCTTGGGCAGTGCCCCCGGAGTTATAGCCTCATTGGGTAGTTGGTGATCGAGTTAATTTGAGGGGTCGGTGTACCCCCACCCTTTTTGTAGTACTCGACTGGCTGGGTTCATGCCCCTGGGTAGCTTCCCTGATTGGCGTATTGATTTGGAAGGTCAGAGTTGTGATCGATTTAGTGTTGGGTATTTGATCAATTCGGAGTTCTGTTCCTTGATTCCGTAGTTCTAGCTTTGCAGTGTACCTGTCGGGCCTATGGGGGTCCGTTCGGGATTTTATTTAAACTTGCGTACAAATGTGCCTAGGGGTTCTTATGAGGGGGCCCAGCTGGGTTTAGTTTAGCTATTCTCTGTTTACTTTCCGTTTTTCGTTTCTTGTTCTGTTGACCTCTGTTGTTGTTGATTCTATCTTGTCTGCCTGTTTTTATCTTTCTTGCTCAGTCGGCTTATGATGCCTACTGGTTACCTGTTGTTTTGGTATTCACGCTACACTCTACATCTGTTTTCGTGATGTAGGTCCGAGCATCAGCTATCAGCATTGAGATCGAGCTTGCAGCTGTCAGTTCAGGAGACTCGAGTGGGCACATGACATTCTGGGATTACCTACCTCCTTCTGTATATTTATTTATGGCTTGTCATTTCATTTTGAGACAGTTGTTTTTGTGGTCCACTTTTGGGACTTGTACTCTTGTTAGTGGTTCTATACATGTGACTTCCAGATTTTGGGAGATGTCTTATATATATATTGATTTGGTTTGGTTCCGCTTCAGCCTTCTATTATGTGTTCTTGTTGTATGCTTCTTCTTGGTTTAGATGAGTTTCCACTCTTAGTCTCATTACTGTTAAGTTCCAAGATAGAGTTTGGCTTGCCTACCGGTAGGTTGTAGGCGCCATCATGACTTGAGAAATCGGGTCGTGACAAATTGGTATCAGAGCCTAGGTTCGTTGGTCTCACTTGTACAGAACTAGCATCTAGTAGAGTCCTGAGGATCGACACGGACACGTCCGTGACTTATCTTCAGGAGGCTATAGGATGTCCATAGGATGTTTTCTTACTTTGTATCTTTTTCGTGCATCATTGTCCAATTGGTTTCTTGAAATCTCACTTGTGTCCTTCTATCACAGAGATGGCTCGTACGCGCAGTGGAGGTAGAGGTGGTGCTGCGGCACCGGGCCGAGAGAGAGAGAGGACTCCGGAGTCGGAGCCAGAGCCTCGTGCAGAGCAGGCTCCTTCTCAGCCGGTGGGGCCGGGACTAGCCCAGCCACCACCAGCACCAGCTGTGGCCTCAGATCTTCAGGGCATGCTTGCCCAGATCCTAAATGCTATCGAGGGTATACATCAACAGCAACAGTAGCAGCCGGCCTCAACATTACTCCCAGAGCCAGTTCAGGCACAGCAGGACCAGCTTGCGGTAGTGGCACCAGAGGTTCTTCAGTCGCCAGTACCAGCCGCGGTTCAGCCAGACCCTTTGGACAGGGTTATGCCACTTCGGGAGCAGAAGATGCTCGTGATGTTTCTCAGACTGTCGCCGCCGAGATTCTCTGGGGCTGTGGGGGAGGATGCCCACCAGTTCATGACTACTTGCCGAGAGAGGCTACAGACCTTGGGTTTAGTGGAGTCCAGAGGAGCCGACTTCACTGCATATCAGCTAGACGGACTAGCCAGATAGTGGTGGCATTCGTTTAATTGGACTAGGCCAGCTGGATCCCCACCAGTATCATGGGAGAAAATTTGCGTACAACAACAGCTACCATTCCAGCATTCAGATGGCTCCGTTTGAGGCCTTATATGGTAGGTGTTGTCGCACTCTGGTTGGTTGGTTTGAGTCTACGGAGCCCAGACCGCATGGTACAAATTTGTTTCAGGAGTCCTTAGAGCATGTGAGGTTGATCCAGGATAGGCTCAGGATGGCTCAAAGTAGACAGCGGAGCTATGCAGACCATAGGCGTCGACCGTTGAGTTTTGCCATGGGTGACGGAGTATTCCTCTGAGCATCTCCCATGAAGGGCGTGATGAGATATGGGAGGCAGGGCAAGCTTAGCCCTAGGTATATCGGGCCTTTTGAGAATTTGAAGGCAGTTGGCGAGGTGGCTTATGAGTTAGCTTTACTTCCAGCATTCTCAGCTGTTCATCCAATTTTCCATGTTTCGATGCTGCGCCAATATGTTCCAGATGAGTCTCATGTGCTCCAGTATGATGTTGTTGAGTTGGATGATCGCTTGACCTATACTGAGGAGCCAGTTGCTATTTTGGCCAGAGATGTGAAGCAGCTGAGATCGAGAGTCATTCCTGTAGTTAAAGTCCGTTGGAGGCATCGTCCAGTTGAGGAGGCTACCTGGGAGATCGAGCGGGAGATGTGAGAGCAGTTCCACAGCTTATTTGAGCCCTCAAGTACTTCTTGATCCTTACTTTCACGGACGAAAATCCTTTAAGTAGTGGATATTGTAATGACCCTCCAGGTCATCTCTGTGTTAATGCCTTTTTTCTGTCATTTAGAACTTTCCTATAGCGACCCCAAGTCATTTATGACTTTCTGGCACTGACTGTTCGATCGCATAGTCGTTCGTTTGGGTTTTATGCCTGTTTTTCTGTTTTGGAGCTTTTGAAACTTGAAAAGTTGATTTCAGTAATAACTTCATGTAAACAACCTCATATGAGGATTCTAACGATTCCATTAGCTCCGAAGCGGCAAAATTAGGCTAGAAGCATGGTTTGCCTGAGTCCTGGGGTTCCCGGTGTGATTTGGGGCCAGTTAGCTCTTTAGCCTTTTAAATTTGGTTTCAGATTGACTTCGGTCAACATTCTTGGAAAACGCACTCATATGAAGATTCTGACTACGTGGTTAGTTTCGAAATGCCAAGTTTAGTCTAGAACGACCTTTCGAGAATTCCCGGGAGATTTCGATCTAATTTTGAGGCCTCCGGTAGAAGTTGGCTAAAATAGCTCATTTGGGTGTGGGACCCACTTTTTATCGAAATGATATCGTATGGAAATTTTGACTATGCCATTGAGTCTGAAACGTCGAATTTGAGGGGGTAGCATATTTTGTTTGCGTGCACGGGGTTTCGAACGAATCCCGAGCACCCCGTCAGAGTTTTAGAATTGTCCAAAACTTAGCTGGTGCAGCTGTCAAAACTGCAGACTCATTTGCTCTCCGCATTCACGGGATAGGCTCCGTGTTCGCCAAGGCGTGAGAGAGTCTACTCCGCGTTTGCGGAGGTCTGTGAGGAGCGCTGGGTTCTTGTGCTCCGCGTTCGCGGAGGTCTGAGTCCCAGAGCTACGCGTTCGCGATGAGGTCTCCTCGTTTGCAGAGGTCTTTGTAGTGAGTGCTTCCTTGTGCTCCACGTTTGCGGAAGGTTCTCCGCATCCGCTGAGGTCTGTTGGGTAAGGGGAGATTCTTGTTCTCCGCGTTCGCGGGCCTGGGGCAACATTCGCGGAGTACTGATTGGCTCACCTCCGTGTGCACGGAGCATTGACCACGTTCGCGGAGAAGAGCGGGCCTAGCAGTGTCTATTTAATGAAGTCAAAGCTCACTTGGTGGAGAGCTTCAAAACTTCATATCTCCCTCGTCTTGCATCAGTTTTCGGCGAGTCAAAGTTCCAGGCGTTTAGTTTCTCGTAGGCTTCGTGGGTTTATTGGTCTATCAGCATTGGGTGGTCCTCGATTTCCATGAATTCAAGTTGTAAGTTGATTCTTGGCCTTTTTTTGTAAAGTTTTGCTATTTGTTGTTGTTGGCTATTAGGAGTAGATTCGAACCCTGATGGGCGATCCGTTTTGGGATTCTAGTTCAGGGAAGGATTTGGGACCTTTTCATGGAGTCAATTCCAGAATATCCAGAGCGGGTCCCACTTTGCCCAATTTGACTCCAAAATTGGTCTGTCTCTGATTTTGTTAATTTTAGTGTCTAAATGACCGTATTGACGCTGTGATTCTATTTTTAATAGCGTGGCAGCAGTTTGAGGCCGTTCGGAAGGGGAAATCTCCTATTGAGTGACTTGGAGCGCTTGTGATCGGCTCTTTTGGTAGGTTACGGCTTCCCTTCTTTTTAGATTGAGCTTGAATGTGTAAATGTTGGTTGATTTGTTTGAATCTAGGGTGGTTAGCGAGTATTATTCCCCAGCTACTCTAATTTCGCATTTTTAAGTTGACTGTTGGGCTGTTATGGGCTAGTATCATGTTGTAGCTTGGGTTGTTGACTTGGATTGTTGGTATTTGTATTGTGGATTTATGTTGGGTGGTTATCTATTAATGCATGAGTGGGTCTGGGTCATTGGATTCCATGCTTGGTTGATTAGTGTGATTTCAACCTTAGAATATGTTAAGGTAGTATTGCCTTAGTCCTATGCACTTGTTGACTTGAGTATGTATCTGACGGCGATATGGATGAACTAGATCCTTGTAGACTGGTATAGTAGTCTTGGGTCTGATAGTATGAGCCTTAGTTTAGGTGTTTTCATGGCTTTCAGACCTTCTGATTCTTTCCCCTCTATCTCTGCGATTGTGGGGTGTTGCCGAAGGATGATGCGTTTGCACCGATTGCCGGTTGGATTGTGCTAGGCAGGGAGCCTTCGTTTGATATGCTTGTGGGGGCGGCGGCCCGCGATCTTAAGTCTTGCGTTGTACTTTTGGTGTTGGCTTATCCAGTCCTGTGTTGAGGATTGCTGGGGTAGGACGGCGATCCACGATATCTGAATTATTTGAGATCCTCTTTGGAGTTGATGTAGCCCGCACACTTGTTTGGCTTGGGCAGCGCCCCCGAAGTAACTAGATGGCAGGGCAATTGGATATTGTATATTGGTTGTTTGTGGTCCTCTGTGGAGTAGACATAGCCCACGCACTTGTCTGGCTGGGACAGAGCCCCTGGAGTGGTAGATAGTTCATTCGTCTGGCTGGGAGAGTGCCCCCGGAATGTTAGAAGGCTCACTACCTGGAATGGGCTGGGCCCCCGGAGTGATAGCCTAATTGGGTAGTTGGTGATCGAGTTAATTGGAGGGGTCGGTGTACCCCTGCCCTTCTTGTAGTACTCGGCTGGCTGGGTTCATGCCCCCGGAGTAGCTTGCCGGATTGGCGTATTGATTTAGAAGATCAGAGTTGTGATCGGTTCAGTGTTGGGTATTTGATCAATTCGGAGTTCTGTTCCTTGATTCCGTAGTTCTAGCTTTTAAGTGTATCTGTCGGGCTTATAGGGGTCCGTTCGGGTTTTTTTTAAACTTGCGTACGAGTGTGCCCTGCGGGTCCTATGGGGGGCCCAGCTGGGTTTAGTTTAGTTATTCTCAGTTTACTTTCTACTTTCCATTTCCTATTCTGTTGACCTCTGTTGTTGTTGATTCTATCTTGTCTGCCTATTTTTATCTTTCTTGCTCAGTCGGTCTATGATGCCTACTGGATACCTGTTGTTTTGGTACTCATGCTACACTCTGCATCTGTTTTCGTGATGCAGGTCCGAGCACCAGTTATCAGCGTTGAGATCGGGCCTGCAACTGTCAGTTCAGGAGACTAGGGTGAGCACATGGTGTTCTGGGATTACCTGTCTCCTTCTGTATATTTATTTTTGGCTTGTCTTTTGTTTTCAAGACAGTTCTTTCTGTGGTCCACTTTTGGGACTTGTACTCATGTTAGTCAATCCATCACTCGCGGCCAATGGAAGGGATGGTAGAAAAGCCCCACCCAGTGGTTCGAGTTAAATTATTCCCAAGCAAAACATATTCTATGCACTTCAGGCTCGTCATGATCAAGAGGCTTCTCCCGACGTTGTTACCGATATATTGAAAGTCTTTAAACTTGATGTTTATGCTTTGCTTGATCCCGGTGCTACCTTATCCTTTGTGATGCCATTTATGTCTAAGAGGTTTGATGTTCTTCCGAATGTGTTGTTTGACCCCTTTTGTGTCTCTATTCCTATTGGTGAATCTATTGTGGCTAAGAGAGTCTATAGAAATTGTCTCGTCTCCTTATCCCGTAGAGTCACTCATGTTGATCTGGTAGATCTTAATATGTTAGATTTTGATGTTATTCTTGGGATGGATTGGTTGCATTCATGTTATGCTTCTATTGATTGTAGGACCCGAGTGGTCAAGTTTCAGTTTCCAAATGAACTTATCCTAGAATTGAAAGAGTTGGTGGTTTTCTTGTCTTAAAGCTAGGAAGATGATTTCTAAGGGTTGCATATACCATCTTGTTTGGGTTAGGGATATGGATTCCGAAACCCCTATTTTTGAGTTGGTTCCCGTTGTAAATGAGTATCCTGAAGTGTTTCCCGATAATCTACTTGGTGTTCCTCCCGAAAGGGAAATAGACTTCGATATTGACTTTCTCCCAAATACGCAACCTATCTCTATTCCTCCTTACCGAATGGCTCTGGTAGAACTTAAGGAATTGAAAGACCAATTAAAAGATTTGTTGGATAAGGATTTCATCCGACCGAGTATCTCTCCATGGGGTGCGGTGCTCCAATGTTGTTTGTTCGATAGAAGGACGGTTCACTTCGGATGTGTATTGAATATCGTCAATTGAATAAGGTTACCAATAAGAATAAGTATCCTCTCCCAAGGATAGATGATTTGTTTGACCAACTCCAACGGGTGACTTACTTCTCCAAGATTGACCTTCGGTCGGGCTATCACCAATTAAGGGTGTTATAAGATGACATTCCGAAGACAGATTTTTGAACTAGATATGACCATTTTGAATTCTTAGTAATGTCGTTTGGCTTGACAAATGCTCCGATTGCATTTATGGATTTGATGAATAGAGTGTTTAGACAATACCTAGATATGTTTGTGAATGTGTTCATCGATGATATCCTGATTTACTCAAGGAGTGAGGATGAGCATACCACTCATTTGAGGATTGTGTTGCAAGTCCTAAAGGATCAACAACTCTTTGCAAAGTTGAGTAAATATGAGTTTTGGTTGATGTCCGTGGCTTTTCTTGGTCACATTGTTTTCGATAAAGGTATTGAGGTAGATCCTAAGAAGACGGATGTGGTTAAGAGTTGGCCTAGACCTCTGTCCTCTTCAGATATTCGAAGTTTCTTGGGTTTGGCTGGTTACTAGAAAATGTTTGTTGAGGGGTACTCTTCGATTGCTTCTCCATTGACTACATTGACCCAAAATAAAGTTAAGTTCGTATGGTCTGAAGCATGTGAGAAGAGTTTCCAAGAGTTGAAAGATAGGCTTACCTCTGCTCCGGTGTTGACTATACCGGAAGGGTCCAATGGATTTATGGTTTATTGTGATGCCTCAAGAATTGGACTAGGATATGTCCTTATGCAAAATGGGAGGGTAATTTCTTATGCTTCAAGGCAACTTAAGATTCATGAAAAGAACTATCCTACCCATGACTTAGAACTAGCGGCGGTTGTGTTTGCTCTAAAGATTTGGAGGCATTACTTGTATGGTGTCCATGTGGATGTCTTCACCGACCACAAGAGTTTGTAAAATGTGTTCAAGCAAACGGATCTGAATCTTCGCCAAAGGAGGTGGATGATATGTCCAAATTACAACTCCTTAAAGAAGTATAAGTGGTCGTTGTCAAATCAAGAACCTAACAAAGGTTAGGGTCGATACCACGAGGAATATGGTTTAGACTTAGGCCAATTTATGGTTATTTGAACTTTTAGCCAAGTTATCTCTGTAAAATGGGGGGTTTTGTAAACTAAAATTATGATTGATTGATTGTGAAGTAACAACTAAACAAGTAATCAGAATTTGCAGTTTGTAATATCAACATGAGAATGAAACTAGGGCACATGTGTTCCCCACAAGTTCTTAAATAAGTAAACCTAATAATAGTAACTCTTTTCTAATGTTTAGCATGCATGATCGATAAGTTAGGTATCGCCTAAGTGATTGGTCCTCCAAATAGGGAATTTCACCATGCAACTTGGTCTGTCAATGGATGTATGCTTTACTAACCCTTACCTTTAACCCAGATTAGCCCTCTACGCATGTGGTTCAGGCTATTAGATAATGGAATATCTTGCCAAATCTCTGTTTTTTGATCTCTTTCTCATTCATTACTACCTTGGTCCGGCAAGTAGGAATGAGGCGAGTTCTAACATTGCGCACCGTTAAAAAACATTCAAAATGAAGAGATTAACAAATACATGCATAAACACTTTATCAAGAATTACTTCATTATTAGCTTCACTTTGTTAATTACTCATGGTTCCCACAACCTTAGTTGTGTATTTAGCTACTCATGCTTGAAGATTCACCATTCATATTAGGGTTTGAATAATAAATCATAAACTTAAAGTTAGAATAGATGAAATCTAAAGTCTCGAATTGTAGAACAAAAGCCAATTGCATAAACCAACTTCAAGAATTAAATACCAAAAGTGTTTGATTAAATAATTCTCAAAGCTAAAAATAATGTATCGCAAATTGTTTATCACCAAACAATTCTCCAAAAAATGAAAATTACAACTTCTACTTATAGAAAACAAAACCTAAACTAAGTAGGAAAGGGAAACATCAGGAAATTCAGCCTGAGCAGTGTCGTCTATAGTTGATGACCTACGGCACAAAGTCAGACCTACGGCTCGTAGGTACCTTCCATCATTCAGTGGTTAGTCAATAATTCGAAGGTCACTTTTTATGGGCAAGATCTACGGTTCGTAGACCTTAGTACTACCCGTCCTGTTCTTCCGTCAATCAAGTACAGAAGTTGACATCCTTTTGAAGTTTTCTACGGCTCCTCATCTATGGATAGTAGCAGAAACTATAGCTCGTCATCTTAAACTGTCATTCCATACTTAGCTAAAATTCCCAGCTCTTGAACCTACGACTTCAACCTATGGCTCGTCAAAGGACTGAAGGCTCGTATGTCGACTCGTACATCACCAAAATCCTCTGCTGCAACATTTTAATCACCAAATGCTCCAAAAACCTATTTCCTGTATAATTAAACACAATTCCCATCACATCTACTACTAAAATGCTTAAGAAGTATACAAAACTCTAAGTTTAATACATCAAAAGTACCGTAAGTTCACGGTACATCAGTGGCTTGAGTTGCTAAAGGAATATGACATGAGTGTCCTCTATCACCCCGGCAAGGCTAATGTGGTGGTGGATGCCCTTAGTCGGTTGTCCGTGGATAGTGTTGCTCATGTTGAGGATGATAAGAAAGAATTGGTTCGAGATGTTTATAGATGGGCCTGATTTGGTGTTTGATTGATTGATTCCAATGAAGGAGACATTGTTGTTCATAATGGTACAGAATCGTCCGTTGTGTCTGATGTGAAAGCAAAACATGGTCTTGATCCAATCTTGATGGAATTGAAGGAAGCAGTTCTTAAAACTTTCATTGAGGCTTTCTCACATGGTGGAGATGGGGTACTTAGATATCAAGGTCATTTGTGTGTTCCGAATGTTGAAAACTTGATCGAGCAAATTTTATCTGAAGCCTATAGTTCCCAATATTCCATTCACCTAGGAGCCACCAAGATGTACCGTGACTTGTGGGGGAGGTCTATTGGTTGAATGGGATGAAGAAGGACATTGCAGAAATCATGGCTAAGTGTCCTAATTGTTAACAGGTTAAAGTTGAGCACCAAAAGTCGGGAGGTTTGTCACAAGACATTAGTATTCCTACTTAGAAGTGGGAAGATTTGAATATGGGCTTTATTGTTGGTTTACCACGCACCCGGCAACAATATGACTCGATTTTAGTTATTGTGGATCGAATGAAAAAATCATCTCATTTCATTCCTGTCAAGGTTTCTTACTCGGCGGAAGACTATGCTAAGTTATACCTAAGGGAGACGATTAGGTTGCATTGAGTGCCCCTATCAATTATATCCGATCGTGGTACTCAATTCATATATCAGTTTTGGAAATCTTTCCAAAAGGGCCTTGGTACCCATGTTAAGCTTAGCACGACCTTTCATCTCCAAACCGATGGGTAAGCGGAGCCTACTATCCAAACTTTATAAGATATGTTGAGAGCTTGTGTGATTGACTTCAAGGGTAATTGGGATAATTATTTGCCTTTGACTGAGTTTGCTTATATTAATAGCTATCATTCTAGTATTGGTATGTCTCCATTTGAGGCTCTTTATGGTAGAAGATGTAGATCTCCTATAAGTTGGTTTGAAGTTGGAAAAGTTGCTTTGATAGGTCCTGAATTGGCACATGAAGGTATGGAGAAAGTTCGGCTTATTAGAGAAAGGTTGAAAATGGCTCAAAGTCGACAAAAGTCTTATGCCGATATTAGAAGGGGAGATCTAGAATTTGATGTAAATGATTGGGTCTACTTGAAAATTTCACCCATGAAGGGTGTAATGAGGTTTGGGAAGAAAGGAAAGCTTAGTCCCCGTTATGTGGGCCCACATCAGATTTGAGGCGAATTGGCAAGGTTTCTTATGAACTTGACTTGCCTAATGATTTAGCATCGATTTATCCGATTTTCCATGTCTCCTTATTGAAGAAGTGTGTTGGTGATCCGGCATCTATAGTGCCATTGGAGAGTCTCGCTGTAAAGGAGAGTCTTTCTTATGAAGAGGTTCCAGTTGAGACTTTAGACCGGCAAGTTTTGAAGTTGAGAAATAAAGAAGTTGCTTCCGTAAAGGTCCTTTGGAGGAATCAATTAGTTGAGGGTGCTACTTGGCAGGCCGACACCGATATAATGTCCCGTTATCCTCATATTTTTCCCTCCACTCCTACTCTAGCTTGAGGTATTTAGTTCCTCATGGTTCACTCTTTTGGTCTCATGTGTTTTAGATATTCCCATGATTCCTCATTTATGCATGTTCATGAAAAAGCTTAATTTTTTTGAGAAAATGAGGAAACCTGATTGATCTCTTCATGTTTACGTGCATTTGAGTATATGCTGCATATAGACCTTATGAGATGATGTTTTGAACATGCTTTAGCTTGGAGTTGATGTTTCCTCCTCGGATATGTGCATTTATGTGATTGCATTTATGTTAGGCTGGTAGATTTAGTTCTTATCCTTCTTATGATGTCTTTATTCTCATTCGAGGACGAATGTTCCCAAGGGGGAGATATTGTAACATCTTGAATTCGAAAGGAAGGAAAATTTATGGTTTTTCAGGTCTGGTGCCAGTACTGACGGAAACCATCTACAGATCGTAGGTAGGAACCATAGTTTGCAAGGTACGCTTTTTGAAAATGTCAAGTTTTAGGATCCTTTCTATGAATCAACAGGATGGTCCGTCATTGTTTCTATGGACCTTAGGTAAGTATCATAGGTCTTTCAATACTTAGTGAAATTTTGAGGGTTTAAGGATGGACTGACGGTTGCCATGTATGGCCCATTAATGGACCTACAAATCCTACATGGGGCCCTGTCGTTTGAACGTCCAAAACAATAGTTTCTGAACTTTTTTATGGTTGACCAGGACGGTCCGTAGTTGGACCTATGGACCGTAGGTCGAGATCCGACAATTATTTTTAAGGGTCTTTTGGTTTTTTCCCTAATTGATCTATTCTTAATCTAAGTTGGTTAAGCCCTAATCCTAGACCTTATATAAGGCTTCTAAGCGTAATTCTACCCTTTTCTAACCACTCCCAAATTCCTTCCAAAGTCTTTCCTAAATATTTCTCTCTCTAGAAGGTTGAAGAAGAAGAAGGAAAACCTAGGGTTTCAAGATCAAGTCTCTTAATCCTCCATTGATAGTGGGCTTTTGGCATCAACGTATGGTAGCTTTCACCTATGGAGTCGTTTCCTCCATAGGGTTCCTAAATTGTCCAAATTTGCAAAGCTAGATTCTTCAATTGAAATTAGGGTTTTCTTCTATCTTATGGGTTCTTCCAAACAATGGTGTAATTGGTTGATTTAAGTCTTTTTATGCATGAATTGAGTTAATTGCATGTTTTGAAGTTGAATCCTCATGAACTTATGTGAAGTCCATGATTTCTATACTTTGATTATATGATGAGGTTTTGAATTAAGAAAGGAGAAACTATGAAAATTGCATGATTTATGATTTCTAAGTTATGATTCCATGATGAAGTTATGAATGATCAAAAGATGGATTTTATGAAAATATGCATGTTCAATTATGAAACTTATGATGATTTAAGATTGCTTTGAGAGTGAAACTTTGATGTTGTTATTGTGAAAGGATTTTCTCACATAAATGATTCATAAGGGTTGAAAGGTTTTCTCAACTAAAAATTGAATCAAGATTAAGGAGCTATTCTAATGATAAGACAAGAGGCGATTACCCATGTCTTTTAATGATGAAATAAGTTATGAATTATGACTAATCCATGAGAATTATGCTTAACGCCGAGTGGATATTGATATGGAAGCTCTCCCGTCAGTAGAGGTTGGGTTTCTAGTAGCAATATCCTTATCCCATAACTATGTGCCACCATAGGTTGTCTTAGATAGGCATTAGCTAGTGGATCCACCTAATCTAGAAACAATGGTTCTTACCTTGGCAAGTAAGGACACCTCTTTTCGGTGTGGGGTAGACACCATATTCCATGTTATGGCTTACATGGTCTATGTTGGTTAAGGCTCACTCCCCACAATAATGAACCTAAGTTGCTTTTAAAGATGCTTTCAAATATGCTTTAAAGATGTTTAACCTGCATTGGCCATGATTATGATTTACGTTTTCTAACATGTCATTTATAATAAAGATTGGTCATTGCCTATCATGTAAATGTCCCCTTTAGCATGATTTTATAACCTTTATGCATAGTTATCATACTTGGTACGTTCTTGTACTAACACATACTCTTGCCTACATTTTCTCACAAGTGTAGGATCCGGCTCATCTCCATCCTCCCGTGGCTAGTTCATTGTGATAGAGACTTTGAAGACTTGGTGAGTCCTCATATGTTCGAGGAAAATGCCTTGTTTATGCTTTTATGTCATTTACTATTAAGACTTGTATGGGTTACGTCCCACTTTCGTTCTATTCATGTATTAGATGGCTTTGAGACTATGTTTAGATTTCCACTACTCTTTGATATAAATTGTCTTAGAACTCTTATCTACTATTATCTTATATGATGTATGCTAAGTGGCTTGCATAGGGCCTTTTGGGGTCTTGTACGCCATGTCACGTCTAGGGGTACTTTAGGTTGTGACATAATGGGAATGAGGTGATGGGTTAATTGCTCAAAATGAATAACCTTAATGATAGAATGGGGTCAATGAAAGGCAACATATTGATAATGGTGCATTGTGTTTTGTGAATTGCCTTGAGAGTTGATATTGATTCAGTCATTGATGTAGTACTTTAATAATATTGTTGTGAATGTGAATTTCTTGTGATTGTCATCTCTTCATTGTTGTGTGAACATGTCTATTTGCATCAGTTCTGAAACACTATGATGAGATAGACTGTTATTGATGCTGAGGTCTTTATTGACGAGTGTTATTGATGCCGAGGTCTTTGCCAATGAGTGCTATTGATGCCGAGGTCTTTACCAGTGAGTTTTATTGATGCTGAGGGGTTTGCTAGCGAGTGTTATTGATGTCGAGGTCTTTTCCGTCTAGTGTTATTGATGCCAAGGTCTTTTTCGATGAGTGTGATTGATGTGGAGGTCTTTGTCGGTGAATATTATTGATACCGAGGTCATTGCTGATGAGTGTTATTGATGCCGAGGTCATTTTCTTTGAGTACATGGATTATGAGTGTTCCCATGAGTCTTGATTAATATTTGTGCATGGTAATCTTGATACTTGCGTTTGGTGTCCTTGATTATTGTGCTTGATGATCGCAATATGTGTAATTGATGAACGTGATCCTTGTGATTGATGAACTATAACTGTTGGACTATGACTATGGAACCTTGTGAACCGCATATTGTGAACTGTTACGTTGGGTTGACTTCTATGTAGGTTGTAGCTGTGGCGGTTTGGTTAGGATGAAAGGAGTTCTTATTTTCTAGTTAGCTTTACCTTGATTTAGTGGGTTGGTTGTTGAGTTTCATGTTGTTTGGTACTCACTCCTTGCTTCTACACTTGTGTAGGTTCTGAGCCCAGATCTGTGTGATTACTCTGCTTCTATTTACATCTGAGGATTTTTTATGAATATTTGAGAGGTAGCTTCTTGTCATTCCGGTAGGCCCTCTTGTTCCGTATTTATGTTCTTGTTCTATTTGAGAATCAAAGACATTGAGAGTTGTATTTATCTTTCAAACTCTATTTTTATACATTAGTGGTTTGTACACATGACAACCCGGTTTTGGAGTATTTGTGCATGGCTATATTTTCAATATTTTCTTTCATATTGTTGGGTTTTAGGCTGACTTGTCTTGCAGTATGAGTATAAAAAACATAGGTACCCAGTCGGCACCACAGGCTGACTAAGCTTGGAAAGTAAGAATATGAAAAGTAATAAAGCAACATCAACTAGAGGTCATAAGAATGAAGCATAAACGGAAAGCCTAACAACACAACTAATAATCTAGAAAAAGGACGATCCAGTAAACAAGAACAACTAGCTATAACCTAATTAGACCCCATAAGCCTTGAAGGTACACTCGTGCGTAATTTGAAAGTAAAAACCCAAACAGACCCCCATAGTCCCGC